>CM039517.1:17825371-17926503 GCA_022433055.1 Begonia peltatifolia | reverse complement strand
ACCACAGAACACACAACATAAGCCTAACGCTCAGTAAGTAATGCGATATGAAAGTAAAAGCCGACAATGCAATCCTATCACATGCAGTCTCTACACTCACACTCATGTTGTCACATCTGTGACGCGTAGTGCAGCCGCACCAGGGTAAGGAGGAACCTCACGCCACCCTACACCCTGACACATCGCCACCGTCCCGGACTCCCCAGCAACGAGGCCCACAAGCTACACCCACGCATCACCACACGGCAACCACATCAGGGTAAGGGTGTACCTCGCGCCACTCTATACCCTGACACGTCGCCCCCGTTCCAGCCTCCCCAGCATGGGGCCACAGTTGCCACACACACACATTTCGCGACAGCCCAGCCGGCCTACCCCTCGAGTAGGATCCACGACTGGTGTTGCACCGGCCCACACACTAGTAGGATCCGCGGTACCACTGCCCATATCCTCACCGTCAACACATTCACGCCGCATGACGGCCCAGCCGGCCCACCCCTCGAGTAGGATCCGCGACTGGTGAAGCACCGGCCCGCACACTAGCGGGATCCGCGGTACCACTGCCACACGTCTCACCTCATACATCAAAGCATGCTAAAATCATTTTCGTTCCCGTTTTAAAAAAATATGATGCATGTCACACAATACGCACACACACCGCAATCAATCACATAAACACTAAAGTTCTACAGTGTAGGCCCACTTGGGCAAAACACATGCATGCACTACTTACCTGGCGTCCTAAGCTCGCTCGACGCACAGCTTCGCCAAAAGAAAGCCTCAACCTAAAATACAACAAATTTCTCATCAGTATTTATCTCAACATTCACCAATTAGCTAAAAATAACCTTATCTAACTACACTCATTAAATTCCAACTAAAACGGTCCATTGGTTTGGTTTGGCCGATTACCAGCTCAACGTTCGGATGCGCATAACTTTTGCGTCCGTCAACGGAATCAAACGATTCAAGTGGCTAAACGTTCCCTTAGTAACCTAGTTTAACATCCCAAGACGGATTTTAAATCGGTAGGCCGCAGATAGGCGAAAAACGCCAATAACCGAATCTGTTATTTTTATTAAAATTTCACATTTTCACTTCCCTTCAACCAAAACTCACTCCCAACTAGTTATATGCATCAAAATGGCTATACTACTCTCACACGTCGAATTTTCACGAAAAACGGTCGTTAATTTGACTTAAACAAAAATCTCGCATAAACGTCCGACGCGCATAACTTTTGCATCGGATATCAGAATCGAACGATTCCAGTGGCCATACGTTCCTCTAACAACCTATTTTAACCCACAAAAACAGAATTTAAAACGATTAACCAAAACTAGGCCAAAATAGTTAAAAACCGAATCTGTTTCTACACAAAATAGACAAATTTCCGTCATCCACCCGATTTCTACAAGTCTCTTCACTAAACATCCACATTCCAACCAACTAAGCATAAACAAAGCAAAAACCGGTGGTTTCAGACTCGACTCGAACCCCACAGTCAACAAAACTTCTGGAATTTTCCTCTCAACCCGAGCACTCGGCCAAGCCAACCATTTAACACGGTTGAGGCCCCCCTTCCAGACTCCCTGGTTACACGCTCGGACCTCGGGAGTCTGGCTCAGAGTATGCCGACCATAATCGGTCGCAAAACCGAAGGTAAACAGGGGAAGGTTACCTGTTTCTCGGTCAAGTTTTTGGCCCAGAAAAATTGAGCCGCCAGCTGACCACAGTTCGCCGGAGTACCCTGCGCGCCGGCTTCCCACCCACGGCAGCTGATCGTCGACGCCAACTCCCGATTCCCGCTCTCCCTCTCGGTCGTTTGCCCTCGCTCTTCTCCTCGTCGGTAAACAGCCGAATGGCTTCAAAATTGAAGCCATTCGGTTGTTGTTTATTTTATTATCTTTTTATATATATATATATATACCAAATTACAAAACTGCCCTCACGTGTTTAAATCTTCCGTGATTTCGTTAATTTCTCGACCTCCCGACTTTAAATTCCAAAACTAATCGCAAAAGTAGGCCTCGAGCCTTATAATGTAAATCTTTCCCGTTGAACTATTTCTCAAAACTCCGACCGGGATTAAATTAAGAATTCCAGAAATTAAAATAAAAATCGAAATTCCCGGGTTACTACACGTATATTGAAGATCGATGAAGGAAGCGGCTGATCGTCGTCGCTGAAAGGAAGAACTTGCAGAGAAAGAGGGTTTTCTCGCGTGGGGGAAGGCAAGAACAGAGAGAGGGAAGGGGGTTTTCTGCCTCCTTCACCCTTCTTATATATAATTATATTATTTAATATAATTAATTCTAATTATTATTTCTCCCTTAACTTTTAATATTTTAATCGAATGGTTATTTGGTTCATCTATGGTTGGAATCTTATAATGTTTTTTCCGTCCATTAGTTTCAAAATAATCTCTTACTTAATGGTAGAAACTCTCTGCTCTCAATTTCGATCAAACCTTTGCCGATTACAATTATGTAAATCTGAAATTATCTTAGTGGAAAATTTAGGGCGTGACGCTCCCCCTCACCCTCTCTTCTCTCATCTAGAAAATTCTTCTTTCTTTTTAAAATTTTTTTAAATATAGTAAACGAAAATAATTGTAAATAAAAATAATATATATATAGTCAAGACAGAAAAGGCCGGTTGGACGACTAGGTCCTCATAGAGAACCCAACCTTCTAGTACAAGGTTAGGTTTGACAACAGAAGACTTTAGATAATATGAATCCTGGCCCACGAAAGATGGACTAAAATCCACAAAGCGATCGTATAAAAATAAAACAGTGCAAAACTTAAATAACATAACAAAAATACTGTGCAATAAATAAAAGCCTAACACCTAAAAAGTAATCCAAATAATGAAATATAAAATTTAATAATACAATTAGGGAGTCCTTCACCAAGACAATTAATAACACTCGAGGGAAAACAAAGGAGAAGAACTAGAAGAGGATCCACTTCTCAGCAAGCATTAGTAACGTCAGCCACCACGATCCTAACCTGGGAGATTGGAAAGGGTCTTTAGGGTGAGTGAATAACTCAGTAGAGAACCCTATACTATACACATACGCATATGGAAAATTAGTTTTGTTATTTCCTTTCAAAATTGGTTTTATACATGTACACAAAAAAATAAAATAGTGCAAAACTTAAATAATCCAATAGAAATACTTTGCAAGAAATAAAAGTCAAACTCCCCAAGGTAATACAAACTATGAAATAAGACATTTAATAGTACAAATACGGAGTCCCTCACTAAGACGATAAATAACACTCGAGAGAAAACAAAGGAGAAAAACTAGAAGGGGATCCACTCCTCAACAAGCACTGACGTAACTCAGCAGAGAACCCTATATTATACATATATGAATATCAAAATTTTGTTTGATCATTTTCTTCCAAAATAGTGACCAGTTCTAAAAATACAGTTCATTTGTTTATATTCAAAAATATTTTTCTTTTCTTTCAAAACAGGCTTCATTAGCCGAGGATTATAAATTAAATCTTTACTACCATTTTAAAGACAGAATCAATAAGCCCCGAGTGAAGCAGTTTCAAAAACGTTATTACATACATAGGTAGCTAAAATAAGTCATCACCATTTTCGTTAAAAAACAAGAAAACCCACTCAATTTCTAGTA
Organism: Begonia peltatifolia; assembly: GCA_022433055.1. Classification (NCBI taxonomy): domain Eukaryota; kingdom Viridiplantae; phylum Streptophyta; class Magnoliopsida; order Cucurbitales; family Begoniaceae; genus Begonia; species Begonia peltatifolia. Next base: position 17,922,848 of record CM039517.1, on the reverse strand, counting down.
CGCTCACTACTACTTCTCACACATATACATTCGGGTAAAATTCGTGTAAAAATTTATAACTTTGTTCCTCGAATTAAAACGACCTTTTTGAAAGCGTTTAAATTCGTCGTAGTAGAAGACTTTGATTAAAATCAGTTTAAATAAAATTTCAAATTTTTAAAACATTAAAAGACATTTTTGAGGACCCCTGTAAGCACCGGTCGACACTTTATTTGCCTTTGTTTTCATTAGTCGACCCTAGCGGTCGACACCTCTCTGCTCATCACTCTAACCGGTCGACACCTGTGAACACAATTTGACACTCCAATCTTCTCTGCCCGCACGGTCAAACCCCGTGGTCGACACTTCTACGTTCATCACAGAGAGCGGTCGACACCTGCCTTCACAGGTCGACACTTTCATCCTCTCTGTTTCTATCGGTCGAACCTTGCGGCCGACACTCCTATCATCTTTACACTAACCGGTCGACACCTACAAACATAAGTCGACACTTGATTCGGCTCTGCCTTCGCAGGTCGACCCTCGAGATCGACACTTGCGAGGCTCGGTCGACCACTAAGCCTATCAGTCGGCGCTTCCTTCCCAAAATTTGCATAAAATCTTAAATTCTTCAAAACAAGTCGAATTTTGACTCAACGTTAAAAATAACAAAAAACGCACACTTTTCAATCCACTCAAAATAATTGTATACGTCAAAACGACTACTAAAATATTGAAATCCATTTACATTTCAAAAGGACTCAAAATGACTCCAACTAACCCCAAAACCCATACACGTTCACCTTGGTCAAAACCCCCTATCAGCCGGCCGGATCGTCCACGAGCGCACTCATCCAATTGCCTCCTAGTTTGAGGCTTGCTCAGGGTACCCACCAGCTACTGCGTCGTTACCTACATCACATAACTTACCTATTAGCCTAATACTAAGTAAGTAATGCACATAAAAACATAAACACTTAAATCAAAACTTTTCTTAACATATGCAGTTTCTACAGTTTCGTCTCCACTTTTGTTTTCGTCTCTTTCTTACATCTTCTTTATCTTCTTACTATTAGGTTCTTATTTACGTGCTAGATCAATGTGACACACCTCGTGGTCCACCTTACGAGACAATGCTACCTCGATCTAGTAAAGTGACACACTTCGTGGTACACCTCTCGGGACAAGGCCATCACGTAAAGCATGAGAAGAAGTGATACACCTCGCAGTCCACCTTACGGGACAAGACCACTTAACCCTACCTTCATTATCTTCTTACGTACATTTTTGTTTTGTTCATCACATCCTACTGTTTCATTTTGTAAAAACATGAAAATTCATTTTTGTTTCGTTCTCTTACTTTAAAACCATGATCCATAATCACTAAAGCATAACATGAAATAAATGTGCATGCAACCTACCAAACTGTGATGTAGGCCCAAAGACAAAATCACCTACTGCACTACTTATCTGGCGTTCTTAGCAATTCGTTCGTAGATAGCTCACTAACTGGAGAACCTATAAAATCATACATTTATCAGCTTTACTTTCCTTCTAATTCATAAAACTCTAAAAGGAATCACATTTTTAACACCTAATCTATCTAAACCCAAATTTTACACAATTTCCAACCAAATTTGAAAATGCATAACTTATCTAATACTCTTCCGATTTGGACGATTCGAAATGCTACGAACTCCTAAAGACGTCTAATTCTTAACAGTCTAATCCAATTCTTAATCCAATTCTTAATCCAACACCGACAGCTTGGACGAATGTGGCCGAACGCAAACCATTCCGTAACCCGAGTAATCGGTTATCCAAACGCTTAATCTTCTCCATAAAACTTATAATCTAAACTTACTTTCAGCCTAAACATCAAAACACAAATACAAATCGAATATGACCTCAAAATCTCGTATCTTCCTCTTAGGGTTTCCAAAACTACCCAATACTCTCTCTAATTTTACTTTTACCGCTCAAAACACTAAAAGACTAACTATCTACTTAAAAATTAACTAAAACTTACCGAAAATCTAAAGATTGATCAGTAAATGGAGAAGAACGTCGGCTGTGCATCGTTGGAACAAAAATCACCGAAGGAATTTCTCGCGTGAATGGGGAGGAAATCACCGGGGGAGGGGGCTTCTACATCTCTTTCCCCTGTTATTTTTTTTATGTTTATTTATATTATATAATATAATTAATCTCAATTACATTTTCGCTTTCAACTTTTAACCGTTTAGTTAAACTGTTATTCGGTCCGTGTTTGGTTAGAATCCTATAAATTTCTTTAGTCCATTAGCCTGAAAATAATATTTTACTTAAAAGTAAAAATTTTTCGCTCTCGATTCTGACTAAAACTCCGTCGTTTACCAATGCGAAACTCTAAAAATTATTTTAGCAGAAATTCTGGGTGTTACAACTGACAAAAAATTCAGTGACAGTATAACCTGTAAATCAAGTGATGGCCGGCGAGCATGTTCAAACACAACACCATCTATATAAATGTCCATTGATGGCCATCTAGCAAACTCCAACACGACACCAATTCAGTGTACTAAGTATTTGTCATGGCCAGACCCCGGGGTCTCGACGGGTGGAACGGATTGACGAGGTGGGAAACTCCTGCAAACAACCTACGTGACACTTATACATCCAACATTCATAAATTTTTCCTTAATGACATCTTAAATTAAGGTCCACCAATTCAAACCAACCAAATAAATAAAACCATATACACCCAACGTATATTTCATACATTGAAATATTCACAACACATCATTGTATACATCAACTTCATAGTACTCAAACAGAAGCGTAAAAGAAATAAATATTCATAAGCCATGACATGTGACTTTCCATAACCCCAAAGACTATTAACCATGATCTTTCACCTATGGCTCTTTGCACATTTTACCTTACTTTGGTTTTTCTGTCTCGGTGAACGTCCTCAATATCTGAAAAATAGAAATATTCCACATAATGAGCTTTATGCCTAGTAAATAAGTCTAATAACTAGAATAACTAGACCAGACTCTATCCACACTATTCAGGCTCAAACACCGTCCTCCACTTAATCATTGATTATTTTGAAATTAACTTAAATCAATTATATTTTGATTTGACATCCGTGCTTTTTATATAAAAATGCATGCATATTCGTAATTCAAACCATTTAAAATCCATGTCATTAACCACAGTTTAAAACAACTATCCTTTTAAAATTTCATCAACTACAGTTTAAAATCATTATTAACAAATAGATAAATCCAATGCATTATAGTAAATATGCACGATTTAAAAACATCATTTTCTCAAAAGCAGCCAATGTCATTTTTAACACTCAATTTGAAATATAGAAACGCAATCCACTCTATTTGACACATATGATCATCACACACTTATACATTCCTGGGCTTTCACTGGTAAGGCTGTAGTACCATACACATTGCATCGTCGCAAGGTTTAGAGACTTTTAACCTAAGGAGAACATACAGTTAATCTCCTTCTCATTTTCGTAGTCCTATTTAATACAAGAAAAGGCGAGTCCAGCCCAATGAGTTCTTATGTTACCATACTTTCCTGCTCTCTTCTTCCTAAATGCTTGCTTTAAAACAGTAATAAAGCAATGATATGCATATTTAAAACGATACAACTTGTAATAACCTGGGAATTTCAAATTTTATCTTTAATTTTTGGAATTTTTAGTTTAATCCCGGTCGGAGTTTTGAGAAATATTTCAACGGGAAAGATTTGAATTATAAGACTCGGAGCCTACTTTTGCGAAGTTTTTCGGAATTTAAAGTCGGGAAGTTGAGAAAGTTACGAAATTTCGGACGATTGAAGCACGTGAGGGCAATTCGGTAATTTGTATTTTATTATTTAAAAATAAAATAAAATAAAAAAAAGAAAATTTGAAAACCCCCGAATGGCTTCGGGAAGAAGCCATTCGGATGTCTTCACCACGCATCCGAGAGGGAACCGAGAAGGAGACGCGGGAGAGGGGAGAGATTCGAGCTCCGACGACGGCCGACGACCGGAGGAGAAGGATTTCGGCAGTCGACGTGGATAAAGGGCTCCGACAAACCGGGAACGACTTGTAGCCCAGCCATTCCCGTGCCGAAGACCCAAGATAAACTGCCCTACTTTTTTCGTTTTTCCGCCAGCAAGTGGGAAGTTCGGTTACTTCCGAACTCTCGCCTGCTTTGAGCTTGGTTCCTGGTGTGAGGAGGCTGGGATGGGCGCGTTAAGGGCTCAGCATTTCCGCCCTAAACCCAGCCGAGGAGAGGTGGGAATGTCCCCTGTTCCTCCTCTAATCATGGTGGCCGAAAATGTAGGCTACCTGTGTTCCTGCCTCGGCTTGTTGTGCCATGGTATGGAGGAATTGCAGCAAGGATAAAGGGTGGGGGAGGGGAGAGCCGGTAGTGCCCTGGTTTCGAGAGGAAAACCAGGAAAGTTTTGCTGCCATTCGAGCTTTCTGATCGAGAAGCTTCGAAATTGTTATGAGTTATGCATAATGGACTGTAATGTGGCTGCTTGGTGAAGGAATTTGCGAAGTTGGATCGAAGTTAAATTTTCGGCTATTTTTAGGTTAGAAGCAGATTCTGTTTTTGGCCGTTTCGGCCTAGTTTCTGTTGATCGTTTCAAATTCTATCTTTGTGGGTTAAAATAGGTTGTTAGAAGAACGTGTGGCCACTGGAATCGTTCGATTCTGATATCCGACGCAAAAGTTATGTGCGTCGGAAGTTTATGTCGGATTTTGGTCCAAGTCAAATTAGTGACCCTTTTTCGGGGAATTTCGACGTGAGATAGTGACACGTCTATTTTTGGTGCGAAAAAGCTGAATCGAGTGAGTTTTGGTTGAAGAAAAACACAGGTTGGAATTTTATAAAAAATGACAGATTCGGTTTTAGCATTTTTCGCCTGTCTGCGGTTTATCATTTTAAAATCCGTCGTAGTATGTTAAACTAGGTTCTAAGGGGGCGTTTACCCACTTGAATCGTTTGATTCCGTTGACGGACGCAAAAGTTACGCGCATCCGAACGTTGAGCTAGTATTCGGCCAAACCAAACCAATGGACCGTTTTAGTTGGAATTTAATGAGTGTAGTTAGATAAAGTTATTTTTAGCTAATTGGTGAATGTTGAGATAAATACTGATGAGAAATTTGTTGTATTTTAGGTTGAGGCTTTCTTTTGGCGAAGCTGTGCATCGAGCGAGCTTAGGACGCTAGGTAAGTAGTGCATGCATGTGTTTTGCCCAAGTGGGCCTACACTGTAGAACTTTAGGGTTTATGTGATTGATTGTGGTGTGCGTGCGTATTGTTTGACATGCATCATGTTTTTAAAAACAGGAACGAAAATGATTTTTTAACATGCTTTGATGTATGAGGTGAGACGTGTGGCGGTGGTACCGCGGATCTCGCTAGTGTGCGGGCCGGTGCTTCACCAGTCGCGGATCCTACTCGAGGGGTGGGCCGGCTGGGCCGTCATGCGGCGTGAATGTGTTGACGGTGAGGATATGGGCAGTGGTACCGCGGATCCTACTAGTGTATGGGCCGGTGCAACACTAATCGCGGATCCTACTCGAGGGGTGGGCCGGCTGGGCTGTCGCGAAACGTGTGTGTGTGGCAACTGTGGCCCCGTGCTAGGGAGGCTGGGACGGGGGCGACGTGTCAGGGTGTAGAGTGGCACGAGGTACACCCTTACCCTGATGTGGTTGCCGTGTAGTGATGCGTGGGTGTAGCTTGTGGGCCTCGTTGCTGGGGAGTCCAGGACGTTGGCGACGTGTCAGGGTTTAGGGTGGCGTGAGGTTCCTCCTTACCCTGGTCCGGCTGCACTACGCGTCACAGATGTGACAATATGAGTGTGAGTGTAGAGACTGCATGTGATAGGATTGCATTGTCGGCTTTTACTTTCACATCGCATTACTTACTGAGCGTTAGGCTTATGTTGTGTGTTCTGTGGTGTAGGTGCTGACGATACCGCTGGTGAGCCTCGAGTGCCTAGTCCTGAGGCGTAGGATGGTTGGCGGCGTGCGACTGCGGCACCGGATGGCGGACCTTTGTTAGGGCGACCCGACCCGTGGATATGGTAGGTTGTGGCCTGGTCGGTTTGTGGGTTTTCTTTCTTTTGCGGTGATTATGTACGGAGGATGGGATTGATTGTTGTATATGCGTCAGTGTATAGGTGTATATGGAGTGCGTGTGATTTTGGTGACGTACGCGGATATTTTCCATGTTAGAGTATGTTATTTCTCTATACTGGAGACTTTCTTCATTTGTATTTGATGGATTTTCGTCGTCTTTTTACTCTGATTTGGGTTGGGATGATTTCTCTGGATGATGGATAGGTAAATATTGTTGGATTCTGGTGAATTATGTGCAGGGTTAAATTTTGGGGTAGCCAGTTTTTTAGGCGGTACTCTGCCGAAATTTCGGGAGAGGGGTTGAGATTCGAGAGGATACGAAATAGGTCAAGGTGTGTGTATGATGAATGCTAGAGGAGTTTAGATGAGTGTGGATGTGCAGCGTGATCGCAGGTGCGCGGGACATGCGGCCCTGTTGGGTACCCACGGGTCGTGCGAGACCGGGTGAGGGTGTGCGCGCGGACGTGCTGTACAGCGGCAGGGTGCGTGGGGCACGCAGCGCTGTGAGCGTGCGCGAAACACAGTAACGTTGAGTGGTATGTGCGGCACCGTGAGAGTGTGCGTGAGGTGTCGAAGGGGAGACGAGAGTTGTTTTTTTCGAATCGAGTCAAAAAAAAAAAAAAGAGAGGAGAGTAAATTGGAAACAAAAGGGTATTAAATTGAGTGAATTATGTTAAGTGTTAGTGTGTGTGTGTGTAGATGCACTGTAGCGCACTGGGAACGTGTGGGTTTTTTCGGGGTGTTACACAACTCAACTCACCCATGTAATTGATAATTGAAATCAATATGCTCAATTTAATAAAAATTTTCATTTTCGAAATTCTTCGTTTCAATATTTCTTAAAAATAAAAAATATACAATTTAATGTTCAATTTGCGTAAAAACAACATCTGATACGTTCAATCATTAAAAACAATATCAAATCCTCACTTCAACATTCAATCAAATCTATCATATTCAGATCCAAAACAGTAATTAAAATTATCTTCACCGATCAAGGTAATTAAAAATGGGCGTATTCTAATCGTTAGAGATATTTACCGCATGTCGGTTCCTGCATTTTACTTGAGCTTTTCAATCGAACTTATCGATTTCTATGCTAAAACGCTCCTATCACTGAGCAGAACAACTTTTCATAAAAGACGGATCGACGAATCTCACTTTTCCTTTTCTTTTTCTCTTCCTTTCCCCATGGTTTTCTCTTCTCCTTTTCTTCCTTCTTTCTCTGGTTTTTTTTCTGTTTTCTTTTTCTCTTCTCTCACGTAGTAACCACAAAAAAAAAAAAAATGCAGCCACGTATACCTTTTAGCGTAGTGTTTTAAGTTGATTTACATAAAAACTATGTTTATACTTAGCAAATGACCATTTTGCCCTCCCCTTATTGATTATTTACTAAATACCCAAAATTTTAATTAACCCTTAACCATAATTAATTAATTAATTTTTTCACATTCAAATTAATCTTGATCAAATTTTATCTTTTTAACATATCATTTCTTTAATAGTCCCATTTTTTTCAACTTAATCATCACATAACATTTATATATGTACATCCACAATTATATATTGTTGACATATATAAATATTCACTTTTACATCATCGACAAAAAAAAAAATTAAAAATTTGAACCGATACAGTAATAAAAGTTCGAACCATTACAGTATCATATCCTAACCAGGTTTACAGGCTATTAGGGCCCCAAGGAGCATGTCACCCATATCGTGCATGTACAATCAAGTAAGCTTCATGCAGTAAAAGGTGCATATCAAATGACTCCAGTTGTTTTGGTTGTTCCAACACTGATACACCCAAAGCAACTGAAGACTGTTGTTATAAAGGCTCTAACAGCCTCAATTAAACATCATGTCTGACTCTAGTTATTTTTGTTGTCCAAACACCACAGCCCAAAACAACTGAAGTCCAACACCAAAAGGTTAATAGCCCAAACAAAACCAACCCATTGGTCCTATATCTACATTAGTCCTAAATGAAATACCATGCACATGAAATTTAAATGTATAAACATACGTACCTATACGTAAAAACTGACATACTGGCAGTCAGGCCGCATAAGGGTTTTCTTAGGTGTCATCCACCAAAATTAGTTTCTTTTTTGAAAACTGTATAAAGCAATGCAACGTAAAAATCATACAATATAGAAACAATTGCCTCGATAGAGACATATGCTACTGACAAGCCGACCTATAATAATGGCGCAACAACAGGAACCAATCATTGGAGCCCATGACATCGGGAAAAGAATCATCATCGACCTAGAATTATGAACGCTCAAAAACAACAATTTACAATTTACAGAATGATCTAGGTTATTCGCATGTGCAACACTGAAAAAAATCTGAAGTTTTGATATTGCACACTCTACCCTCAAAACCCCAAAAAATTTTCTTTTTAAATCTTGAATTTATCTAGTAACAACACCAAGAGACCTAACTTGCAGGTTTATCACTTTATACACCTAAAAATAAAGTTTAGGGTTTTATCTCAATCTGTGCATAAACGATAGGGACGAGATTTCAACAAATGGGGACCACCATCGCTTTAAGAAAGGCAAAACAAGTCAGAAGACATGATCCAAGAAATTTTACAACATCGTTTGGCGGTCCAAACATGTGGTCAAAGTTTTTACCAAAATCGTCTAAGAAACGATAAAAAATACCATGTTAAAAATACAAAAAAGAGGAAGAAGAAGAAGAGAAAAATAAAAAAAATTAGACTTGAGTTCAGTCTTGTCTGGCCCGGTGCCAGCTCGCTAGGGCTGGGCCACCTTGTCCCAATCTGTTATGATAAGTTTAGTTTGGCTTGGCCCAGCCCCATCAGGCTGGGCAAACCCGACACGATCTTAGGGTTTTTCCCCAATCACAAGGTCATCTTACGTTGCGACCCAAATGATATTTCCCATTCAAACAAATAAAAATCCAAGGTTGAACGTTGGTTTTAAGCTGAAAACAATATCGTCGAAAAATTGTAACGTTCAACAAAAAAGAACAAACAAAAAACCAACTTATCATCCAAACTTTCTTCACGGGAATTTGAGATTTTCACGAGAGGAACGATTTGAGAGTTGAATCGTTGAAATCAGAGTTCATTCGTTCGACGAACCCCTCCCTCTCCCATCTCTCATGTTCACGCGATGCCCTTAGAAAAGAGAAAGGAAACTCTATCTTTTCTGCTATTTTAATTTATTTTTAAGAAAATTTTATTTAATTTATTATATTATATTATTTTAATTAATAATATATATATATATATATATATATACACATTTTTTTTTTAAAACATGTCTAACTTAACGTGCCGAACGAGACAAGAGAATATAATAAAATAAGAAAAATTCCAAAAATTTAATCAGATACATTTGACTCGTTCAAGAACGATCCAAACGAGTATCACAAAGACGAAGATGGAAATCGAAATATGTACACATAATTTTAAAGGAAAACAATCTACCCAAGCAAGACGAAATGAATCGACTCGATTTTCGAATGAACAATTATTTCCAAAGCACCAAATCCCAAGAAATTCAACTTTGAGGTAAATTAAAAGTCACTGCTTTGACCAATTGATCAAATAAATAACACATGGTCAAATGCCAACGAATGATAACAATTCTAGTCAAACCAAATGTGTTGACCTTGAAAAATAAAAAATATTTATTCGTAAATTTTTAAAATTTATAGATAAAACACAACGCGTAATTTTCCCAACACAATTGGGAAATTTTTGAACTTAAAAAAAAAAAATTCACTCGTGACAATTTGATTTACTTAATCATAATCCTAAGACTCAACTATACGAATTGTAACGGCCCAGAAAATCCTCCACGATTCCTGGTTCGCTACCTACTACTACTCACTACTCATAACCTCCGAATACTACCATCCCGGTACCTCTGTAGCAGCCCCAAATTTTCCAAACCCGGGTCGCTATCACCAATCCTAATCCGAATAAAATTTTACTTCAACAGATTTAAACCTTTATTTATTTTTTTTTTCAATGTAAAACGATATTTTGAAAACGTTAAAAACGTCACAGCGGAAGCTTTTGACCAAAGTTAGTTTAAAAAAAATTTCAAAATTTTAAAACATAAAAGTCTATTTCGGTCGACCCCTGCAGGCGGCAGTCGACACCTTATTCACTTCTGCCAGTACAGGTCAACCCTCGCGGTCGACACCTGCTACACACTTCTCAGACCGGTCGACACCTTCCTGTGGCGGTCGACACCTAAATCCTCTTTGTCCCCATCGGTCGATCCTTGGAAGTCGACACTTCTGCTTACTTTACACTACCGGTCGACACCTACGTGCACCGGTCGATACTTCATTACTCTCTATCCGAGTAGGTTGACCCATGCGGTCGACACTTACGGGATTAGGTCGACCCCATTACGTATAGGTTGACACCCCGAACTCGATGATACACTGAGTGGTCAACACCTACAGCCATAGGTCAACACTTGATTCGGCTCTGCCTGCGCAGGTCGACCCTCACGGTCGACAGTTGCCGTGTTTGGTCGACCACTAAACCTATTGGTCGATACTTCTGACCTAGAAACTCAGTAAACCTCAAATTTTACTCCAACACTGTAGTAACCCGCAAATTTTGAATTTTTTTTATTTAATTTCTGAAACTTTTAATTTAATTTCGGTTGGAGTTTCGGAAAGTATTTAACAGGTAAATTGATTTATAAAACTCGGAGTTTACTTTTGTGATGGTTTCGGAATTTAAAATCGGGAGGTCAAGAATTCAACGAAATTACGGACGATAGAAACATGTGCAGGCGTTTAGGTAAATTGTTATTTGTTTAGATTAAATAAACAAATAATAAAAAAGAAAAAGAAAACGTTGAGAAAAACCGAATGGCTTCACGGAGAAACCACTCGGTTTTCTCTTCTGCCCGCGAGCGCTGAGAGGAGACGACCGGCGAGTGAGGGGCGATCGTGTGCCGAGGTCGGAGCTGCGATCATCGTGTGAGGGGTGAGTGGCGTGCAAGTGTGGCTACTCCGACTAACCGAAGCCGTTCGGGTTCAGCAGCTCGAACTCCCAAAGTGAGAGCCGAGTGTTTTCTGCCGACGACCGCGAAGAGGAGTCCCCATTCAGTTCTGTCGCCAGCAATCGAACACTCTGATTCTCTCTTCTTCCATTTTTCCTCCCACCCGAGTGCCAAGCAACACCACCTCGTAAGTCTTTCTCTCCCCCTGCTGTCCTGTCTGGTTTGGCTGAGAGTAAGGTTCGGCTTCCCTCCATTTTCGGTGAATTTGGCCGCAATGTTGAGGGGAGAGTGCCGAGAATTGAAGGGGGGAAACCGAAGGTGAGCCCTATCGGTTTCCCTGTTTTGGCCGAGCTTGGTGCTCGGCCTCCTTTCAATTCCGGTGAGCTAGCCAAGGGGTATGAGTAAAGTGTGCCTAGTTGTGTATGGAAATTTTGGAATTTGGATTGAAACCAAGGATCGGACCTCTGTTTGGTGTAAGGGCAGCCTCTGTTTTTGGCTGTTTTGGCCTAGCTTGAGTTGATCGTTTTAAATTCCATTTTTGTGGGATACATTAGGTTGTTAGAGGGACGTATAGCCGCTGGAAGCGTTCGATTCCGATATCCGATGCAGAAGTTATGCGCATCGGAAGTTTATGTCAGATTTTGGTCCAAATCAAATTAGTGAGCGTTTCTCATAGAATTTTGACGTGTGATAGTGGCATGGCTGTTTTTGGTGGGTAAAGCTAAATTGGGTGAGTTTTGGTTTAAGAAAAACAAAGGTTAAAATTTTATAAAAAAATGGCAGATTCGGTTTTTAGCATTTTTCGCCAGTCTGCGGCATACCGTTTTAAAATCCGTTTTAGTATGCTAGACTAGGTTCCTAAGGGGGCGTTTAGCCAATTGAATCACTCGATTCCGTTAACGGACGCAAAAGTTATGCGCGTCCGAACTTTAGGCTGGTTTTTGGACAAATCTATTTTGGTGACCCGTTTTAACTGAAACTTCATAGGTTTAGTTAAGACATATTATTTTAGCTTATTTGGTGAATTTTGAGACGGAGATTTATGGGTGATTATTTGTGTTTTAGGTTGAGACACTTTTTGGCGAAGCTGAGCATCGAGCGAGCTTAGGACGCCAGGTAAGTAGTGCATGCATGTGTTTTGCCCAAGTGGGCCTACACTGTAGAACTTTAGGGCTTATGTGATTGATTGTGGTGTGCGTGCGTATTGTTTGACATGCATCATATTTTAAAAACGTGAACGAAAATGGTTTTGAACATGTTTTGAGTATGTGGTGAGACGTGTGGCGGTGGTACCGCGGATCCCGCTAGTGTGCGGGCCGGTGCTTCACCAGTCGCGGATTCCACTCGAGGGGTGGGCCGGCTGGGCCGTCATGCGGCATGAATGTGTTGACGGTAAGGATATAGGCAGCGGTACCGCGGATCCTACTAGTGTGTGGGCCAGTGCAACACCAGTCGCGGATCCTACTCGAGGGGTGAGCCGGCTGGGCTTTCGCGAAACGTGTGTGTGTGGCAACTGTGGCCCCGTGCTGGGGAGGCTGGGACGGGGGCGACGTGTCAGGGTGTAGAGTGGCGCGAGGTACATCCTTACCCTGATGTGGTTGCCGTGTGGTGATGCGTGTGTGTAGCTTGTGGGCCTCGTTGCTGGGGAGTCCGGGACGGTGGCGATGTGTTAAGGTGTAGGGTGGCATGAGGTTCCTCCTTACCCTGGTGCGGCTGCACTACGCGTCACAGATGTGACAACATGAGTGTGAGTGTAGAGACTGCTTGTGATAGGATTGAATTATCGGCTTTTACTTTCATATCGCATTACTTATTGAGCGTTAGGTTTATGTTGTGTGTTCTGTGGTGTAGGTGTTGACGATACTGCTGGTGAGCCTCGAGAGCCTAGTCCAGAGGCGTAAGATGGTTGGCGGTGTGCTCCCGAGGCACCGGATGACGGATTTTGTTAGGGCGACCCGACCCGTGGTGGTTGTAGGTGATAGTGGATTTATTATTTTATGTCGGGTATTTGTGTAGACAGCGGAGTTGTATAGACGTTGATTTTTTTTGAGATTGTATAGAGGGGTTGTAGTGTTTTGGGGACACGTACGTATTGATATATGTTAGAGTATGATATTACTCTATACTGGGGACTTTTTCATTTGTATTTGATGGGTTTTCGTTGTCCTTAAACTCTGATTTTGTTATGGTGGTTTTCTCTGGATGGTTGATAGTTAAATATTGTTGGATTATGGTGAATTGTGTGCAGGGTTTAAATTTTGGGATAGTCAGTTTTTAGCCGTTACTCTGCCGAAATTTCAGGAGAGAGGTTAGGAGTCGAGGGAATATGGAATAGGTTGAAATGTGAACAGTGAATGCTAGAGAAGGGTAGATGAACGTGGGAGTGCGGTGTGATCGCAGGCACGCGGGGCACGCAGCCTTGCGGGTGCTCACGGGTCATGCGGTGCCGGGTGAGGGCGTGCGCGCAGACGTGCTGTACAGTGGCAGGGTGCGTGGGGCACACGGCGCTGTAAGCGTGCGCGAGATACAGTGACGTGGAGTTGGCACGTGCGGCACTGCGAGAGTGCGCGCGGGGTGTCGAAATGGGGACGTGAGTGCGCGGTACCGGATTGTGTAGTTCGAGGGGTGCGTTGGATTTTTCCTAGGCTTTCAAGTCTTACTGTTTTATCTTAAACTATTTTAAATGGTTTTCTTTTCCGCTGCGTAGTTTTTATGTTGAGGATTTCGTGTTCCCTCTTCGGGACGCGAATTGTTTTCGAATCGAGTCGAAAATTTTTCATACTCACAAATGTTCTTTTGAAAATGATTTGAAAACGAAAAGAGTATTAAATTGAACGAGTTATGTCAACTGTTAATGTGTGTGTAGTGTGTAGATGTATTGTAGCGCACCAGGAACGCGGGGTTTCTCGGGGTGTTACAAACATGACCAATTTCAACTCAACGCTAAAATCCGCAAAAACCATCTATTTCTAATCAACTCAAAATCCATTATATACACCAAAACGACTACAAACGTTGAAAATCTTTTTACTTACAAAAAGACTCAAAACAACCTCTACCTGCTCCCTAAACCCATACCTATGAACACCACGTCCAAAATGCACTAACAGTCGGCCGGATCATTCACGAACGTCCTCCTCCTACTGCCTCTTAGTCCCGGACTCGCTCTGAGTACTCACCGACTTTCGTGTCGTCACCTACATCACAGAACTCAACTATTAGCCTAGTGCTAAGTAAGTAATGCACGTGAAAACTCACACTAAAATCAAACATCTCCTAACACATGCAATTTCTATAGTTTTGTCTTTACTTTCGTTTTCGTCTCTTTCTTACATTTTCTTTATCTTCTTACTACTAGGTTCTTTTTTACGCGCTACACCGAGGTGACCCCATAGTCCACCTCACTCGATAAGGCCAACCCCGATCTAGTAAAATGACACAAATCACGGTAGACCTTACTAGACAAGGCCACTACGTAAAGTGGAGGAAGAGTAATACCCCTTGCGGTCCACTTCACTAAACCGGTCCACCTCACTGGACAAGGTAACTCAACCCCACCTTCATTATCCACCAACGTATCTTCTTATGTTTGTTCTTCACTACTCACGTCCTACTGTTTTTGTCACATAAATACATGAAAATTCATTTTCGTTTCGTTCTCGTAATTTAAAACCATGATGCATATTCAATAAAGTATAACGTGACATAAACGTGCAATGCATCCTACTGAACTGTGATGTAGGCCCAAAGGCAAAACTCCTACTACCTAATGTCCTTGGCACTCGTGCTCCGTATATGGCTTGCTAGCTGAGAAACCTATAAAATCACACATTTCATCAATCATACTCGTCTCCAAATTCGTAGGCTTTAACACGAAATCATATAAATCCTCACTAAACCATCACTTTTAGCTAAACTCGAAATTTTTACACAATTTTTGACTAAATTCGGAAACGCATAACTTACCAAATACTCGTTCGATTTGGACGATTCAAAATGCTACAGACTCCTCAGGACGTCTAGTTTCTAAGGTCACATAAATTTCCTAATCGCAAACCCGTTCGTAACCCGAGTTGTTCGGTTATCTACACACTCAATCTTCTCCATAAAAACTCATAATCTACTCTTATTCCTAGCTTAGGCACCAACATGCGGATCAAGATCGACTCTACGTTCAATTTCTCTACTAGGTTTTCACCGAATCACCCGATACCCTAGTTAACTCTATTTTTGTCACTAAAACAACCAGCATATTAACTATCTACCAAGAACTAACTAAAACATACCGTATATTTGAAGATTCATGGCAGAACGAAAGTGGATCGCTGAAGCTTTTCTCGCGGGAGAAGAAGAACCATGGCGCTGAGGAGAGGGAGAACACCGATGGTGTTCTCTCTTTATTCATTTCATTTACATTTTTTTTATTTTATTATATTTTTCCTAATTACCAAATTGCCATCCACCTTTAATCGTTTCATAAATCTGTGATTCCGTGCAGTTTCAGTTGGATTCTTAAATTTTCTCTAAACCATTAGACTCAAATAATTTTTTACCTAACGATACAAACTTTCTGCCCTTGATTCCGACTCAAATTTCACTGTTGACCTATACGTAAATCTGAAAATTGAAATGACTGAAATTCTCGGGTGTTACACGAATAATCTCTAAATCCACTAAAAACCCAAACACTTCAAGTTATTCTTTCTAACAAAACCTGATGACAAAATACTAATTCACCGAACATGAAAATGCAGAATTTCATGGGACATTAAAACTAATGATCTGACAGATTTGACCAAAAAATTACATATTGTCAAGTGCAAACTGAGCAAGAAAATTTTAGTGGACACGAAATAAGTTGATTTCAAATAATGTCAAAAATTTTTCTCGAAAAAATAACGAATAGAAAATTGACTGATATTACAATACTTCTATTAAGCTTGAAAATGGTACAAACGTTTTGAAATTGCCATTTGCGTATGATGAGAATGACAAATGTAAATTAATTTAAAATTATAAGGCAATTAACATATTATATTATGCATTTATCACGGATGAATTCATAGAGTACAATGGGATGATAATGCTTATAAAACTTGGCATAGATTTGAGGTTTCACACGAGGGAACAAACTAAGGGAAAAAAAAGATGAGCATGCTTGCACATGTATAGAAATTATTTTCTAAGGAAAATGATGAAATGATTTAGTAAAATATTTGTAACACCAGTTAAAATTAATTTTAGATTTATGTATATCTAATCGGCAAAGTTTTGGTCAGAATTGAAAGCGGAGAATTTCTACTCTTAGGTATAAGATTATTTTGGGACTAATGGTGAATGAAAAATTTTAAGATTTCAACCGAACACAGATCAAATAGCAGATTTATTAAACGATTAGAGGGTTGAGGGCAGTTTACTAATTAGGTATTATTATTATTAAAAAAAAATCCAAAACACCCATCGGTGTTTCTCCCAGTGCAAACCACCGTCCCCTTCAGTTTTTCCCCTTCCCTCGCGTAGAAACCCTCGGCAATCTCTCCTTCCAGCAGCGTGCGATTCTCCTCCGTTCCTCCTTCGGTTCTTCAAATCCAAGGTAAGTTCCTAATAGATAGTTAGTCTTATAATTGTTTCGAGCGGTAAAAGTGGAATTAGAGTAATTATTGGACTTTACGGTAAAACCTAAGTTGGAGGAATGTGATTTCATAGTTATAGTCAATTTTTATTCATATATTAGTGGTTACACTAGAAGCATGGATAGATTATAGGTTTATATGGAGAAAATTAAGCGTTTGGATAGCCGAGTGCTCTAATTGTGGAACGGTTTCTGCTTGACCATGTTCGGCCAAGCTGTAGGTATTGAATTAGGAAATGAATGAGATCGTTAGGAACTAGACGTCCTGTGGAGGCTGTACCACTTTGGATCATCCAATTCGGATGAGTATTGGAGTAGTTATGAATTTTCGAAGTTGGTTGAAAATTGAGTTGAATTTCGAGTTTAGTAGAGAGTTTTGATTTCGTACGAGTTATGACTTTCAAGCTAGGAATTATGAATGAAGTAAAATTGATGAATGTGTGATTTTATAGGTTTTCCAGTTTAGCGAGCAGTCTACGAAATTTGAGTTGCTAAGGACACTAGGTAAATAATGTAGTAAGAGTTTTACCTTCGGGCCTACATCACAGTTCAGTAGGACGCATTGCACGTTTATTTTATGTTATACTTTTATGGTTGTGCATCATTGTTTTAAAGTAGGAGAACGAAATGAAAAATGAATTTTCATGTTTTTACGAAGTGAAATAGTAGGATGTGATGAAACGAATGAAATGAGAAGACACGTAAGAAGATAAGAAAGGTGGGGTTGAGTGGTCTTGTCCCCAGAGATGGACCGCGATATGTATCACTCTTCCTCCGTTTTACGTGGTGGCCTTGTCTCCAGAGATAGACCGTGAGGTGTGTCACTTTACTATATTGAGGTTGGCCTTGTCCCCAGAAGTGGACCACGAGGTGTGTCACCTTGATCTAGCACGTAAAGAAGAACCTAGTAGTAAGAAGATAAAGAAGATGTAAGAAAAGGACAAAAACGAAAGTAGAGACGAAACTGTAGAAACTGCATATGTTAGGATGTATTTATTTTCAGTTTTTAAGTTTTATGCATTACTTACTTAGCGTTAAGCTAATAGTTGAGTTCTGTGATGTAAGTGACGACGTCATAGCCGGTGAGTACTCAGAGCATGCTCAGGACTAGTAGGCGGTTGGAGTAGTACAAACGTGGACGATCTGGCCAGCTGTTAGGGCGTTTTGACTATGGTGGATATAGGTACAGGTTTTGGGTGTGTAATTGAAATAGTTTTAGTTGTTTTAAGTCGATTGAATGTATAGACGGATTTCAAACTTTAGTAATCATTTTCTTCACTTAAATTATGATTTTGAATTGATGAAAAAGTGTGCGTTGGGTTATTATTAGCATTAAGTCGAAATCCGATTGATTTTGTGAAGTTTTTAAGGTTTTTAAACAGAGTTTTGGGGAGGAAGTGTTGACCAATATGCTTAGTGGTCGATCAAACCCTGCAAGTGTGGACCGCGAGGGTCGACTTGCGTGGACAGAGAGGATCAAGGTGTCGACTTGTAAAAACAAGTGTTGACCGCTCTCTGAGATAAGCGTAGAAGTGTCGATCACGAGATTCAACCTGCGGACAAAGACAAACGTAGTGTCACTGGTGTTCTCAGTGTCGACCGATGAAAAAAAACCAGAGACAACCAAAGTGTCGACCGATGTTTACAGGTGTCGACCAGTTTCTCTGTTTTATGTTTTATAAAAGGAAGTTTTAGTTAAATTGATTTTAATCGAGTTTTTTGCTGTGACGCTGTTCAAAATATTTTTAAAAATGTCATTTTAAGTCGATGAACAAAAGTTTTAAATTTTATTCAAATTTTCCGAGTGTAATAAGTGAGTAGTATAAGTATGCAAACCGGGAATCGTGTAGGATTTCTGGGGCATTATAGAGGTAGTATTAGAGCAGTGAACAAACCGAAAATGAGTAAGTTTTCGGAACGTTACAATATTTATATGTTTCCCTGACATCATTAATAATTTCAAAGCTCTTGATAGAATTTATCTTATCGAATAGTTGGTTAGAAAAAATCTCATATTCCTACCAAGATCGTGGCAACTAAAGGTGATGAAAATCCAAGAAGTAACAAAACTCAAGGTGCTTAAGTTTGAGCAACTTATTAGATCTCTCATGACACACGAAATTATAATGAACAATAATGAAAAAAAAAAGTAGAAAGAGAAAGAATTCTCCAAGAAGAAAGATTTTGCTCTCAAAGCGACCAAGTTGAATATGAGATATTGCCTCAAAGTCTCATCAAGCAATCAACTTGAATATGAGAAGGATGAAGATGATGCACATAGCTCAAAAAATTCAATAAGTGTCTCTAACGAAAAAGGTTACGAGAAAATAAAGTCACAAAAGAAGACGGCCTACAATGGAAAAAGAAGTCGGCTGCTTTGAGGTAAAAAAAAAAGGTAAATAACTCTTCTAGTAATATGTATGATGATGTTAATAAAAATGAGTTGCGAGATGTTTTTAACGAGGTACTTGAACAATTTCACTTACTGAAATCTATTATAAATTGTTAAAGATGGAAAATGTTGACTTAGTCAAAAAAACGTGCTAACTTAACTTTATCATCTGAAAAGGAGATAGATGATTTTTAAAATAAAATTAATTATTTGACTAATATTATACTTGTTTCCTAACTATACCTAGACATTGAACATGCCCTTAGCAAAACAAATAGTAATTGACAAAGTCACAATAGAATATGAATTGTTTTTTAAAAAAAAGGTTTATAAAAAAATTTTGTCGGTCCATCTATAAGTCATGCATATAACAAAATATCGTCATAAATAATTTTCTAGTATATTTAAATCAAATGATAGGAAATTAGCTACTAGATTGATATGAGTACCTGAAAGAATCAAAACTAACACACAATGATGCAAAAAAAATTTAGGTACCTAAGAAAAACATTGCTTGTAAGTTGGAGATTCTCCCACTAAATATGAATGAATGTTCAAGACATATGATTGGAGGCTATTTAAAGTTTACATTCATTGGAAAGAAGAAAGCATTCGTCACATTTAGAGGTAATCAAAAGGAAACAATTATTGATATAACATAGATAATGCTTATAACCCCATTAATAAAAATGTGTTTTTAATTGATGAATTGAAACATAATTTATTAAGCATTAGTCAATTATCTGATAAAGGACACAGAGTTTTATTTGAATCCAAAATTTGCATGATAGAGGATGGTTGTAATGAAAAAAAATAGTTTATTGGACATAGAAGTGAGAATGTTTATATTATTAATACGAAGAATGTTTCTTATTTTGATAAAAAAAATGTTTATTACAAATACTTCTCTTGAGTATTGGTTCTGACATAGGAGATTAGGGCACGTGAGAGTGAAAATAAATATCTTAGCTAAGATCTCTGGAAAAAATATTGTTGAGAGACTTCCTAAGACCTCTTTTGAAAAATATAAGTTTTGTGATGCTAAGCAAAAAAATGATTTAGTGAAATAAATTTTAAGATTGTTACAATGCCTATATAAAGACGTTAGATGTGAGACCTTAAAATGAAACTTGTGATAGAGAACATCTGGAGAATACATAAAGGCGCTTAAGAACGACTACTCCAAGATCCGTATGATGTTGGAGATGGATATAACACTTATGGGAAAGTAAACTTTATAGAGTTCTTAAGCGCTCCTAGTACAATACCGGAACTTACACATATTTGTTCTAGAGTTAGCCCAAAATGTATTGTACTAGGTAGGGAAGAAAAATCTACTTATAAATTACTCAATTTTCATTCTCTCAAACAATACGTGATTGTACACCTTCATTAATATGGACTAAATTGTTACAATCAACAGAATCTTTGGTAGCTCTTGACTTTACAGGACAGACTACAACAAACACCATCATAATATGTTTTTCATATGACACATTTTATCCAACCTAGACAAAGGTGAGTGAATATCTTCATGTTTTGGCATAGGTAATGCTGAATATCCATTAAGAACCCATATTTGGATTGTCTATGATGTCACTGTGACACAAAATAGACCATTCATTGTGTCTTTTATTTTGTAGAATGAGGACTTGAACTCAGACTCAACATAGATCCATTAAATGAAGATAAGGTAAAGAAGGCTGACCATGTGGCTCTTTGGATTATTAGAAGTGATTGTATTATTTTAATCATGGTCATGTAACTTTGAAGGGAATCCGTGCATTTGAAGTTCATTTTGGAGCTGAATTTGAATTTCAGACGCTCAGGGGATTAGACATAGTTTTAGATTGCCAATTAATTAATTACAAAGTTGAGAACTTGGAAAATTAGATTGGTCTTTGATTAAGAAACCGTAGCCTGCACATCTTTGGGGTTCAGTTTGGACTTGGTTTTTGTTGCCTGTTTTCAATTCATCGTGTCATATTCAAACCATATTTAAATTAATATAAAGTGATTGTATTATTTTAATCTACTTAAATTTATGAATTTAAGTAGACTATCATACATCTCTATCTAATGCACTAACAAATCATTGAATAGAGATTGTTGCACAATATTATACTTGCTCTACAAAAGTAGTTTATGGAGAAAATTAGTTAACAAAACATACCTCATCTATCTCTCGAGTTATCTTCTGTAGACTTTTGGACCATGGAGATACCGAGAATGCTTTAGTAGTTTCCACCACTTCTGAGTCCTTTGATCTATTCACATAGAAAACTCATTTGCCAATGGTATTTTTGGTAGAAAACTATGAGAATAAAATTTTAGATAGATGAATAAAACTAGATATAAACATCGTAAGAAAACTTATTTGTCACGTATCTCTTTTGTTCATAACATCGTGTTATACAAGCCTTTAAATTTGTCTTAGTAGACTGTATTTTCTCAAAAATTAGGGATGTTCATTCTTCCGATCAAATTCACCTTTAGGGTTGAGCTTCAACGTAGATTGGCGAGTTTTGTTTGACTCTTTGATTGATAATCAAAAATTGCAAATGGTTTTAATCTTCCTTTATTGACTTGGCATTTACACATGAAAGCTATGGAGAAAACCGACATCATTTACCCTAATCTCTAAAGGCAACAACATTGCATGTAGACAAAGATGTTGAAGCCCCTGTACACACATTTTGTTGATCAAGTTAGGTGTTGGGTTTCAATTTGTTGGATTGATAGTTTTTCCTTTAATATGTGTACAAGATTAGTAGACTGCTTAATTTATTTTTTTTTCCTGTCTTGTAACTTTCTTTGTCCAGGCGACGCAAATGACTTGAGAAATAACTTTCAATAAAACTATAAAATTTAAAAATTTATTTTTAAATTTTCAAACATGTTTCAATGGATTATGTACTACTTAACACAGGTCAATATTGCCTTCTTTTTTCATTGGTAAAGTGTATTTAAGCCTTCCCAGCATTGTAGTGATTGACAAGTGATACCTAAAACAAATATTTTTTTTCGACACCTCGTACGTTGAAGTTAACAACACTAAGCAAAGAGGCTCTTAGCTTTGAAAAAACCCTTCAAAATTTAAATGTGATGTTGAAATTAACTAAAAAAATCAAAGTTAACAAAAAGGGGGAGTATAGACATCAATCAGCACATCACTAAACAATATATGAACAAGTAATATGACCAGACTTAAAATGAAGAGGTACGGTTACTTGACATGATAAATATTAATTAATATATTTAATATAAAATAAATTATTAATTATTAAATATTAATTAAATTTTTTTATGTATTAAATAGTAGAAATAGAGTATAACATACATTATTCTAGATTAAGAATGCATTTTATTGCACAACTTAAGGTAAACTATTCATTACAAAATGACAACTAAAAGGAATTATTTGTCACAAGATATGTCACGATCTGGAAGAGAGCCTAATAGAAACGCCAGGTTAAACGATCGATTTCGGAGAAATCCACCGTCTAGCCTAAGGCTGAGTGCGGAAAATTTTGTAAGCGATTCCATAACTGCTCGAAATAACAAATGTGATAATACAAGCAATAGTAGAAATACAGAAAATAAAAAGAATATATATATCAATGTCCAAAACAATACCAATATCAAGATAAAATATCTGAAGAAATCCACAATATCTGAAACCGATCAACCTCGATTTCTATGCTTCATTCCTCTACCTATAGAAGGGGGAATCGTTGGAATGATTGACAAATTCAGTATAGGATGTTATATATGACGCCCCGAAAATCCTCTGTCATTCCCGGTTCGCTACCAACTACTACTCGTCAATATCTCTCATACCCTCTACTAAATATTTCTTAGAAATTGAGAAGCTTTATTTTTCGACTCAAAACGACTCTTTTTTTTTTTTACTCAAAACGTCTTCCAAAAGAATTACATATAAATGCCGCAGCGAAAACTAGTTTAAAATCGGTTTAAAGAAACTCCGTTTTTAAAACATAAAAATCAAGAGACCGGTCAACATCTGCAAGAGCCGGTCGACACTTAAATTGTCTCGGGTTTCCATCAGTCGACATTGGCAAACACCGGTTGACATTACATATCTCTCGGGTCCTTTCATCGATCGACACTGGAGACAACGGTGGACACTTCTACCCCATTTTAGAGTGAGGTCGACACTTTGATTCTCTCTGTCAGCGCAGGTCGACCCTCGCGGTCGACACCACTGCCCACTTTACACGGACCGGTCGACACTTGTAACCAGGGGTCGACACCTGCCTCGGCTCTGCCTTGCACTGGTCGAGCCTCGCGGTCGACACTCACCCTCTATTTTATACTGACCGGTCGACACCTCTGGACTTCGGTCGACACTTTGCACCCAGAACTTTAACAAAATTCAACAAAACAACACGAATTTTGACTAAACGTTTAAAACTCATAAATCCACTTCTCGACTTAATTTACAAATCTGTTACGCACGCCAAAATACTCAACCCAAATTCAAATATCACATTTACATGAAAATGACTAAGTACGACTCAAAGTACGTCACTACCCGTACCTACACCCGCCATTATCAAAATGCCTCAACAGCTGATCCAGTCGTCTCACGAGCGTTCTCCTCCAACTGCCTCATAGTCCTAGGCATGCTCAGGATACTCACTAGCTACTGCGTCGTCACCTACATCACAGAACTCAACTATTAGCCTAATGTCAAGTAAGCAATGCATATAAATTTAAACACTGAAAAACATTCACATCCTAACATATGCAGTTTCTACAATTTCGTCTCTACTTTCGTTTTTGTCTCTTTCTTACATCTTCTTTATCTTCTTACTACTGGGTTCTTCTTTACGTGCTAGATCGAGATGACACACCTCACGGTCCACCTCACTAGACAAGGCCAACTCGATCTAGTAAAGTGACACACCTCGCGGTCCACCTCACTGGACAAGGTCACCACGTAAAGCAGAAGAAGAGTGATACACCTCGCGGTCCACCTCACTAGACAAGACCACTCAACCTCACATTTATTATCTTCTTACGTAACTTCTTATTTCCTTCATCTCATCACATCCTACTGTTTCACTCTGCAAAAACATGAAAATTCATTTTCGTTTCGTTTCGTAGTTGAAAACCATGATGCATATTACAAAACGTAACATAAAGTAAACGTGCCATGCAACCTACTGAACTGTGATGTAGGCCCGAATGCAAAACTCCTACTACACTACTTACCTTGCGTCCTTAGCACTCGTAGTCCAAATCTCGTATGTTAACTGGAAAACCTATAAAACCACAAATCTATTAGCTCTACCTTCCATTAACTCTGTAAAACTTTAAAGGAATCAACCACTAAATCCCCACTCATCCTAAACCGAATTTCTAACTAACGCTCCGATTAACCTTCAAAATTTCATAACTCCGGCAATACTTGTCTGATTTGGACGATTCAAAACTACGGGCTTCGCATGACATCTAATTTCTAATGGTCTTATCAATTTCCTAATTGGACATTCACAACCTAGCCGGAAACGGCCGAACGAAAACCGTTCCACACTTCGAGCATTTCGGCTATCTAAATGATCAATCTTTCCCCTAAAACTCCGTAATCTACTCCTATTCCTAGCTTAAACATCAGCATACGTACAAAAAAAATCGACTAAAACCTCTAACTTTCGTATCTCACTCCTAGGGCTCACCCAAACTCTTTCTAACTCTACTTTTACCGCTCAAAATCGCTAAAAGACTAACTATTTACTAAGAAATAAGAGGAACTTACCTTTAACTTGAAGAACGGAGGAGGGGCGAAGGAGAAATCGTCACCGAGGGCTCCACGAGTAGGAGAAGAAAAGAAAAAGAAAAAGAAAAGAGAAGGGGGGATTCCGTCCGTCCCATTGTTTTACTTTTTTTTTTCTATTTAATATAATTAATTCTAATTACTATTTCGCCTTCAATCCGTAACCGTTTTCTAAATCTGTTATATCGTCTAATTCCGAGTGGATTCTTAAATTTTTCTTTCCTCTAATAGTCTTAAAATAATCTTTTACCAAGGAGTAGAAATTTTTCGCCCACAATTCCGACCATTACTCTGCCGATCACAATCACGTACTTCCGAAATTAACTTAAACGGAAAAATTCTGGGTGTTACATTATACCTACTACTTATCTCATTATGCATGCCCGCTCAAAATCAATGCACGCATTTTAAAATTCAAAACCAGTTTCAATGTTGTCAAATTCTCTTCTCATTTTTAAAAACGATTGATGGGGATAGTTTCAAAAATATTGTAGGTATAGTAAAAATAGGTCTACATCAACCATACTATCACATAAAATCAGGTGAACAGTAAAAAGGGAGGTCACTCAAGATCCTCTGAACCACACCACAAATAAAGGTCGCGATAACATCGACAGGGCCTCATAGAGAGAAGAGAAAAAGTCAACCAACTAGGAGGGAATCAAACGAATCCACTCAACCCTGGGCCATCGCAGATACATGCACAATAGCACACTAGAAGGGATACAACCACTCAACCCTGGGCCCAAAGGGAGCCTACAATGGATTTATCAACCAGGGGTAGCAACGAACAGACACTGGCCAGGTCGAGTAATGGGGGTAGCCAAGCTCAGAGCTCATCACTCCTTCAGCGGGGAGTACCGCACAGGACTATCTAAGCTCAGAGTCTTGCTCCTATTCTCAGGGGGAGTACCATATCCAAACAAGTGTGGGGAGTACCACGGAAATCCTCAAACACGAGTGCGTCTAGGCAAAATCTCCTGATACTCTCAGCATATGGGCCCAGCTAAAAGTGTCAGACGATTATCTCCAGAACCAATGTCAATGCACATCAGAAAACAATGACGTGCGTGAGAAAACCAATGCATGATAAAATACATATGCATGACAATATAACAAATCTCACGGTAAATCTCAAATCGAGTCCGTCGGCAAGGGTGAGTAAAACATGGCATCCAAACTGAACTAGGTAGTATAAATCAAGTAAAACATGTACATGCCTCATAATGTAAAATGCACATGCTCAAAAAAATGTCGACGTCAATACGGGTGGTATCCTAATAAAAATAATATACGTGCATGTTAGACTTAGTATAACGTAATAAGTATAATAACTCATACCTCTGTGGCGAGTCCTCCTAATCTCAACAGTCGGTGACTTCTCAGGGATCGTCTCAAACTCAGTAAAATCTTCCGAATCTAAAAATTAACACAAAGGAGGAACCCCGTTAAAGTCTAATAGGGGTCAGAAACGATATAACTGGGGAGCCGGGGCGAAAAACGGGCCCAAAAGGCTAAGGTTGACTTTTGGATAAATAGTTAACAGGACCAATGGCCTAATCGGGGCCCGAAACGATATAATCGGCAACCGGGGCACAAAGGGTTCCAATCGGC
This sequence comes from Begonia peltatifolia, assembly GCA_022433055.1. Classification (NCBI taxonomy): domain Eukaryota; kingdom Viridiplantae; phylum Streptophyta; class Magnoliopsida; order Cucurbitales; family Begoniaceae; genus Begonia; species Begonia peltatifolia. The sequence continues at coordinate 17,896,270 of CM039517.1, read as the reverse complement.
TCGAGCTGACTTTTTGGTCAACGGGTCAATGGCCAACGAGTCAAAGGCAATGTTGACGGCCAACTATCAAAGTTGACCATTAACTTTGACCTCGATTCGGGTCGGGTCGGGCCTAACTAGTTGGGTTCGGATCAGACCTAAACCGACTGGGTCTGGGTCAGACCCAACCTGAAATGGGTTGGGTCCTGACCCAGACCAGGCCCAATTCGACTTGGCGTGAGTCGACCCGACCCAGCTGGGCTCGGGTCGAACTAGGTAGGCTCCCATTGGGCTCAAGTCGGACCAAGCAAAACCTAACTGTGTCCGGGTCGGACCCGGCCTTGCCTAGGCTCAACTCACTCGGGGTTGCAAAAACCACGATTTTTTACCTCGTTTTTTGTCAAATCTTGTTTCCAGCACGTTTCTCATCTTAGATCTGGTCGAATCCTGCCAAAAACACAAATAAACAATCTCAAATCTCGGGTTTTCCAAATATCCAAAAAAATAACCTTTTAAACTCAGATCTAGGACGAACGAGAGCTCACCTTCAACCTTCGGGACGAAGAGTTTGACACCAAAATCGCTTCGAAGGAATGTCGTTTGGCCGTAGTCGATTTTCTCCCCCTCTCTGCCAATTCTCTCTCTCTCTCTCCTCTTTCTGAAAAACTTAAAGTTTTCATCAGAAATCCTGAAGTTATAAAATAAATTTATTTTATTATTTTTAATTTATTTTAATTTATTTTTATATTAAAATTATTCATTTTATTTAAAACCATTTAATGGTTCTGATTTTTTGTTTTATGAATTTTTCCGAACAATTTATTTCAGTAAATTCCAACGTTCCTCTCTCGTTAATTTATTTTACTTAATTTTACGCGGTTGATAACGTCAAATTTTATTTAATTTATTAAATTATACATACGTGTCACACGTGACCACAAATTTGTGCGACGCAATATTTCAAAAACCCGCGCAATTGGACTTTAATTCACACTTAAATATTTGCAAAAAATTTGTACGAAATTTATCTTCATAAGAATTTTGGCGGATTTTACATCTTTTCCCATTATTTATGAATTTCGTCCCCGAAATTCGCCTCAACTACATATCATGAAAAAGGTAGGGGTATCTCTCTGCCATCTCAGACTCTAGCTCCCCAGTAGCCTCTCTTTCCGTGTGGTTCTTACATAGCACCTGAACATAAGGAACCTTCCGACGATGAAGCAACCAAAACTCGCATCTCAAAATCTGCTCTGGCACCTCATCGTAGGTCGTGTCAACCTAGATGGGTACCTGATCCCACGAAACATTGTGAGACGGATCTAGAATGTACTTTCTCAGTTGGGATATATGAAAAATAGGGTTCAGATGTTCCAACTGAGGTGGCAACTTCAGCTCGTAGGCCACCGCTTCAACCCTATCAACAATCCAGAATTGATCGATATATCTTGGGGCTAACTTATCCTTCACCAAAATCTGCTGACACCACGGGTAGGATGAAACTTTACAAAGACAAAGTCACCAGCATCAAACTCCACCTCGCGTCTCTTCAGGTCGACTTAGCTCTTCTGTCTGCTCTGCACAACCTTCAGTCGCTCACGAATCTGGAGAGTCTTCTCAGTGGTCTCTCGGATGATATTAGGCCCAAGCGTAAGTCGTTCCTCCATTTCAGCCCAACACAAGGGAGAACAACATGGCCGGCCATACAATGCCTCAAAAAAGAGAGACTCCGATGTTGGTCTGGAAGCTGTTATTATACAGAAACTCCACCAGTGGCAAGTGTTTGATTCAGCTATTACAAAAATTCAGAATACAAGATCTTAGCATGTCCTCAAGAATCTGGATGGTCCTTTCTGACTGCCCATCTGTCTGGTGATGATGTGTTGTGCTGAACTTTGTCTTCGTACCGAACTCTTTCTGTAATCCACTCTATAACTCCGTAACCAAAGGTTTGCCTCGCAAGCGTCCTCATACGGGTCATCACAATCAAACCCCCCCTCCTACGTACACATACGAGTCATCACAATCAATCCCCCCCCCCCCCCCCCCCCCGTCGGGGGCCCAACGTCTTCGTTGGCACAGACTATGATATCATTTTGTAACGACCAATTTTCCCAGTAAAATATTGTCCGCTTTGAGGATTGGGCCGTAACTCAATATCCTCCTCTCACGAATTTGTTTGGCAAGGACTTCTCAGTCAGTCACTCAACCTGGTACTACTCTCGCCGGAGCACTTTTAGTTTCGAATTTCTTATGGAATCCATTGCCAATTGTGCTCCAAAACGTATCTTACTACCTTGGGAGGGTTTCATTTCATATGTTTCATTTCCATATACCTCACCAAGCAATGTGAGATTGTGACGACCCTCTTTTTCATGACCCGAGATTTGCCTATACTCGAATCCGAGATTCCTCTACACTCGGCTTACGTCCCGAGGTTTGCCCCACAACCAGAGGTTTGCCCCGCAGTCGTCCTCATACGTACAGATTTTGGTCATCACATAAAATGAACCGCCTTTGTCAGTTGATCCACAATAACCCAGATAGCATCCAGACGCTGAGGAGCTATAGGGAGATGGGTAACAAAGTCCATAGCAATCTCCTACCACTTCCACTCTGGAATCGGTAATGGATGGAGCAAACCTGTCGGCCACTAGTGCTCCACCTTGACCTGTTGGCATGTCATGCATCGGGCAACAAATTCTGCCTCTTCCCTCTTCATGCCAACCCACCAGTATTGACGCTTCAGATCCTGATACATCTTTGTACTGACCGGATGAATAGCAAAACGGGATCTGTGAGCTTCATTTAAGATTGTCTGTCTCAGGTCCGCGATGTTAGGAACTGCGACCCTGCCATTGTAGAATATATGCCCATCAGCGTTTACTGTCCAACACTCCAGTTGTTCCCCATTATGTATCTTTTCCACCCTTACCATGAGCTCCTCATCCTGACATTGTAGTTGTTTCACCCTTGTAAACATCAAGGGAAAACCACTACATGGTAGGCACAAGTCATGCTCCCAGTATCATGATAGCTCAAGTCAAAGTCCCCGATGGCTGCATGTCTCTTCTGCTTGTCTAGAATTAAACAAGAGATCGAAGCACGAGGATACCAGCTCCATGCATCAGCAACTACATTAGCCTTCCTGGGATGATATTCCAGTCTGAAATCGTAATCCTCCAAATACTCCATCCACATGCACTGTCTCAAATTGAGATCTTTCTGAGTGAATATATACCTTAGACTCTTGTGATTGGAGAAAACCTGGAAACTGACTCCATATAAATAACTCCTCCATATTTTTAAAGCAAAGACGATGGAGTGAGGTAGTTCTGTTCGTAGGGCTTCAATCGTCAAGAAGCATACACCACTACCTTGCCCTACTGCATCAAAACGCAACGTAGACCAACCCCAGATGCGTTAGTATAAACAGCATAGGGCAATCTACCATTAGGAACTGTCAGAATCGGAGCACTAGTCAACCTTCGCTTTAATTCTTCAAATGCCCGCTGACAGCTATCATCCTAAACAAATCTCACTTCCTTGTGAGCGAGTCTAGAGAGCGGCACTACAATGGAAGAAAAAGTTTCTACAAAGCGCCGATAATATCTTGCTAAACTAAGAAAGCTGCGAATCTCTGAAACATTTTTGGGTGGTTGCCAATACATTATAGCCTCAATCTTAGCAGGGTCTACTGAAATACCCTCTCGAGAGACTACATGCCCCAAAAACTTTACTTCAGTCTGCTAAAAATCGCACTTGCTACGCTTGGCATACAACTTATGTTCCCTCAAGGTTTGCAGGACAATGCGGAGATGCTCACGGTGTTCCCGACAAGACTTTGAATAAACCAGGATATCATCAATAAAGACAACCACAAACCGATCCAAATATGGACTGAAAATTCTGTTCATGAGATCCATAAACACCGCTGGAGTGTTAGTTAGCCCAAACAGTAATACCAAGAACTCAAAGTGCCCATATCTAGTTTGGAAAGCAGTCTTGGAAATATGCTCTTCTCGAATCTTCACCTGATGATATCATGTCCTCAAGTCAATCTTCGAGAAAAACCGTGAAACCCCGATCTGATCAAAGAGGTCATCGATGCGAAGTAGTGGATATCTGTTTTTCACAGTCACCCGGTTAAGTTTCCTATAATCCACTCACAACCTCAATGATCCATCTGCCTTTTTGACAAATAAGACGAGAGAGCCCCATAGCGACATACTCTCCCGTATAAAACCCTTGATCAACAAATCATCCAACTGCTTTCGTAGCTTAACTAGCTCTGCCGATGCCATCCTGTATGCAGGAATAGAAACTAGAGTGGCCCATCGAACAAGATCGATACAAAACTCGATCTCCCGATCTGGAGGTAGACCTGGTAACTCCTCAGGAAAGACGTCATCAAATTCTCGAACAACTAAAACATCTCTCTCCTGCACCACGGTTTCAATACCTAGATCCATAGACCAAAGTCCTCTAAATTGCTCTAGCTTGCTTTTGCCTCCAAGACATACTCAAAAAATAGAGTTTATATTCCCTACACTGGGGTCCCAGTGGTAAACAACAACCTTATCGGCCTCAGAGGTAACTGAAACCCACCTTAGATAGCAATCAACCACAGCCCGATACTTCATTAACCAATCATAGCCCAAGATGATGTCGAACTGACTCATGGGTAGGATGATCAGATCAGCAGAAAATTTGCAGTCCTCGATGACTACACAAACTTCCTTACACACATACGTAACTCCACTTCTGTCGCCTAGTGGAGTGGTCAAAAGAAAAGAAGTTTCCATCTCCTCGATAGACAACGCCAACACTTTGGCAAATGCTGCTGATGTAAATGAGTGTGACACCCCAATGTCAAACAATACTCGAGCAAAAGTATGAAAAATGAGTACGGTACTGTCCCCTACCGCTAGCTAATCAGGCACTGGATAGTATTCGGTCTGGTCCACTGCATAAGGCTGACCGGCAACTCCCTTACCCTTATAATCCCGACCGCGACCGCCACCCCTAGAGCTAGATCCCTGCTACTCCCGGAATCACTGAGCTCTCTGCTGTTGGGGTGTAGGGTCTCGAAGTTGAGTTTCATCACCTCAAGACAATTTTCCGCCTCGGCCGTATCAGTGCCGCCCGTAAAAGTAGGGGGATTGAGTTGGTTGAACTCCCAAAAAAGAGCACCTCTGGAAATAGAGGAAGAGTTGGTAATCGAAGCTGAAGATGGAGCTTGGGCCTTGCTCACCAGGTTTCGCAATACCTCTATAATAGAGGAAAACGAGCTAGGGTCCTGATCGGGGTTCCGGGGAACTCTCCTTCGAGGTGACATTTTGACTTTTCTGAAAAACATGAAATTGTACAACATTCGCATGTTCATTGCACAGTTATTCCATATATTCTACTAACTGCTCATACTTTGCTCCCAATATTCGTCACTAGGAGGATCATGGAACCTTGAGTTTGTTAACTTAAAATGAGGTTAAGATTAATGTATTTTTGATGATGTTTAATTAAAATATGTTCAACAGTAATATGGTTTTGAAAATAATGTGTGATAAATTTATTAACCTATGAAACGAATAATTGTGCAAGTACCTTAATTGAAAATGTCCTTGAAGAATGGTATCTAGCACTAATGAAGTATATTAAGTGTGTGATAGTTAAAAGAAAGAAAAACCATTCTTGGAATGCCTCAAATGTCGACCGGTATATAAAGGTGTTATTAAGTGTGTGATAGTTAAAAGAAAGAAAAAACATTCTTGGAATGTCTCAAATGTCGACGGGTATATAAAGGTGTCGATCGATTCAATCAGAAATGAACAAAGTATCGACCACACAGAATGACCGGAGCAGACAGAGGGAAAGCAAGTGTCAACCGGTATATCAAGGTGTTGACCGGGGAATTCAAAAATGAACAAAGTGTCGACTATAAAGAACGACCGAAGCGGACAGAGAGAAATCAAGTGTCGACCGGTAAATCAAGGTGTCGACCGATGAGTTCTGAAATGAATTAAGTGAAGACTACGGACAGAGAGAAACCAAGTTTTGACCGTCTATTAAGGTGTCGACCATTGAGCTCAGAAAAGAACAAAGTGTCGACCGAACTATACAAGAGTCGACTAGCACTGCTTTCAACGACTATTAACGAATACCAACGATAACAAAGTGTCGACCAATTCTCAAAGAGGTCGACTGAAAATGCTTACAACGGTCTTCTATCTATGCACAACGGTAATAAAGTGTCAACCAGTTTAATATAGGTTAGCCACAAAACTCAGAAGCACTATAAATTGAAGAATAAAAGGCTTTTACAAGATACAACGATCAAGGAATAAAAAATTCTCTAAACTTCAAAGAGCGTTCATTTTGTTTCTTATTCCTCTCAACCAAAACTTGAGATTTCATTATTGAGAGAGTGCCATTTGAGTTCCAACTCAATCTTGTATTGAAACATTGTAAAAAGGTGAATCCCAAAGAGAAAGGTGTAAAAGGTAGTTGATTGGCTCCTGTGAAGATCAATCAAAGGTGTAAAGGCAATTGATTGACGCCCGTGAAGGAAAGAATCTTCAAGGGGAGTTCTTCAAGCGCAGACGTAGGCAAAGTTGGCCAAACCGCATAAACAATTTCGGTGTCCTTTCTTCTTTCCCTCAACTTTTTATTTGCTATTGATCAAACTCATCTCATCAACTTAATTGGAAATCATTAAGTTTATACTCTTTAGTGTAAAATTATTAATTTGTCAATAATCACAATTATTAAGTGTTATAGGAAACATAAACCTAATTCACCGCCCCCCACCCCCCCACTCCTCCTCAGTAAAAATGATCCTACAGAGCTCTGATACGAATAAATTTCTGTCACGACCCAGAAGAAATCATAACAGAAACATCAGGTTAAATTATCGACCTCGGAGAGGTCTACCAGCTAGCTTAAGGCTGAGTGCAGAAGATTTTGTGAGAGATCCCAGAATTTCTCAAAATAACAAATGTGAAAATACAAGCAATAGTAGAAATACAGAAAAATAAAAAGAATACATATCAATGTCTAGTACAATACCAAATGAAGTCCTTACATAATACAAATATCAAGATAAAATATCTGAGGAAATCCACAATATCCAGAACCGATCAACCTCGATTTCTACTCTTCCTTCTTGTACTTGTATAAAGGAGAGTCGTTAGGGTGAGTGACAAATTTAGTATAGGATGTTATACCTACTACTTATCTCATTATGCATGCCCACTAAAAATCAATGCACATGTTTTAAAATTCAAAACCAGTTTCAATGTTATCAAATTCTCTTCTCATTTTTAAAAACGATTGATGAGGCTAGTTTCAAAAATAATGTACGTATAGTAAGAATAGGCCCGCATCAACCATACTATCACATAAAATCAGGTGAACAGTGAAAATAGAGGTCACTCAAGGAACCTTCGAATCGCACCACAAAGAAAGACAGCGATAACACCGACAGGGCCTCATAGAGAGAAGAGAAAACGTCAACCAACCAGGAGAGAATCAAACAGATCCATTCAACCCTGGGTCATTGCGGATACATGCACAAGAGCACATTAGGAGGGATACAACGACTTAACCCTGGGCCCAAAGGGACCGCACATTGGACTTATCAACCGGGGGTAGCAACGAACAAATACTAGCTACGTCGGGTAACGGGGCTAGCCAAGCTCAAACCCCATCACTACTTCAGCGGGGAGTACCGCACAGGACTAACCAAGCTCAGAGTCCTGCTCCTATTCTCAGGGGGAGTATTGTATCCAAACAAGTGTGGGGAGTACAATGGCAACCCTCAAACACGGGTGCGTCTTGGCAAAATACCCTAATACTCTCAGCGTATGGGCCCAGCTGAGAGTATCAGACGATCACCTCCAGAACCAAACTCTAATGCACATCAGAAAACAATGACGTGCGTAAGAAAACTAATGCATGAATAAAACACATATGCATGATAATATAACAAATCTCACGGTAAATCTCAAATCGAGTCCGTCATCAAGGGCGAGTAAAACATGACATCCAAACTCAACTAGGCAGTATAAATCAAGCAAAAGATGTATATGCATCATAATATAAAATGCACATGCTCAAAAAAATGTCAACGTCAATACGGGTGGTGTCCCACAAAAAATAATATACGTCCATGCTAGCCTAGATATAACGTAATAAGTATAATACCACATACCCCTGTGGCGAGTCCTTCTAATCTCAGCAGTCAGTGACTCCTTAGGAATCATTTCAAACTCAGCAAAATTCTCCGAATCTAGAAATTAACACAAACGAGGAACCACGTTAAAGTCTAATAGGGATCAGAAACGATATAACTGGGGAGCTGGGGGAAAAACGAGCCCAAACGGCTCAGGTTAACTTTTGGACAAAAAGTCAACATGACCAATTACTGTCTAATCGGGGTCCGAAACGATATAACCGGATAGCTGGGGGGAAAACGGGCCCAAACAGGTCGAGTTGACTTTTTGGTCAAAGGGTCAAAGGTCAACTATCAAAGTCAACGTTGACAGCCAATGGTCAAAGTTGACTGTTGACTTTGACCTCGATTCTGGTCAGGTCGAACTGAACCAGTTGGGTTCGGGTCGGACCCGAATCGACTGGGTCTGGGTCAGACCCAACTTGAAATGGATTGGGTCCTTACCCAGCCCAAGCCTAGTTCGACCTTGAACATGAGTCAACCCGACTTAGCTGGGCTTGGGTCGAACCTGATAGACTCTCATTGGGCTAGAGTCGGACCAAAGAAAACTCAACTGGATCCGGGTCGGACTCGACCTGGCCTGGCCTAGGCCTAGGTCCAACTCGGCCTTGGGACTGAGTCAACTTGGCCCAGAGATCGAGTTGACCCAGCCCACAACCGAGTTAACTCGGCCGCCAACGGCCAATCACTCAGGGTAGCAAAAACCACTATTTTCGACCCCGTTCTTCACCAAATCTTGTTTCCAACACATTTCTCACCTTAGATCTAGTCGAATCCTACCAAAAACACAAATAATTAACCTCAAATCTCGGGTTTTCCAAATATTCAAAAACTCAACATTTTAAACTCAGATCTAGGATGAACGAGAACTCACCTTCAAAAACGCTCTTCACTAACGTTGATCTACTATTCGGGACGAAGAGTTTGACATGCTCCGAACAGACGTCGAATGGTCGTAGTTGTTTTTTCCCCATCTCGACCGATTCTCTCTCTCTCTCTCCTTTCTGAAAAACTTAAAGGTTTTCATCAGAAAATCTTAATTTATAAAATAAATTTATTTAATTTATTTTAATTTATTTTTATATTAAAATCATTCATTTTATTTAAAATGAATTAATGGTTTCTGATTTTTCGATTTATGAATTTTCTCGAGCAATTTATTTCGGTAAATTCAAATGTTCCTCTCTCGTTAATTCATTTTACTTAATTTTATGCGGTTGATGACATCAAATTTTATTTAATTTATTAAATTACACATACGTGTCACACGTGACCATAAATTTGAGCTACCTAAACACGTCTCGCCCAATACTTTTGATTGATTGCTCTTACATAATTGTATCTTGAATCGAAGCCACCTAGCTTCTTCATCTCTTGCTCAAACCAACTCGTTGTTGTTGTACTAGATGCATTTTGTATCATTTTATAGTTTAGCATGAAATTTATTTTTCAATTGACATACAAATGACACACAAAAATGATATTTGACTTCATACTCGAAATGTCAATATTGGCAACAACCCCTGCAAAAACATTAACCCACCATCATATAAATCTGATAACTCTTTTAATTATTTAAATGATTTCTTATTTTTTATAATTTTTATAATAATTTCCCGCTTCCATTATGTCAAATGTGGCCAAGAAAGCTTTGAACATATATGAAAAGGATCCTCCTGCACACGAGATCAATTGGGCCAATAAAAAAAATCATCTACTAGAAAATGTGGGGTCCACAGCCGCCAATAACGGCAAGGTTTACGGTAGTTCTAATCTGTTTAATCAAAAACATTTTAATTTATTTTAATTTTACAATTAATTCGGGTATTAGTATATTTGTATAAATATTTATTATTTTCAATTAATTATTTGTTTAATCTATTTTTGTATAAGGGAGAATTGCAAATAATAAATCAATAAACAAGTATTTTTTTTTAGATTTATTCAAAGTTAATAGGAGGAAATAAGATAAAAATGGGCAATGAACTCGTTTGAGCTGATCTCAGCTGGTGGTCCCACAGCACGGAGAAGTAAACTGCCGAAGCTGTTCGTCGTTGATTTGCACAGGCCGTCCTCGCCGGAATACGAGGGAACATTCCGGCAACTCGTCAAGATCGGCAAAGAGAGACTCGTCCTCCTCCCTCATCTGAAATAAAGCTCCGTCAACTACGGTGGTTGTCTTAACATAAATTGGACTCTCCAGTATCGTCGAGGGAGTAGCCTCCATGTCGCTGAGCCAACCGAAGTCATCGCTGAATTTCTCATCTGGCTCCGGCTCACTTTCCAATTTCCGGTTATCTTGGAGAATTATGGGTTGTCTCTGTTTAGCCGCGGCGGAATTATTGGGTTGATTCTTATTTCTTGAAGCATTGGCCGGATGATTGTGGTCGCAGCAGTAGGTGACGAGAAGCGTAGTGGGATCAGCTCTGCTTCTTTCTACTTGTTTTCTGGCAGGGCATCCTCTTGAGCTACTACATCTGTAATAGGCTCTGAAAATGGAGAAATTTTGATCAGAAATCCGGAGAAATCAATCTGCATCTGAAGTTTATGCTGAATTTCTTCAGCTTGTTGAATGTTTGGGTGATTTTGATTGGATTGAAGGTTTGTTACCTGGGATAAGGTGACCCTTTGATGGGTTTCTGACCGTACTTTCTCCATGACCATGAATCGGAGGGTGGAAAGCTACTGCTACAGTTACTGCCAATGGCGATTTCTCTCTTCATCTTTTCCTCTTCCATTTCCTTGATCGGGACTGAAATAACCCTCTTCTGTACCGATTTCCTACTGCAGAAAACCACCATTTTTACAACTGACGTTCATCATATTTGAAGCTCTAGGTAGGAGGAGAAGAAGAAGAAGAAGCTAACCTGGGTTTTTTAATGGAGGCAGAAGAAGGAGGAGATTCAGAATCACTGCCATCTTCCTCATTCAGAAACGTCCGGTGGTGATTGTCGAAGCTGGTTTCCATGATTTTGATTCCAGAGGTTCCGTCAGGTTGCTTGAACTGCGATCTGGACACTGAATTTAAGGTGTAGGCATTAAGGCTGTTGACGACGAGTGGTGTCTAAGAGACAGCACAGAGAGAGAGAAACAAGAGAGAGAGAGAGAGAGAGAGAGAGATGGGAAGAAGGTGGTGAAAATGGGGGTGGTCCTTTAAAAATTAGGCGCCGGAGTTGACAAATGGGATTTATCCATAAATCATTTATTTTCTAGTAAAATTTAACATAAACTATACCCTCTTACCCTCGTTATCCCATGTCTCATTCATTCACCAATAATATCACTATAATTGAACATAATGATGTATCACTCACATTATAACATAAGTCTTAAGACACAGTAGAACATAAGAAGCCATACCTAATGATATTCAATATATTATACTATCATTTGTAATTATTTTGCCTAACTTACTCGTTACAAATCCGATGTTATTGGTAGTGCAACAAAATGAATCTCAATTTGTTTGTTTCTGAATGAAAAAAAGAGTGTCGATATTTATGATAAATCAATTATAGATAGTGCGTCTAATTAATCGCAATTACTAGTAAAATATTAATGCTTACAAAACATGTATTTTAGTTCACATGGTCATTGGATAGATCAAAGAGAAAGAGTAGGGCAATTTCATATTTTAATGCCATGTTCATATAGTGATGATCTCATGAACTATATATATTATATCTTTAGTCCATTCAAACGCTGTTTAGATATGATTATTTTACTGAGTTTATATGTGACAACATGTAATTGTCACGTCTTATTAAATAAAATATTTGTACATTTTTTAAGGAGTCTTTGTTTAAAAAATGGGTGTGGAATTATTGTTATTAAAAATGGAAAATTAATTTTTTATTATTTATTGACTATGCTCTTACGTGACTTGTTGGCACGGTTCAAAGTTTGAATAAAATAATATTGTTTTTTTTATCTAAATTCAAAAGCCTTGGATTTCAGGTAATACGTTTTTGACTGGTTCCCTTCTTTCTTTCTCTTTCTAGAAAGATAAATTGACATCAAAATTAATGGTTTTCTAGAGTTGGTTTTTAAAGTTTCGCCTCCAGATCTAAAGTTAGACGATAGATGTACGTTTCAATTTTATGTTTGAATATTACACTTTAGCTAGCGTATCATCTATTAGTCACATATTCATAAATAGTATATGATAGGGTAAAAGCCTTTTTTAAAACCTCATCTACCGGGTTCTTACAACCGAGACTTTAAATTAATTTTGTAAACAAATTCGATCTTGATTTATGCATCGTTAGTATACTTTTTAAAATCGTCTTTCTCTCTCACTCTCCAGCTTCAGCAAGTGAAGCTCGTCACCATGCCACCCCACATCAACAGAGGAACAAAATTTTCTATGCGATACAAGTGAACTGTTGCTCTGCCTTCCCACTTGGAAGTTCAGACGCTGGTTGGAACCTCATGCCAATTAAAGCTAGAAGAAATTCAGGCGTTTCTCAAAATTTTGCATTTACCCTAGATGGACCATTCTTTAGAGCGCTCAGCGTATGCTCCATACTATCGGTTTTGCTATCGCCGCCCCACAGTTCTCACTTATCTTTCATTTTCTACAATACCTAATTCAGCTCTTCTTGTTCATTCTCAATCCTCTCTCTATTTTTCATAATAATGTTATCACATGCTCACTAAAAAAAAGGAAATTAGAGAAGAAAACAAAAGGAATTGTGTGATGGCTTGAATTTAATTTATCAATAATAATAATAATGATTAGAATAATTAATTTCTGTCAGAAATTGTAACCAATAACAAAATTTTGAAAATATAGACATGTTACGACATAGTTTAACTATCGGGGCGATGAAAATTATTTGTTAATAGGACGTCGACATCCAGCCTAGACTAATTAAACTAATTAATTAAGCCTAAAATTAAACTAACTTTGATTTTATTGTAAATATATGTAAACCGAAGTTCAAGAACCTCTTTTATACAAGACAAAATAGACTATTGTAGCTTAACAATTAGTAATTACACATAAAATTTTGAATCAATTAAAAGAGTTGATTCACCGTTGAAAGTGAGCATGGAGGGATGAGAGAAAGCTAGAGAGAGAAACTATGAGAGGCAGAGAAGAAATAAGAGACTCTGAGTTTTGAATAATATGATCAACACAGAAAGAAGAATGTTTTAGTATAAAAGTCTCGAAGCCAAACCAATAATTTAGATAAGTTACTCTTTAAACCATTAATTTATGAATTCAGCTCGAAATGTGGGCTTTTTTTTTTCGTAATCTAATTCGCACATAAACTGAAGACGATTAGAACAATAAAGAGAGTTGGTTTTCATGAGAGAAGAAGGATGATGCTTGATGAATATAAAATCTCATTAATCTCGTAAAAAATGTACAAAATATATAATTGTAGAAAAACTTTCTACAGTGCCACATGGCTGTGAACTAGAGGTGAGAAAAAACGTACATGAAGTGTGAATAATAAAAAGAATATTCAGCAAGTGTGTTGATGTATAGAATGCTAACATCCTCCCTCAAGCTCAAAGGGGAATCAAGCCGAGATTAATATGTGACAGCAGAAAAGAAGACGATGATAGGGGTTTCGTGAAGTCGTTAGCAAGTTGAGAATTAGATGGAACAAAAGAAACAATGAGTTGTTTGGAAGCAACCTTCTCTGGGACAAAGTGATAATCCAAATCAATGTGTTTTGCCTTAAAGTGGAGCACATGATTTGTAGCTAAGTACGTCGCACTAAAGTTGTCACAAATGAAAGTCACTAAAGTTGTCACAAATGAAAGTTGGAATAGATTTTGACAATGAAAAAACTTTGCTAGGAACAGATTGAAGCCAAATTGTTTCAGCAACACCATCGGCTGTAGAGCGATATTTAGCTTCAGTGCTTGAACGAGAGATTGAGTGCTATTTAGTAGAAGACCACAAAATTAAATTTGAACCAATAAAGACACAATATCTACTGGTATTGCACTGATCATCATCAGTAGAGCATGCCCAATCAACATTGGTATATCCCAAAAGATTGAATGAAGAAGATGGTTGGTATGTAAGAAAATAGGTAACACAAAATTCACTTAAGAGCTTGCTAATGAATATCTGTCGAACAATGCATAAATTGGGAAAGCTTTATAGACAAGGCAATGTCCGGCCGAGTCACTGTACAATATTGAAGAGCTCCGATGAAGCTTCGAGAAACTGAGCATCAAACGAGTACCAGGAACTTTTGTGAGGAGAAGACTGCACACCATAAAAGTATCAACGACCTTATAAGAGTGCATATTCACAAGCATTAATAGATCACCAATATACTTGGATTGGTTGAGAAGAAAGCTGTAAGCAATTGAGGAACTAGAAATGACAAGAAAGTAGTGAAGCATACCCAAATCTGTAAGAGCAATTTTGAAAAGTAAAAATCCAATCAAAGCCTGAATAGTGATGGAGTCATTGATCGTGAGTAAGATTTCATTAACATAAACAAGAATTAGAAGAATTGTAGTTCTCGCCTTGTAAATGAAGACAGAGGAGTCTGCTCGAGATGCAAGAAACCCAAAGCTTAAAAGAGCTTATTGAAGCTTGTGTAACCAGGCACGAGAGGATTGCTTGAGCTCATATAAGAATTTTTTTAAATGACAAATAAGAGAGGGATAAGCAGAATCCACAAAGCCATTGGCTGTTCCATGAAAACAGTTTTAGCAAGGTCACCATGGAAGAAAGATTGCAGACATCAAGTTGCTTTAGTTGCCACTTGAGAGAAACGACTAGAGATAAAACGAATCTAATGGTTGTGTGCTTCACAACCGGACTAAATGTTACATAGTAATCTAGACCTTTTGTTTTGGGAAACTCTTTGCAACGAATCGAGCTTTATAGTGGTTAATAGAACCATCAAGTTTGTATTTCAGCTTGAAAACCCATTTGCAGCCAATTAGAGTTCTATTTGGTAGAAAAGGAACAAGAGTCCAAGTGTGATTCGCACTAAGAGCACTCATTTACACTCTCATAGCCTAGATCCAAAGAGGATCTTTGACAGCCTTAGAGTAGGAGGTGGGTTCCAACTTATTAGAGAGAATAGTTGCAAGCCATACCTTCAGATGAAAAACACTTGTTGTTGACCTTGTAAGCATTGGATACCTATTAATAGTAACTGGAACTGTATGTACACATTGATCGGGAGCAGAAGATTTAGATATAGGTTTTGGAGACCTAGGAAGAAAAGGTGTTTGGAAAAAAGAATTATGTGACGTAGGAGATGAAAGAGAGCCAGAGGAGAGAAAAGATGAAATAGAAATAGAAAGAAGCATATTAGAAACCAAAGAAGAAGAATTTAATATAGAGAACCGAAAGAATGATTTGTCAAAAATTACATCCTTCAAAATATAGCTACAGTTGGAGGAACGACAAAGAGCAATATACCCTCTGTGTTGGCTGCTGTCACTAAGGAACACACAATCAAGAGACCGCTGTTTTAGTTCGTGAGAGTTATAGGGATGTAGGTGCAGTAAACAACTATAGTTGAAAATGCAATGATGAGAATAAGTTGCAGGTTGCTAAAATAGACGATGAAAAGGAGGAAGATTATTTAGGATAGAAGTGGAAATTCGATTGATGAGGTAGACTGTTGCATCAAAGGCATAAGGCAAGTAAGACAGCAGCACACGTGCATGAAACAAAAGAGAGAGAAATGTTTCAACCATGTGGCGATTCTTACGCTAGCCCCTGCCACTTTGATTAGGAGTGTGAAAACAAGAGACACAATGAGAAATGCTAGTGGATGTGAAAAAACAAGAAAGAGCACGGAACTCATCACTCAATCAAATTGCGCACATTTAATGTGTTTACCAAATTAGGTGGCGACAAAGGAATGAAAAGTAATTAAAAAAATACTGTACTTGGTCTTTACTTTTTAAAAAATAAATCTATGTGAAACAACTGAAATCATCAATGATTAACAAGAAATACCTAAAATTATTGGTAGAGATAATAGGGGAAGGACTCCACAAATCCATGTGAACAAGATCAAACATATAAGACAAGCCAGATATTTCATTGGAAAAAGGTAAACAATGTGATTTGCTGGTGAAACAAGTTTTATAGACATCTGGAGAAATTGTCGTAGGAAAAGAAAAATTACAAAGAGAATTAGGTATTTGCTTTCTATTTAGTTATATTGATTGTGATTGCTATTAATTCAATTGATTACTCTTTAGAGTATAAACAAGGCAAAACGAATTCAGTTTTTCAGATAAATTTAATTTAAAGCAAGTAAGGAATAAACAGAAGAGAGAGACAACACCGAATTGTTAACGCGGTTCGGCCAACCTTGCCTACGTCTACGCTTCAAGGTCTTCCCCTTGAAGATTCTTCCCGTCTTTTCCTCGAGAACCTTTGATTAAACTTCATGGGTATCAATCAACTGCCTTTATATATCTTTCTCTTAGAGATTCACCATTTTTCTAAATTTCAGTACAAGAAAGTAAATTCAAACTCAAACAACATTCTCTTAATAATATAATCTCAAGTTTGTAGTTTGAAAGAAGTAATAGGATTGAAAGAAATGAAAGCTCTTTGAGGTTGAGAGGATTTTTTTTGTTGGTTCATTTTGTTGTTCTTTTCTCCAGACTTCATCCTTCAATCTATAGTTCTCGTGAATTCTGTATACGATCGGTCGACTTATATTAAAACTGGTTGGCACCTTGTTACCGTTGTATATAGATAGATGACCATTATAAACAAAACAGGTCGACCTCTTTAACGCTTGGTCGACACCTTATTATCGTTAGGCATTTATTGGTCGACACTTGTGTATACCGGTGGACACTTGAATTGTTTATGTTTGTACAGGTCGATCTTCGTGGTTGACACTTCAATCTTCTCCGCATTCAGTGGTCGACACTTGTGTATACCGGTTGACACTTGAATTGCTTCTGTTTGCACAGGTCGATCCTTGTGATCGACACTTCAATCCTCTCTGCATTCAGCAGTTGACACTTGTGTATAACAGTCGACACTTGAATTGCTTCTGTTTGCACAGGTCGAATCTCGTGGTCGGTACTTTAATCTTCTCTGCATTCAGCGATCAACAATTGTGCATTCCGATCGCCACTTGGGCCACTTTGAAATTGTATTTTTTCATTTATACTACTACAAACTCGATAATGACTTATTAGTACGAAATACCCTTTTTCAAGGGTATTTTCAATTTAGAAACGCAATAAGTAATTTACTTCTTATGTTTATTAAATATATTAAACATTATCAACTTATATTATACTTGAATCTATTTTATTAATCATCATCAAAAAACATATTAAGCTTAAACACATTTTAAGTTTACAATCTCCCCATTTTTTATGATTACAAAATATTGAATAGATTTCACACCCCCCATACTTTTATTGATTAAATCTCCTCCACAATATATGAACTAGATATCTTATTTCTCTTCCTTTTGACATGTTAAAAATAAATGAATACTAACAAGGATGTTAAAAGCATCAATTTGCAGAAACACAATTAAAAACTACTAATATTCAGTTACTACAAACATATTCGAACTAGGGCATCGTCTAATAAGTCAATCGCATACAAGGATAATCACTCGTTTGGAGGAATACTCGAGTTAGCTGAAGCATCTTCCTTATCATACTCTTCATCGCAGTAGACTTTAAGATCTTCAATACTTTGATGGAGTTTGGTAAACTTGTGGCTTTGTTCAACTTCCATCCTATCAATACAAGTGATGATTAAGTTTTGAAAGCTGCTAAGGCCAGTGCCTATGTTGTCTATTGTAACACCTCGAGAAACCCCGCGTTCTCGGTACGCTACAGTGCATCTACACACTACACACACACACTAACACTTGAAATAACTAACTCAATTCAATACCCCATTCGTTTTCAAATCATTTTCAAAAGAACATTTGTGAGTATGAAAATTTTTTTCGACTCGATTCGAAAAACAACTCGCATCCCGAAGAGGAAACACGAAGTCCTCAACATAAAACTACGCACCGGAAAAGAAAACTATTTAAAACAATTTGAGATAAAACGGTAAGACTTGAAATCCTAGGAAAAAATCCCACGCACCCCACGAACTACCCAGTCCAGTCCCAAGCACTCACGTCCCCACTCCGACACCTCGCGTACACCCTCGCGGTGCCGCACGTGCCAACCCAACGTCACTGTATCTCGCGCACTCTCACAGCGCCGCGTGCCCCACGCACCCTGCCTCTGTACAGCACGTCCACGCGCACTCCCTCACCCGGCGCCGCATGACCCGTGTGCACCCGCATAGCCGCGTGCCCCGCGCACCTGTGATCACGCCGCACTTCCACGCTCATCTACCTTTTTCTAGCATTTACTATTCACACCTCAACCTATTTCGTATCTCCTCGACTCCCAACCTCTCTCCTGAAATTTAGGTAGAGTAACGGCTAAAAACTGACTATCCCAAAATTTAAACCCTGCACAGAATTCACCATAATCCAACAATGTTTATCTATCCATCATCCAGAGAAATCACCATAACCAAATCAGAGTAAGAAGACAACAAGAACCCATCAAATACAAATGAAGAAAGTCTCCCAAAACACTACAACCCCTCTATACAATCTCAAAAGATCAATTTCTATACAACCCCGCTATCTACACAAATACCCAACATGAAATGATAAATCCACTATCACCTACCACCACCACGGGTCGGGTCGCCCTAACAAAAATCCGCCATCCGGTGCCTCGGGTGCACGCCGCCAACCATCCTACGCCTCTGGACTAGGCTCTCGAGGCTCACCAGCAGTATCGTCAGCACCTACACCATAGAACACACAACATAAGCGTAACGCTCAGTAAGTAATGCGATATGAAAGTAAAAGCTGACAATGCAATCCTATCACATGCAGTCTCTACACTCACACTCATGTTGTCACATCTGTGACACGTAGTGTAGCCGCACCAGGGTAAGGAGGAACCTCACGCCACCCTACATCCTGACACGTCGCCACCGTCCCGGACTCCCCAGCAACGAGGCCCACAAGCTACACACACGCATCACCACACGGCAACCACATCAGGGTAAGGGTGTACCTCGCGCCACTCTACACCCTGACATGTCGCCCCCGTCCCAGCCTCCCCAGCACGGAGCTACAGTTGCCACACATACACGTTTTGCGACAGCCTAGCCGGCCCACCCCTCGAGTAGGATCCGCTACTGGTGTTGCACCGGCCCACACACTAGTAGGATCCGCGGTACCACTGCCTATATCCTCACCGTCAACACATTCACGCCGCATGACGGCCCAGCCGGCCCACCTCTCGAGTTTGATCCACGACTGGTGAAGCACTGGCCCGCACACTAGCGGGATCCGCGGTACCACCGCCACACGTCTCACCTCATACATCAAAACATGCTAAAAATCATTTTCGTTCCCGTTTCTAAAAATGTGATGCATGTCAAACAATACGCTCGCACACCACAATCAATCACATAAACCCTAAAGTTCTACAGTGTAGGCTCACTTGGGCAAAACACATGCATTCACTACTTACCTGGCGTTCTAAGCTCGCTCGACGCACAGCTTCGCCAAAAGAAAGCCTCAACTTAAAACACAACCAATTTCTCATCAGTATTTATCTCAACATTCACCAATTAGCTAAAAATAACCTTCTCTGACTACACTCATGAAATTCCAACTAAAACGGTCCATTGGTTTGGTTTGGCCGAATACCAGCCCAACGTTCGGATGCGCATAACGTTTGCGTCCGTCAACGGAATCGAACGATTCAAGTGGCTAAACGTCCCCTTAGGAACCTAGTTTAGCATACTAAGACGAATTTTAAATCGGTAAGCCGCAGACAGGCAAAGAATGCCAAAAACCGAATCTGCCACCTTTACTAAAATTTCACATTTTCACTTCTCTTCAACCAAAACTCACTCCCAGCTAGTTATATGCATCAAAATGGCTATGCTACTCTCATACGTCGAATTTCCACGAAAAACGCTCCCTAATTTGACTTGGGTTAAATTCCGGTATAAACTTTTGACGCGCATAACATTTGCGTCGGATGTCGGTATCGAACGATTCAAGCGGCCATACGTCTTTTTAATAACCTATTTTATCCCACAAAAACAGAATTTAAAACGATTAGCCAAAACTAGGCCAAAATAGTTAAAAACCGAACTGACCCTGCACAAGGAATGGTTTATTTTGATTTCAAACTTCAATTTACAAACTTCCACACACAACTAGCCCTATTTTGTCCATATCTCTCGGCCAAGCTCACTGCAATTGCAAGGAGGCCGAGCACTAAGCTCGGCCAAAAAAGGAAACCGACAGGGCTCCCTTCGGTTTCCCTTAAACTCGCAGCATTACTCTCGTGCTACGCTATAACCTTGCAGCCAATTCCATCAATGACGAAAGTAGGCCGAGCACTAAGCTCAGTTAAACCAAAAATAAAGAGGCGGGCAGCAAGGGGGGAAAGACTTACCGAGCAATGGAGTTCTGCACACAACGGGAAAAGGGACTCCAGCAAGGCTCCCAAATCGTCGGTGGCAGACTTGGTCGGAAATTCGCCCTTCCCAGTCATCGGCCGAAACACTCGGCTCACACTTCGAGGACTCGAGCTGCTGAAACCGGACGGCTTCAGTTCGTTGGGACAGCAGCACCAGCTCGTAACTCGCACCTCGCGCCCACGCTCGTCGGCCGTCGATCGCAGCTCCGACTACGGCACGCGATCGCCCTCTCGCGGCACTCGGGTGTTTGCAGGAATCAACCGAATAGCTTCTTCCCGAAGCCATTCGGGTGATTCATATTTATTGATTTATTGATTTATTTATTTTAAATTATAAAATACCAAATTGCCCTCACGTGCTTCAATCGTCCGAAATTTCGTTAATTTCTCGACCTCCCGACTTTAAATTCCAAAAACCAATTGCAAAAGTAGGCATCGAGCCTTATAATTTAAATCTTTCCCGTTGAAATATTTCTCAAAACTCCGACCGGGATTAAACTAAAAATTCTGAAAAATAAAAAATAAAAAATGAAATTCCCAGGTTATTACATCTATACTCACCTCCAAGGTATTAAGCCTCTCTTTAGTGTTGCAAGAACTCCCTCTAGATATGTTGAAATGAGGTTCAAGAGCTTGGACTGACCCGTGACCACCATTAACATCAACGTCCATGTGAGATGGTCCAGCACTAGGTGCACCAAACAGTTCTCCTTTAAAGATCCATTCACCTTCAACATTGAGGCTTATCCCCATTCATGCAACAGAGAAGTTGTGTAGGTGTTAGTTTTTTTTTAGTGGTAATGGGGTTTCGGACCTTGGAATTTATACCCCATTCTTCGCTAAAATCTTTAGTAAGAGAAGATTAAATAGTAAAGATTTTGAGGCATTGTTGAAAACGTGAAGCATCCGATTCAAAATTATGTATCCAACATTGAATTGTTCTCCTCGATAGATTTTGTAGAGAACATAGAGATACATACTACTAATGTGATCTCTGTGTCCATCCCTAGGTAAGAGATTGTACGTGATCGCATGGTGAATGAATCTTGCACACACATTTAGGTCCTTAGCTTTCGGCTTCATTGGAATGAATTGATCTGAATTCTTAACAATCATACTTAAAAATTCAAAACCTTCACTTGTGCCTATGAAGTCAGGATCCTCTGCTGCTTCATAATATTTTTCGACAACATTGTTGAATTCACATTCCAAAATAACATTTAGTGAACATGAGGTTATCTTTATGTGTTTTCCATACACATAACTAGCAATTCTAAGAGCTTTCAGAGAATGTTCTAAATTTGCGTAGAACATTCTTACTGCAGTCTCAAAGTAATGGCCATTACAGTCGAACAATTCATACAATCCCATAACTTTTAATGGCTCTACCAGATTTAAACTATATAACTTTGAGAATTATACTCTTCTACAAAACATTAGTGGCTTGAGCTGAAAATCACGTTCATACTTCTCTAAAGACTCTTTATTTGTGAATAATGGAGACGACTACTGTGACAGAGGCTCTTACTCAGTTTCTTGAGTAGAGTTCTTCGATCTCTTTTGGCAAAAGATGAATTTGCTATGTGACGATGATGCCGTTGGAGGTTTAGAGGAGAGAGAGGACGATTTCTGGAAGAAATGAGACGAAAATTTTAGATTTTAGACGAAAAATCACTAAAGAAATAAGAAGGGGACGCGTGGTGAGGGTTTCGGCCAACCAGATATATTCATAGAACGATGCAGAGGTTGACCGGTTTTAATAGCGGTCGACACTTTCTTCGTAAACTAAGTGACTCTGAGAGACCAAGGTGTCGACCAATATTATTATAGGTCGACACTTCTGTCGAATACAAATGAAACAAAAAGTTTGAGGTGTCGACCGATTCCAGTAGTTGTCGACTCTTCCTAAATGAGATTCAAATTTCATTATTTCTCAATTCTAAATAGATGCAACCGAACACGAATAGCATTAAAGGTCTTCTCATCTAAGGGTTTAGTGAAGATATCGACTAATTGATCGGAAGAATTTATGAAATCCAAAGTGATATCTCCCTTTTGCACATGATCCCTTATAAAATGTATCATATTTCAATGTATTTGGTTTTTGAGTGTTGGATAGGTTTCTTGGAAACGTTAATGGCACTAGTATTATCACATCTAATCGGTATCCTATCATAGAATAGATTGTAGTCCTCTAACGTCTGCTTCATCCAAAGCATTTGAGCAACAACTTCCAGCGGCAATGTATTCACTTTTAGCAGTTGAGAGTGATATGGAATTTTGTTTCTTTGAGTACCACGACACGAGAGATTCACCTAGAAATTGCCGCGTACCACTAGTGATTTTTCTATCTACAATACTTTTGGCATAATCAGAGTCGGAATATCCTATTAGATCAAAAGATATACTCTTTGGATACCATAATCTTAAATCATGAGTGACACTTAAATATTTGAATATCCTCTTAACCGCATTCAAAGGGATTCCTTAGAAGATGCTTGAAACCTAGCATATAAGCAAACACACACTAATTAGAATATCCGGCCTACTAGCCGTTAAGTATAATAGAGATCCAATCATACCTCTATATTTCTTAATATCTACATTTTTCCCATTTTCATGTTTATCTAATTTCATAGATGTACTCATGGGAGTTCTAGAAGATTTGAAAGAATTCAATTCAAACTTCTTTAAGAGATCTTTGATATATTTTTCTTGATTTAAAAATATACCATCAGGAGTTTGCTTTATTTGCAAACCTAAGAAAAATTTTAACTCCCCCATCATACTCATTTCAAATTCACTTTGCATTAGAAATGCAAACTCAACACAAAATGAGACATTTGTTGACCCAAATATGATGTCGTACACGTATACTTGAACAATGAGTAAATTATTCCATTTTTGCATAATAAACAAAGTTAAATCGGTACTACCCATTTTAAATTTTCTTTCTATAAGAAAATTCTTTAATCTATCATACCACGCTTTAGAGGCTTGCTTGGTGCATATGAAGCTTTGTTAAGCTTGTATACATGGTAAAGTTTGTCATAAACTTCAAACCCTAAAGGTTGCTATACATAAACTTCTTCCAAGATATAACCATTTAAAAAAGGCACTCTTAACATCCATTTGGAACAGAGTGAAGTTTTTGTAGCAAGCAAATGCTGAGAGCATTCTAATAGATTCTAGTCTAGCTACAGCGGCAAAAGTTTCTTCAAAGTCGATTATCTCTTCTTGGTTGTACCCCATGGCAACCAATCTAGTCTTATTGCTTACAATAATTCCATTTTCGTCTATCTTGTTCTTAAAAACTCATTCTGTTCCTATAATGAGATGATCTTTAGGTCTTGGAACACGTTCTCATACATTGCTCCTTTCGAATTGGTTTACCTCTTCTTGCATGCCTAAAATCTAATTTTCATCCAATTCGGCTTTCTCAAATTTCTTTGGTTCAATTTGAGAGAAAATTACTACATTTCCACATATATTTTTAAAAGAAGCTCTAGTTTTGACTCCTAAGAAGGGATCACTTAAAACTTTATATATGGGATGACTTTTGACAAATTTCTAATCACTAGTAAGATCATTATTTGTATAATTGATTGTAACAATTTCAAGAGATTTTGATAGAGGATTTATGGGGGTTTTTCCTTGAATGGTTCAAGTTGATCGCCTAGAGAGAGAGAATCGATTTGCATTTCTAAAGCATCATCCCTTTCTACATTTATTGTAGATTGAGGGGTTTCATCAAAGTTGACATGTATAGATTCTTCTACAACTAGTGTCCTTTTGTTAAACACTCTATATGCTTTACTAGTATACAAGGAATATTCTAAGATCTGTCTTGGAATCGAATTTTCTCAAATTGTCTTTGGTGTTAACAATGAAACATTTACAACTAAAGGCTCTAAAATATTTGACACTAGGAATTTTATTATTTCAAAGTTCATAGGAACTTTTCTCAAAGATAGGTCTAACGGAGACCCGATTTAGCACATAGCAAGCTGTACCTACGGCTTCCGCTCAAAAATATTTTGGAAGTGAGTTTTCATTGAGCATGGTCCTAGCAAGCTCTTGGAGAGATCTATTTTTTCTCTCAACAACTCCATTTTGTCGACGGGTTCTAAGAGAAGAAAAATTATGATCAATTTCATGTTTGAGACATAAAAGTTCAAATTTCTCATTTTCAAATTCTCCACCATAATCACTACGAATAGCAATAATGGCAAGATCCTTTTCATTTTGAATTTTCTTCCTAAAGGTAGAGAAGATGTCAAAAGTTTCATCTTTTGACTTTAGAAAGAATACCCAAGTGAACCTAGAGAAATCATCTACAATGACAAATGTATAATGTTTGTCTCCTAGACTAGCGATGTTTGAAAGACCAAAAAGATCCATGTGAAATAATTGCAGAGGTTTGGAAGTTGTGACGACATTCTTTGACGCAAAAGAGCTATTGGTTTGCTTGCCCATTTGACAAGTATCACAAACTCTATACTTCTCGAAGGATATTTTTGGAAGTTCTCTAACTAGATTATTCTAGAAATCTTAGTTAAAGTATCCATACCTACATGTCCTAATCTTCTATGTCAATACCAATTATCATTCAAAGGATTCACAGCAAAACATTTTTCATCAAAGCATTCAATATTATCTAAATCAATCGCGTACATATTTTATTCTCTATAGCCTACAAATAAAATTTTACTACTTGAGCTATCTTTAATTACACATGATTTTGATTTAAAAATAACTTTATATTCTTTATCACACAATTGACTAATGCTTAGCAAATTATGTTTTAAATCTTCAACTAATAAAATATTCTCAATTATAAGGTTAGTGTCAATACCTATGTTACCAATGCCAACTATTTTCTCTTTTTGATTTCCACCAAAAGCGACGTTTCCTTTCTTTTTGTTGACATAGGCAAACTTGGAGGAGTCCCCCGTCATATGTCTTAAGCATCCGCTATCAAGATATCATAAGTTCTTCACGGGAGAACTCACAACCTACAAAAAAGATAATTACGTAATTTTCTTTGGTACCCAAATTTTTTGGGTTCTAGTGTTAGGTTTGGTTCCCTTACGAACCCATCGTAACTAACCAAATGATTTAAGATTGTTAAATTTTAATGGACATACAAACCATTTATTACCTACTTCATTCCATATATGATATGTAGATGATTTGACGAAAAAATTCTTGTATACTTTCTTTTTAATGAACTTTCCATAACCAATTCCAGCCTTATCAAATGTTACTTTTTGATTCTCTGAGAGCATATTTAAGTTCTTGCTCACATTAGTGAATTTTAAAATCACATCATTCAATCTATCATTTTTAGTGTTAAGTTAACTAATTTCAATTTCATGCAAATTAATCTCCTTAACATGCTTTTCAATTAAGTTTGCACTTTCCTTCTTCAACAGGTTGTATTTAAACTTAAACATGTCATATTGTTTAACTAGGTCATTGAAGGCATCAATTAGATCGCCATCATCATTTTCACTATCATTAGAAAAATCACGAACCTCATTCTCCTTGGCCATTAAGCACAGGTTGGCCACTTCTTCGTCTTCGGAGGAGGTGTCGCTCTCGCTATCATCACATGTTGCTTTCATGGCTTTCTTCTTGAACCTCTTGGTAGCCTTCTTCGCTTGAGGACATTCAACCTTGATGTGTCCTGGCTTCCTGCACTCAAAGCAGATGATCTCCTTTTCCTTTTGAGACTTGTCTCTCTTTGAGAACCTCCTACCTTGCATCCTTTTATGTTGGAGAAATTTGCTGAATTTTCTCGTGATGAAAGC
Organism: Begonia peltatifolia; assembly: GCA_022433055.1. NCBI lineage: Eukaryota > Viridiplantae > Streptophyta > Magnoliopsida > Cucurbitales > Begoniaceae > Begonia > Begonia peltatifolia. The sequence continues at coordinate 17,869,744 of CM039517.1, read as the reverse complement.
AATCTTCTCGTCATCCTCTTCTTGTTCGGACGTTTGCTTGACGAGGCCTTGAGAGCAATGTCTTTTCTTTTGGAGGCTTACTTCTCCTTGAGATCTTCCTTCTTATTAGCTCTCATTGTTATCTCATGCGTCATAAGAGAGCCAATGAATTATTCCAGCTTGAGGACCTTGAGATGCCTAACTTCTTGAATGGCTGTTACCTTGGGTTGCTATATTCTCGGTAGACATCTAAGAATCTTTCTTACTAATTCTTCATTTGGGTATGTTTATTGAACAAATAGATTCATAATTTTCCATATAGAATAATTCATATTGTTGCACTAACATACTCATTTTACTCTCTTTTACTTGGTTTGTTCCTTCATGAGTTATTTCAAGTAAACGCCAAATCTTGAACGCACTATCACACCTTTGTACCCTATTAAATTCATCTCTATTTATAGCACAATATAAAGTGTTAATTGCCTTAGCATTAAAGCTCAAATTCTTTTTATTAGAATCATTTAGTTCATGCAATTATTTAAAAGTCCAAACACCATCTTCAATTTTTATAGCCAGGTATGGACCATTCTCAACAATATTCCATAAATCATAATCCATGACTTGAAAAAAAATTCTCATCCTAGACTTCCAATAAACATAATCATTTTTATCAAAAAATGGAGGTATAGTAATAGATTGTCTTTTTATATGTGAGGTGTTTATGTTGAATGCCATTTCTAATGATATAACTATTCTTTTAATCACAATTAAAAAGATATTAAACCTTGCTCTGATACCAAATGTAGAATCGTTTTTACCTAGCGGGTGGTGAATTAGGTATTTGCTTTCTATTCAATTTTATTGATTATGATTGCTATTAATTCAATTGATTACTATTTAGGGTATAAATAAAGCGATTACGAATTAATTTTTTCAGATAAATTTAATCTAAAGCAAGTAAGGAGTAAAAAAAGAAGATAGACAACATCGAATTGTTAATGCTGTTTGGCCAACCTTGCCTATGTCCGTGCTTCAAGGTCTCCCTCTTGAAGATTCTTCTCGTCTTTTCCTCGAAAAGCTTTGATTGAACTTCGCGGGCGTCAATCAATTGCTTTTACACACATTTCTCTTAGGGATTCACTATTTTTCTAAATTCCAATAACGAACAGTAAATTGAAACTCAAACAACACTCTTTCAATAATGTAATATCAAGTTTGTAGTTTGAGAGCAGTAGTAGGATTGAAAGAAATGAAAGCTCTTTGAGGTTGAGAGGATTTTTTTTGTTGTTCTTTTCTCCAGACTTTATTTTTCAATTTATAATTCTTTTGAATTATGTCTACGATCGGTCGACGTATATTAAAACTGTAACACCTAGAATTTTGTCTCAACTATGAGTTGCGATTAGAAATTTTGTGTTAAGAGGACATAACAACGATCATAAGTTATGATAAAAAATTTGATTGAGAAAGATGATAGTGCAGGGGAAGCAATGGATATAGGTAGCTAAGAGTAAACTACATGTAGTGTGTTTAGTGTAGTTGTTGTTTTAATGATAAATAATGACAAAATGAAGTGGGAAAATAAGTGAAACACATGGGGATGATGGCTGGTTGGGTGGGGGTGATTGGGTAATTAGCCCAAGTTTTGTGGTGAAATGAGAAATAAGATTAAGTGGAGGATTTAAATGTGTAAGGTTGATGGGTAAATGAAAAAATTCATTTCCTTCTTACTCTCCCTTCCCATGATCAGCAGCCAAGGAGAACTTTGCCCCCACCGTTTCTCCATTTTATCAAGATCAAATGTTAGTTTTAGATGGATATTATGAGTTATGCAAAATCTTTACAAGTTTTATGCATTCTAAGTAGGTTTTGGAGAAGTTGATAAAACCCTAGGTTAGAGGTCCAAAAATTCCTTTTTCCTTGCTGTTTTTTCTTGTTATTTGAAAGCTTAGACATGATATAGCGTGATATAGGTTGATTACATAGAAAGATTTGAGGTTTAGCAGAGTTTTGTTGAAAACTGAAAGTTTGTAACCGGTTCTGTTTTTGTAAAAATATGATAGGCTATGCTGTTTGGTTTTCTAAAATAGAGTGAGGCATTAAATTGTAGACATGTAAAGGTTTATGGAACATATTGGATCGTTTAAATCCGATGAGAAATGAGAGAGTTATGACCGATTGAAAGTAAGGTAACAAAAAAAGGGGAAATTTCGTGAATGATGGTAGAATGTTGAAGAATGAATTTGGTTTGTGCTAGAGTTACAATAGGTGTCATTTATGTTTATTTTGATGATTGATGAGTTAATTCCATTAATATATTAGGTTAATGAGCTGAGCATTTGAGGTGACGGAAGAGATTGAGAATTTTGCAGAAATCCAGGTAAGTAGTGGATTGATTTGTGTTTTGCCTTCAGGCCTACACTATGGAACGGTAGGGTTTGATTGCTTGTTCGTTATTAGTTTGTTGGTTGATCATATGTATTGGCATGCATCATGTTTTCTTTGAACTACGAAAATACGAGTTTTGAGCATGTTTATGAGATGTGAGTATGAAATGTAAAAAGATAAGAACAGATGTAACGTGGTCTCGAATAGGGATGACTCATCGTGGGATGGTGCTTGTGTGGTAGCACTTCGAAAGGGTCTCTACGAGAGATGCACAGATGAAAATATGTAAGATGTCATGAGTGGTAACGCCTCATCGTTAACGTTCTAGTGAGAAGGCACTGTAGGGTTTCGCGATCGATGTTGGGAGGAGATAGTTGTATGGACATCCTGTGTGTGGATCTGACGTGTGCCTCCAATCTCGATTTGCTGGGTCAAGGTGTAGCTGTTCTGAGTGGTGATAGGATGGGTGCCTACTTGATGCACGTGAGAAAGTGAAAGATTAATAAAAAACGACAAGGAAACAAGAACGAAACAGAGTGTAGAAACTATATGTGTTAGGGATTGAACTTATGCATTGTTGTCTTGTTCGTTGTTTTCTACTTACTAAGCATTAGGCTTACATATTATGTTCCGTGGTGTAGGTGACGACGAGCTATTTGGTGAACTCTATGATCATGGGCGTGATTAGGATTGCAGTTGGTGACCCATGCTGATATGACGGTGCAGACAGCTTTGTTGGGGCGACTCGACCATGGTGTGGAGATCCAGTGATTTAGTAGGCCCTTTGGTGATAAAACTTGGGTTGTATATATGTTCTAGGACACGTAGGATTCGAGTGATATGCGACTTGGTATTTTGATATATACATAGTATGTTTCTTTAAACTGCTAGATTTTGGGTTAGACTTGTTTTAGTCGTTCTATTGCCGAATTTTCATGAAATCATGTGAAGGAATTGTCGACCTATTTGCTAAGTAGTCGACAAAGCCTAGCAAATGTCGACCAGTATTTAGAAGGTGTCGACCGCTTAGTGAGAAAATGCGTATAGAGTGTCGACTTGCATGTTAGAGGGTCGACCAAACTTTGTGGGTGTCGACCGCCTGGGTCGACCAGTGCGGAAAGAGAGAAACGAAGTGTCGACTGGTGCATGAAATTGTCGACCGCTTAGTGTAAAAATGATGAGAGTGTCGACTGACTGGGTCGACCTACGTGGATAGATGGAAACAAAGTGTTGACCAATGCATGAAAGTGTCGACCAGTTAGTGTAAAAAAGGTGAGAGTGTTGACCGCGAGATTCGACCTGTGCGGCCAGAAATAAAGTGTCGATCTGTGCGTACAGGTGTTGACCGGTACCCCCCCCCCCCCTTTTAATATTTTGAAAAGTGAAGTTTTATTTAAACTGATTTTTTGATTTAGTATTCCGCTGTGACAAGTTTAAACGTTTTCATCGTTTTAAGTCAAGTAACAAAAGTTTTAAATTTTATACAAATTTTATTGGGGTGAGAGTAAGTGTACGGTTGGCGACTCGGGTGTGGGGACGATTCGGAGGCGCTGTAGGGGTGGTGACGAAAAAGAATGAGTCGGAGATCGGGTAGGTTTACGGGGCGTTACAGAGTTTTTATTAGAGCCAAATGGTCAAGTCATTCAAAGGAATACCCAAGAATGCCGGCCTCCATGCAGTGTGCTTCAACGATTGTAAGTATTTCTTTAATTTTAGTTAATCTATAACTAAGATTCGATTACGTTAACTTTGATCAGTAATAGAAAAGAGATGTCAAGAAAGCCAAGACAGCCGAGAGATGAACGTGATGATTCGATCCAGCAACTTACAGAGTTAGTCAATAGGCAGCCCCAAATGTTGGGTATGCTACTGAATCGGAAGGACAGGGGAACCTTGGAACGGGTTCCAGTGAAGAAAAATTTAGAAGACTGAAGCCTCTGACATTTGAAGGCCAATTGTCAGATCCAACTGCTGCTGAAAGATAGATCCATACAATTGAGAATATGTTCAAGTACGCCAATGTGGAAGAGGGAAACAAGGTTATATGCGCGACATTCCACTTATCTAAAAATGTTCAATGCTGGTGGGAGACAATAGAGGCCACCATAGCTGCCTAGGACTTGACATGGAAGAAGTTCAGAGAAGTATTTTATGATAAATACTACAACAGGACAGTTCAAGCTGCGAAAATGATGGAATTTTTACAGCTAAAACAAACTGGGTCAGTAGCAGAGTACATTAGACAGTTTGAATCGTTATCGCGATTTGCAAGTCAATTGGTAAGCCAAGAGGAAGATAAGATACTTCAGTTCATACAAGGGTTAAAGCAAGAGATATACAAAGGCGTGAAAATATCTGGGACTGAAGGAGTAATGTATGCAAAAATTGTCGCCAAAGCCTTAAAAGTGGAGGAGGCAGACGCCAAATGTATTAAACAAGGAGAAGCCACAAGAAAACTTTTTAAGTTCAAGGAGATCACACCACAAATGAGCAGATGGGGATCTTCTTCACAGCCGCAAGGAACTAAAAGACCAGGCGGTAACTTGGAAGATCAAAAAGGAGGAGAGGGGCCACAATGACGGGGGAAGTACCCGCAGTGTTAGAAATGTTTGAAGTACCATCCAAGAGAATGCAAACAGTTTGTAGGTAAATGCTATAACTGCTATGAAGCTGGTCATCTTTCACGGGGTAGGCCAAAGCCGAGAGTCAACCGGTGCTTCAGTTGCAACAAGACCAGTCATATAGCTAAAGACTGCCCCGCAGCAAAGAAGGGTCCAACCAAGGTGACACCCAGGATTTTTACTATGATTGAGTCGGAAGGTGAAGATCGCCCAGCTGTTATTTCAGGTACGGTACTAGTTAACACCGTGCCTACTTTTACATTGATAGATTCAGATGCTTCACATTCCTTTGTTGCAACAACCTTCATAGTAAAATTAAATTTGTGCTCTGAGCTCGCCGGATGTGTGTATGAGAAGTGAGGCTGTTGTCTGGTGAACGCATGCACTCTGACCAAATGGTGTGTGGCAGTGTAATATCAGTAGGGACTAAGAGCTTCCCTGTCGATTTGATTGTGATAGGGATAACAGGGTATGATGTGATACTGGGAATGGACTGGTTATTATGATAGTATGCAGCAATCGACTGCAGGGTTAGGACTGTTAATTTTCAACCCCTAGATGGTGTGAAGCATTTGTTGTAGGCCATGAAAAATATGAAGAAGCTATCTGTAATGGCACCTTATATGGGTGAACATCTTTGCTTTCTTGCAACAATTTTAGATGCTCAATTTCAAGTAGAAACAAAACCTCAGGATATTTTAGTAGTTCGTGATTTTCTCGACGTATTTCTGGATGATTTGTCTGGTTTACCCCCAGATCGGGAAATTGAATTCGTGATTGACACATATCTCAGAGTGGAACCAATATAAAAAAACCCTTATAGGTTGGCTGCGTCGGAATTGAATGAGTTGAAAAAGCAATTGGAAGAATTGGTGGATAAGGGATTCATACGCCCTAGTTTTTCACCATGGGGCGCACCGGTCCTGTTTGTAAAGAAGAAAGACGGGTCACTCCGAATATATATTAACTATAGGGAGTTGAATAAGCTGACCATTAATAACAAGTATCCACTGTCAATGATAGATGAGTTATTCGATCAACTTCAGGAGCTCGAATTTTCTCGAAGCTAGACTTGAGGTCAGGGTATTATTAGGTGAAAATCAGATTGCAGGATATTCCGAAGATAACTTTTTGGACGAGATACGGGCCCTATGAATTTTTGGTAATGTCGTTAGGACTGACAAATGTTCCAGCCGCTTTTATAGACCTGATAAATCGGGTATTCCGAGAGTATCTCGATAAATTTGTTATTGTATTTATCGACGATATCTTGGTCTATTCCCATAACGATGACGAACATAAGAAGCATTTGAAGATTGTTTTAGATACTTTGAAGCTACATCAACTTTATACGAAATTCTTCAAGTGCGAGTTTTGGCTGGATAGAATCCATTTTCTTGGAAATGTGATTTCTAGTGGACGGATATCAGTGGATTCAGCTAAGACACAATCAATCAAGGAATGGCTCCAACTGAAGAATGTCAGTGAAATTCAAAGTTTTCTGGGGTTAGCTGGTTACTACAGAAAAGTTATTGAGTGATTTTCAAAGATTGCAACACCATTGACTCGGTTGACTAGAAAGAATGTCAAGTATGCATGGTTAGAGGATTGTGAGCACAGTTTCCAGGTTTTGAAGCAGAAATTGACTACAGCTCCTATATTGATACTTCCGGTGATCAATGAGAAGTTTATTATTTACTATGATGTGTATAGAATCGGATTGGGTTGCATATTAATGCAGAATAGAAAGGTGATTGCCTATGCTTCAAGGCAATTAAAGTTTTATGAGAAAAAGTATCCGACCCACAACTTAAAGTTAGTGGCGGTAGTGTTTGCAATAAAGATCTGGAGACACTATCTTTATGGACAACAGTGTAAGATATATTTAGATCACAAAAGTATGAAATATATTTTCACTCAAAAAGAGATGAATATGAGACAATGGCGGTGGTTAGAGTTCGTGAAAGACTACGACTTTGAAATCAAGTACCACCCCGACAAAGTTAATGTAGTCGCAAACGCATTGAGCCGAGTTTCGACCTCAGTTTTAGCAATGAATGTTGAGATGTCTATAACGTTGAGTACAGAATTCCATATGTTCAATTTGGAGCTCGTTTCAGATGTAGCAGCAATGTTATCAGCCCTTATCTTTGAAATTTACAATTTTTGAGAAAATTAAAGAAGCTCAATAGGAAGATCTAGAGTGCAATGAATTCAAATTGAATATGGTATTTAATGATAGAACCGAGTTCAGCTATTCAGATAATGGAATTTTGAAGTTTCAGAATAGATGGTATATTCCAAACAATGATAAACTTCGAAATGAAATTTTGTCTGAAGAGCACTCTTCAAAGTTTTCCGTTAATCCCGGAAGTACCAAAATGTACAGAGACCTAAAGCAATACTATTGGTGGCCTAACATGAAAACGTTTGTAGCAAAGTACGTAGAGACACACTTGGTTTATCAGCAAATCAAGGCTGAACATAAAAGGTCTGCTGAAAAATTGTAACCATTGTCTATTTTAGAATGGAAGTGGGACCAAATATCTATGGATTTTGTGGTCGGGTTACCCCGGATGACAAAAAGATATGATGGGATATGGGTGATTGTGGATCGTTTAACCAAATCAGCCCATTTTCTACCGGTGAAGATGACATTCAACATGGACCAGTTAGCAAAATTGTATATTCAGGAGGTATTGCGATTACATGGAGTACCGACCTCAATCGTATCGGATAGAGACCCGAGATTCACATCAAAATTTTGGAAGAGTCTGCACACAAGGCTATGGGGACACAGTTGAATTTCAGTACAACATTTCATCCTTAAATAGACGGGCAATCTGAAAGGACCATTCAGATCTTAGAAGATATGCTTCGAGCCTATGTACTAGAATTTCAGGGTTCGTGCAGTAAGTATTTACCCTTCGTGGGGTTCTCGTACAACAACCACCATCAGACTATGATAGGTATGACACCATATGAAGCTTTGTATAGGAGAAAATGCAGATTGCCTCTTTATTGGGATGAAGTCGGTGAAGCCAGCTTGATTGGACCAGAGATCATGTAACAGACAACTGAGAATATAAGATATATTCAGCAGTGGATATTGACAGCTCAAAGTCGACAGAAAAGCTATGCCAATAGAAGAAGAAGAGAATTAGAGTTTGAGGTGGGAGACAAAATCTTTCTAAGGATTTTCCCATTCAAAGGGGTAATGAGATTCGGGAAAAAGGGTAAGTTAAGCCCGAGATATATTGGACCATTCCCGATCACGAAGAGAATCGGAAGAACACCGTACAAGTTGGAGCTGCCAGCTTCTATGGAAGGAGTTGACAACGTTTTCCACGTATCAATGCTGAGGAAATGCACCCGAGATTGGTCACACGTTGTGGTGCAGTAGGATATTTAGGTACTGCCAACGTTAATGTACGAAGAAAAGCTAGTGGAGATTTTAGATTATGCAGTGATGACATTGCGCAACAAGGAGATTCCACTAGTGAAGGTATTATGCTATAACCACAATGTGGATGAGACAACGTGGGAGAGACAGCAAGAAATGGTGGATTGTTATCCTGAGCTTTTCAGGTACACAAATTTTGAGGACAAAACTTTTTAAGGGGGTAGAGTGTGACACCCAGAATTTTGTCTCAACCATGAGTTGCCCTTAAAAATTTTGTGTTAAGAGGCCATAACAACGATCATAAGTTATGATAAAAAATTTGATTGAGGAAGATGATAGTGTAGGGGAAACAATGGATGTAGGTAGCTAAGAGTAAACTACATGTAGTGTGTTTAGTGTAGTTGTTGTTTTAATGATAAATAAAGACAAAATGAAGTGGGAAAATTAGTGATACACATAGGGATGATGGCTGGTAGGGTGGGGGCGATTGGGTAATTAGCCCAAGTTTTGTGGTGAAATGGGAAATACGGTTGAGTGGAGGATTTAAATGCGTAAGGTTGATGGGTAAATGGAAAAATTCATTGCTTTCTTCCTCTCCCCTCCCACGATCAGCAGCCAAGGATAACTTTGCCCCCACCGTTTCTCCATTTTATCAAAGGTTAGTTTTAGATGGTATTGTGAGTTGTGCAAAACCTTTTAGAAGTTTTATATATTCTAAGTAGATTTTGGAGACGTTTATGAAACCCTAGGTTAGAGTTCCAAAAATTCTTTTTTCCTTGCTGTGTTTTCTTGTTATTTGAAAGCTTAGACTTGATATAGTATGATATATGTTGATCACATAGAAAGATTTGAGGTTTAGCCGAGTTTTGTTGAAAACCGAAAGTTTATAACCGATTCTGTTTTTGTAAAAATCTGATAGGCTATGCTATTTGGTTTTGTAAAATAGAATGAGGCTTTGGATAGTAGACATGTAGAGGTTTATAGAACATATTGGATCGTTTAAATCTGATGAGAAATGAGAAAGCTATGGCCGATTAAAAGTAAGGCAACAGAAAAGGGAAAATTTCGTGAATGATAGTAGAATGTTGAAGTGTGAATTTAGTTTGTGCTAGAGTTAAAATAGATATCATTTATGTTTATTTTGATGATTGCTGAGTTAATTCCATGAATATATTAAGTTAACGAGCTGAGCATTTCAGGTGACAGAAAAGATTGAGAATTTTGAGAAAATCCAGGTAAGTAGTGGATTTCTTATGTTTTGCCTTCGAGTCTACACTACGGAACAGTAGGGTTTGATTGCTTGTTTGTTATTGGTTTGTTGGTTGATCATATGCATTGACATGCATCATGTTTTCTTTGTATTACGAAAGTACGAGTTTTGAGCATGTTTATGAGATGCGAGTATGAAATGTAAAAAGATAAGAACAGATGTATTATGGTCTCGACTAGGGACGCCTCGTCGTGGGATGGTGCTTGTGTGGTAGCACTTCGAGAGGGTTTCTACGAGAAATGTACAGATGAAAATATGTAAGATGTCGTGAGTGGGAACGCCTCGTCGTTAACGTGCTAGTGAGAAGACACTAGAGGGTTCCACGATCGATGTTGGGAGGAGATTGTTGTATGGCCATCCCGTGTGTGGATCTGACGTGTACCTTAGATCTCGCTTCGCTGGGTCAAGGTGTTGCCGTCCTGAGTGGTGATAGGATGGGTGCCTACTTGATACACGTGAGAAAGTGGAAGATTAATAAAAACAACAACGAAACGAGAACAAAATAGAGTGTAGAAACTGCATGTGTTAGGGATTCAGCTTATGCATTGTTTTATTGTTCGTTGTTCCCTACTTGCTAAGCATTAGGGTTACGTTTTGTGTTTCGTGGTGTAGGTGACGACGAGCTATCCGGTAAGCTCTATGATCATGGGCGTGATTAGGATTGCAGTTGGTGACCCGTGCTGGTATGACGGTGCAGATAGTTTTGTTGGGGTGACTCGACCATGGTGTGGTGATGCTGTGATTTAGTAGGCTCTTTGGTGGTAAAACTTGGGTTATATATATGTTCTAGGACACGTAGGATTCAGGTGATATGCGAATTGGTATTTTGATATATACATAGTATGTTTCTTCAAACTACTAGATTTTTGGTTAGACCCGTTTTAGTTGTTCTATTGCCGAGTTTTCATGAAATCCTGTGAAGGAAGTGTCGACCTATAGGCTGAGTGGTCGACAAAGCCTAGCAAGTGTTTACTAGTATTTAAAAGGTGCTAACTGCTTAGTGGGAAAATGCATACAAAGTGTCGACTTGCACGTAAGAGGGTCGACCGATGCATAAAGAGAGAAACAAAGTGTCGACCGATGCATGAAAGTGTCGACCGGTTAGTGTAAAAATGGTTAAAGTGTCGACCACCTGTGTTGACCTACATGGATAGAGGGAAACGAAGTGTCGACTGGTGTGTACAGGTGTCGACTAGTACCCTCGCTTTTTTAACGTTTTGAAAAGCAAGGTTTTATTTAAACTGATTTTTTTTTTTATTTAAATAAAGTAAGTGTATGATTGACGATTCGGGTCCAGGAACGATTCGAGGGCGCTGTAGGGGTGGTGACAGAGAAGAATGAGCCGGAGACAGGGTAGGTTTACGAGGCCTTACAAAAATCGATTGACACCTCGTTACCGTTGTGTGTAGATGGATGACCGTTGTAAATAAAATAAGTCGACCTCTTTAATTCTTGGTCGATCTCTTTAATGCTTGGTCGACACCTTGTTATCATTAGGATTTTATTGATCGACACCTGTGTATACCGGTCGACACTTGAATTGCTTCTGTTTACACAGGTCGATCCTCGTGGTCGACACTTACATCTTCTTTGCATTCAGCAGTCGACACTTGTGTATAACGGTTGACACTTGAATTGGTTCTGTTTGCACAGGTCGAACCTAGTGGTCTACACTTCAATCTTCTTTGCATTCAGCGGTCGACAATTGTGCATTCCGGTTCACACTTGAGACACTCTAAAACTGTATTTCTTTATTTATACTACTACAAACTCGATAATAAATTATTAGTACGAAATACCATTTTTCAATGACATTTTCAATTAAGAAATGCAACAAGTAATTTACTTACTATGTTTATTCAATATGTTAAACATTATCAACATATATTATAATTGAATCTATTTTATTAATCATCATAAAAAAAACATATTAACTTTAAATAAATTTTAAGTTAACAAATTGTTGATTCAATAGAGTGACTAATAATGGCAGTAATAAAAGGGTTGTAGTCACTACCTAAACTGTTAAGAAAATAAATGAGTTAATCTTTGAGGGAAACATGTTCACCAATCGTTGTCAAATTGTTACAAATAGATAGAAGTTGCTGAACATATCAAGAAGGCGAGAGACCATCTTTGCGTATATGCTAGAGTTTACCTCGTAACTCAGTAATACGCGCAAGAAAAGTAGAGAAATACACGCAAGTGAGGGCATCCCAAATATCAGCCATTGAGGAATAAGCAACGACTTGAGAAAGAAGAGAATCTGTGAGCAAGGCATATAGCTAGCTCATAACCAACTTGTTATAGTGCTCCCAAATTTCAAACTCGGGGTTTGGGGTGAAATTGATATTATCTAAAAACTGAGGAGGGGAAAGGCGAATGGGATCTAAAAAACATTCTAAACCATTTGCAATGATAATATTTAGAAGCTGATTTTTCTAGACTAAATAATTTGAAGAGAAGAGTTTAGCTGTGATATTTTGATTTTGAAGGTAAGGCAGGAAGAAGAAATGAAGAATGAGTAAGGAAATATCCTGGCAGATGGAAGGGATCAGTAGTTGGAGGAATCAAATTATTGCTCGAAGAGGTCGTTAGGCTCTAATATCAACTTGGTTTTCTAGTGAGAAGAATGATGATGCACAGAGAATATATATGTAACACCCAGAAGTTACTGCTAAAAAACTAATTTTTGAATTTACGTAATTTTAATCGGCAGAGTTTTGATCGAAATTAGAAGCGGATAATTTCTACCATTAAATAAAGGATTATTTTGACACTAATAGAGAAAAGAAGATTTTAAAAATTCAACCGGAATCGAACCGAATAACAGATTTATTAAACGATTAGAGGTTGACGGCGTTTTAGTAATTAGGTTATTATTATTATAAAAAAACAACAAAACAATAAACATAAACACCATCGGGTGTTTTTCTTCCCCACCAAAGTTTTTCCCTTCTCCTTTTGCGTTCTCCCTTGTAGGCACAGCCGATTCTCTCTATTTATTGCCAATCTTCGGGTTTTCGGTAAGTTTTAGTTAGTTCTTAGTAGATAGTTAGTGTTTTAGTTGTTATAGGTGTTCAAAATGAAATTAGTGAGAGTATTAGATAGTTTTGGTGAAAACCTAGGAGGGAGATACTAGAATTGAAGTGATAGTTGATTTTTATCCGTATGTTGATGTTCAAGCTAGGAGTAGCAGTAGGTTACGGGATTTTATGGGAAAGATTGAGCGTTTGGATAGCCAAATGCTCGAATTGTGGAACAGTTTCCATTCGGCCACATTCGACCAAACTATATGTGTTGGAATAGGAATTTGATTGGACTGTTAGAAATTAGACGTACTCAGAAGTCCGTAGCATTTCGAATCGTCTAAATCAGACGAGTATTGGATAAGTTATGAAATTCTGAATTTAGTCAAAAATTGTGTAGGATTTTGTGTTTAGTTAGATTAGTTGTTAGAGTGTTATTTTCCCTTATAGTTTTATGAGTTGTACGGAGAAGAATTAATGGGTGTGTGGTTTTATAGGTTCACCAGTTCGCGAGCTGTATATGTAGTACGAAGTTGCTAGGACGCCAGGTAAGTAGTATAGTAGAGCAGTATGTTTGTTTACAGTGTTATGTTTTTATGTATTACTTACTTAACATTAGGCTAATATATGATTTATGTGATATAGGTGATGACGCTATAGCCGGTGAGTACTCAAAGCGTGCCCAATACTAGGAAGCGGTTGGATGAATGCGCTCGTGAACGGTCTGGCCGGCTGTTAGGGCGTTTTGACCATGATGGGCGTAGGTACAGGTTTTGGAGTGTAGTCGAAATGGTTTTGAGTCGTTTTAAGCTGTTTTGAGTCATTTTGATATATAGACGGATTTCAACTTTAGTAGTCGTTTTGTTTAGTTAAATAATTATTTTGAGTTGAGGAAAAAATATACGTTTTGTTGTTTTATCGTTGAGTCAAATTTCGGTGGTTTCTTTGAATGATTTAAGGTTTTGAAAAAGATTTTGTGAAGTTCGACCTGTGCCAGAAAATATCTACTGCTCAGTGTAAAAGCAAGTGTCCAGTGTCGACTTGTATATAAAGGGGTCGACCAAACTTTGTAGGTGTCGACTGCTTGGGTCGACCTACTTAGAAGAGAGCGAGAAGGTGTCGACCGGTGCATGCAAATGTCGACCAGTAGTGTAAAATAGAGGAGAGTGCCGACCACAAGTATCGACCGACGTGGGCAGAGAGGAATGAAGTGTCGACCGGTATTCATAAGTGTCGACCGGTAGTGTAAAATAGAGCAGAGTGTCGACCACAAAGATCGACCGACGCAGGCAGAGAGGGATGAAGTGTCGACCGGTAAGTGTATTGAGCAGAGAAGTGTCGACCGATGAAAACAAAGACAAATGAGGTGTCAACCGGTGCTTGTCGAGATTGATCGAAAATGATTTTTATGTTTTAGAAAACTTAAATTTTATTTAAACTGATTTTAAATCAAAGTATTCCACTGCGACATTTTTAAACGTTTTTAAAGGTGTCGTTTTAAGTCGAGGAACAAAGTTTTAAATTGTTACACGAATGTTAACCTAGTGTGTGTGTGGGTAGTAGTAGAGGGAGAGCGGAGCGAAAATCGGCGAGTTGATTTTCGGGTCGTTACAGTTGTGGTATCATAGCAGTGAGTAGTAGTAGTGAGCGTACCAAAAACTTGTGTGTTTTTGGATCGCTACAATATAAAATCTCATTAATCTCGTAATGAATGTACAAAATATATAATTGTAGAAGAACCTTCTACAGTGCCACATGGCTATGAATTAGAGATGAGAGAAACCATACATGAAGTGTGAGTAACAGTAAGAATATTCAGCAAGTGTGCTAATGTGTAAAAAAACAGAGAGAGGGCCTGACATGTGCATGTAATATCCTAATTTCAATAAATATTTCGACGGTAAGAGCCTAATTTGTTAATGTAGTATAATTCAAGGACAAATTTTTTCACAAACTTTGTTTAAGGTCTGGGTTTTCAGGACCCCATAGTTGAGGGTTTAAAATGACCTTAACCATATATTATAAATAGTTAGAATAATACCAGAGATATTATTTGACAACATATTTTGAAATAAAGCGAAGAGCATTTTAAACCCTAGCTTTCGGGGTAATCTACAAATTAAAGTTAAACTTTTTGTTTTTACAAATCGATTTCTTTTCTTTCAATTAGCAATTAAAATTTTAGCCCTAATTAGTATGATGGATTCAACATTTGTATACCAATTTATCATTTAAGTGTTTGACACGAATACGGTCTTCAAAACGTGGGGTGCAACATATGCAGAAGGATTAGTGCTCAAAGAACACCCCAAAAACTAAAGCAATATGAGCTAAATAACAAAGAGATGGAATGAATTGTGAGTAACGATACCTGAGCATTGGGTAGGCAAAACAAACTGTGTTCTTACCTTAGACAATGCCGAAATAGCAATTCAAGGACTGAAAACCCATGGTTAGGCCAAAACGTGTCCGAGCACTTTCGATTATGCTTCTTCCGATGAAGAAAACAATAGTGTTGGGAAGGTTTTGACTATCTTCTTCTTAGTTCCTACTTTACAGAGTGAGCAGAGAAGGATGGAATGAGAGCCTGCCAAGCAACCATGAACTTAGAAGCAATGCAACAATTAGATGTTACAAACTAATGAAGGAACGTGTGGAACTCTCATTGCACTCGGTTTCCTGAAGAGAAAACTTCTTTGTTTATAAACCATCAATCCTTTACAATGGTTTAGAAGGGGTTTAAATAGAAGAAAAGGCTACTGGAAAAATCAGAGAAGAAAGTGACTGCAACATAGCCATTGGCTGAAAAATACCCGTTGGGCGTTCTGTCGCTTAGTCACGTGAGTGCGCGCCGCCTTCTTCTCGCGCGTGCGTGCACCTTTGGTGCCCCACCAGATGTTTGGCAAGACTCCTCCTCACGCACACCTAGTACTTTGGCTAGTTTCTCTTGTACGCACGTTGCTGCTTTGGGGGGTCTCCCTGGTGCACGCGCTACTGCACCCAATTGCCTCCTCTGGTGTCCATGCTGCTGCTATGAGCGCCCTTCCTTGCTGCTGTGCTCCCCTTGTGTGCTGTTGCACCACTTCTCCTCTTGCATGCACCATTCTTGAACAATGGTTCGATTGATTTCCTTCGTGCGCACCCATCCTAATCCAAAACTCGATCCAAACAATCTAAAGTTCTTTTTCTACAAAATTGGCATACGTTTTAGAGACACAGATAGATTGATCACGTAGCTGAATTTTAGCATGAGTTTTCGGCCTCCATAGCACATCATGCTCTTTCGGTGATTGAAGATTTGGTTTCAAATTTAGAAGCGCGCCGTCTTGTACTCATTTGCTTCGGAAGGTAGATATCTTTAACCTGTTACGATAAGTACCTACAAAATAAATAAACTTATAAAAAGAAAAATTCGGCCATGGACTTGGCTGTAGTCGAATGATGCCAATCCTAAGCACATCAGTGTTTTACCCCGATTTTTAACATTTTCAGTAATTTATAACTTGATTTCAAAATCTTTCGTTTTCTTCTTCAACAATAAAATGAGAAATCATATTGAGACACTAGATTAAATAGAAAAATTAGTATACACATACTAGATTTATTAAAAAAATTGACAATAATATCGAAGTTATTGATAGTTGAAAGATACAATTTTGATGTGTTAAAAAATAGTTTAAAGTACAAACCGTAAATGATCTCAAATATTAGATTCTAAGTTGGATGTACTCATTAAAATATCGTATTGGAACATACATGGACAATACCTTATAAACAACTTTAAAAGGTTTTTTTTTGTATCTTTAAAAATTAAAATTTTTAAATTGAATATGTTTAACAACCACACTTTATATCTACAATTAGAAATTAGAATTACATAGTATTTGTATTTTAATACTACATTTTAATGTAAGACAAACTTATTAACTTATATGTTATTTATTTATTGAAAAAGTAATTACAATATACTATAAATAATTAAGATCATATGTGTTAATGAATAACTAACACGTAAATAATATGTTACAATATAAAGTTAAACAATATTGAGTTCAGAATGAAAACCAGTATGTCTCTCAATGGATCTTCCTCGTAACTTCCTCACCAAACACCAAACGGGTGCAATATTTTATTACAAAACAAATATGAAAGCTCCCCAGCTTATTGTTTAAAATAATCTAGCAACTATTCAACTAAAACACCTTTCTATAATTTAAAATTAGGTTTATATTAATGTGTCAATAATTTAAATAACATGGCCTGATTGACTTTTTACAAGAACCTTTGATTTTAAAAAGAATTTTTATTTGGACTCCATTTTAATTAGCTCATTAAATGTCTGTCAATTTACATATCAACTTGTATCAACTAAAAATATTATTTTATGTCTAACTACTTTTAGCAATAAATAATGAAGATTTCCGTTAAGAAATTTATTTGGATTTATATATTTTAATAATATATACCAACTTGATCTTATATTCTCTTTAATGTTTTAAAACTAAGCAACTAATTCAGATTTATCATAATTATTATCAAAGTTTTAATTTTTTTAGCAACAAACACACAACATGTAATAAGAAAGAATATTTATATTAATTTTTTTATACAAAATATAAAAGTTCAAATTGAATTATAGTCAACTTGAGCAAGAAATATTTAGCGGGCTGGTGAGTCAGTAGTAGACCCAGTCGAGTGTAAGAACTGGGCTTGCGAGCCCCATTAGGATTGAACCAGGCAGTATCTAAACTTATCGGCCAACGGCTGGGTGGGCTAGCCTCTGAGCCAGATCCACCAGCTCTTCCCCACCGACTACTCCGCCCGACCAGCAACTTGAAAAAAAAGAAAACAATTTGCGAAATGATTGGAAAAAAAAAGTCCGTGGAAAGGAGAACTGACAGTTGAAGAGCTTTGAGAAACTTATTGTGCTCTTCTTTAGTACAATTCTCTCTATATCCACATGACTTCAATCGATTCATAACAACTCAAAACGACTCAAAGTGGTTTCGATAAAAATCAAATAAACCAACTCTCTCACATACCCTGCCCTGTTAAAAACGCCCCAACAACCGAACATACAATCTACGAGCGCACTCCTCCAACGATCGCCTTATTTTTATGTCTTAAAAGGTGAAGTTATTTAAATTGAGTTTTCCGCTGCGGCTTTTCTTAAATAATTTTCGAAGACGTCGTTTTGAGTTGAGTAACCAAAAGTTTTAAATTTTGTACGAAATCGTCGAGTTGAGAAGCGAGTGTACAGTGGGAGACCCGGGTCCGAGGGCGACTCGGGGGGCGTTAAAGATTTGGTATCAGAGCAAGGAACATACCAGAAACGAGTAGGTTTTCGGGGTGTTATAGGAACTACATCCTCTTAGCTCCCTACACCGTACTGTTGAAATACTTATCATAGAAGCCAACTTTAAACTTCTCCCATGTCAAGTGCTATGCATCGATGGTGGTCTCCACGGGCTCCCACCAAAACCTAGCGTATCTTGCTAAATGAAATGTGGCTAGCGATACATTGTCCTACTCGTATACATTCGCATAATTGAACATACTTTTCATGGTCAGGACCCACTACTCTGCAGCTGTTGGGTCTACTGATTGCCCCTCAAATGTCTGTGGTCGTAACCTCCGAAATCGGTCACTTGACTGATCATGGCTAGAGCTAGAACCTGCACTTTCTTGGACTTTTCGATTCAGCAAAATTCCTAGTTGCTGAGACCGTCTCTTCACCAACTCCGTCAACTGTCTGATCGTCATCGAATCATCCTCGCTACTCGAGTCAGTTGTCTTTCTCGGTACACTCGGACGTATTAATCGTCTAGACATCTTAACTAATTTTCTAGACAATGGTTAGTTACTGTTATAAGTATCTACTAAATAACACTAAACTTAAAAACTTACAGTTGTCGAAGCATGTCGTGCAGCGATCGGCGCTGTTAGTTAATCGTTTAAACAGTTTGACCATTTGACTCTGATACCACAATTATAACGACTCGAAAATCTACTCGTTTCCGGTTCTTTCTCTACTACTATTCCCACAAACACTCTCGAAAAAATTTGCGTAAAAATTTTAAAATTTCGTTACTTGACTTAAAACAAACAATACCCTTGAAAACATTTAAAAGTGTCACGGTGGCAAACTTGATTTGAAATCAGTTTAAATAAAATTTAAGTTTTCTAAAACATAAAAAAAGTCATTTTTGGTCTACCCCGGCAAGCAACAGTCAACACCTCATTTGTCTTTGTTTTCATCGATCTACACTTCTCCGCTCAATACACTGACCGAGCGTCACTTGTGAATACCGATCAACATTACGCTTCTCTCTATCTACATCGGTCGATCCCTGAGGTTGACACTCACGTCCATTTTGCAATGCCGGTCAACACTTGCGTGCAGCGGTCGACACTATGTTTCTCTCTGTACGCGTTAGTCAATCCCTGAGGTAGACACTCACGTCCATTTTACACTATTAGTCGACACTTTCGGGCTCCGATCGACACTACGTTTCTCTATATCCGCGTTGGTCGATCATTGAGGTCGACACTACCATCTAATTCTATACTACCAGTCGACACTTATACACACCGGTCGACACCTACAGAGTTTGGTTGACCGTTTTTCGTGCAGGTCGACACTCTATACGTATTTTTCCAACTAAGTGGTTGACACCTTCCCAAGACCAATCGATACTAGGCCTGGTCGACCACTCAGCCTATAGGTCGACACTTCCTTCACTAAAATTCTACCTAAAAAAACCTTAATCCTTCAAAGAAAACACTAAAACTCGACTCAATGATAAAACAACGAAAAGTACATTTTTTCATCAACTCAAAATCATATTTACATAGAAAACGACTACTAACGTTTGAAACCTGTCTGTACATCCACATGACTTTAATCGATTCATAACAACTCAAAACGACTCAAAACGGTTTCAAAAAAAATCAAATAAACCAACTCTCTCAGATACCCCGCTCTGGTCAAAACGCCCCAACAGCTGACCGTATCGTCTACGAGTGCACTACTCCAACGGTCTCCTAATCCTGGGCACGCTCTTAGTACTCATTAGGTATACCGTCGTCACCTAAATTACAGAACTTATCTATTAGCATAATGCTAAATAAGTAATGCATAAGAACATAACAATGTAAAAAATGCATCCTAACATATGCAGTTTGTAACGCCCCGAAAACCTACCTGTTTCCGATTCGCTACTATTCGGATACCAACACCTTACACTCGTATAGTAAAATTTCGTAAAATTTGAAACTTTTATTCTTTGGCCTAAAACGACAGTTTCGAAAAATATTTTTGATAGCTATGCAGCGAAAATTCAATTAAATTCACTTTGGATAAAATTTTTTTTTGGTAAACATGAAATAGGGACTCCTGGTCGACACGTATAAGCAGCGGTCGACACTTGATTCGTTTCGGATTTCTCATCGGTCGACACCGGGAACACCGGTCGACACTTTGTTTCTCTCGGGTATTTTCATCAGTCGACACTGGAAGCACCGGTCGACACTTCTATGCTCACCATAGAGAGGGGTCGACACTTGTTATCACAGGTCGACCTCTTAATCCTCTCTGCCCGCGCAGGTCGTCCCCCGTGATCGACATCACTACTTATTTTACATGAACCAGTCGACACCTGCTTCAGCTCTGACTGTCACAGGTCGAGACTCGCGGTCGACACTCCCTTACATTTACACTGATCGGTCGACACTTCTCGACTTTGGTCGACACCTCACACCAGTATCAGTAAAATCGCAGCAGTTTATAAAACAAGACGCAAAGCAATATTTACTCAATCAAATTCACAAAGTAAAACCTATGAGTTTAAAACATAACTTCTCCAAATAAATTTCAAAACAACAATATTCTACTTCATTTATCCACAATACTCTTACTACACCACCTAAAATTTTCGAAATCTATATAACGTTGTTTGACTCAAAACACTTACAAAATCACTCCCTTTACCCGCTATGGTCGTGTCTCCCCAACATTTTCCTGCACCGGCACACAACGTCTCCCGCCAACTTCGATCTAGGCTTGCCCATCAGCTAGCAACTCACCAGATAGTTCGTCGTCACCTACACCAAGGAACATAACACGTAAGTCTAATGCTTAGCAACTATGGAATATGAAAAACTAATGCATGACTCAACTCCCTACACATGTAGTTTCTATACTCAATTCTGTTTTCTTTTCGTTTCATTATTTCATCTTCCATTTTCCGGTGTTAGTCAGGCCGGCACCCATTCCTTCCACACTCGGGACGGCCAATCCATAACCCATGTTGCGAGGTTAGAGGAACACATCATATTCGCACACGGAACAGCCCTACGTAACCTCCTGCTAACACCGATCGTTGAACACTCTAGTGCTCTCAATAGCAAGTTAACGACGAGGCGTTCGTAAACCGTGTCACATTATGTACTTTCATCCATGGGAACCCCCTAGTGCTCTCTCAGTAGCACGTTAACGACGAAGTGTTCACCCATGCGTGGCAAGTCTTTTCTTATCTGGTTACGTTTCACATATACATTACAAAACATGCTCAAAACTCGTATTTCGTAATTCAAAACCATGATGCATGACAATCACAAATGCACGACTCAACCAACAAAACAAACAAGCAAGCAAACAAGCAATATTACCATTCCAAGGTGTAGGCCCGAAGGCAAATCATATACGCTCCACCACTTACCTGGCGTTCTCGAATTCTCTTCGCGCTTCGTAACTAGGAGCTCTAACTGGAATACCTATAAAATTATAACTTTGTCAATTCTAACTCATTTAATTCATAATTTGCTATCCTGAAAATCCTAATTTATACCCAAAACTGACACTCTTTACTATGCCCGAAATTCCTCACAATTTCCGTCCAATTCCAGAATTTCACAACTTCTCCAATACTCATCCGAATTGCACGATACAAAATACTACGAGTTACTTAGGATGTCTAGTTCCCTATAATCTCATGCACTTCCCATTTAGATGTCCACAACTTGACCGAACGTGGCCGAGCGGACTCCGTTCCAAAATTACATACATGGCCAATAAACCATCCAATCTCTCATACCAATTCTCGTATTACACTCCTATTTCTATCCTAAGCACCAATACGTAGATGGAATTCAACTATATGCTCAATTTTTCGCATTACCCTCCTAGGTTTTCATTAATTCGCCCTATATCCTTGCCAAACCCGATTTTGCCACTAATAACGCTAACACACCAATTAACTACGTAAAACTAACGAGAACTTACCATAGATTTGAAGATTCGTGGCAAAACAGAGAAGGATCGTTGAAGGCTTCACGCAGGAGAGGAGACGCTGCGGAGAAGGAGGAGAAACTGAATGGGATTTGCGCCGGAGAATAACACCGCCAGGTGTTTTAGTTTTCTAACCCCTTTCTTCTTTTTATTTATTTATTTATTTTATATTTTTTTTAATTACCAAATTGCCCTCCATCTATAACCGTTTCATAATTCTGTGATTCAGTCAGACTCCGGTTGGATTTTTACATTTTTCTCTCTACCATTAGCATCAAAATAATCTTTTACTTAGTAGTCGAAATTTTTCGTTATTAATTTGAACCAAAACTCCACCGATTACAAATTACAAAATTAGAAACTAGTTTAAATGGAAATTCTGGATATTACACAGTTTCTACAATTTCGTCTATACTTTAATTTTCGTCTCTTTCTTACATCTTCTTTATCTTTTTAATATTAAGTTCTTCTTTACGTGCTAAATCGAGGTGACACACCTTGCGGTCCAGCTCTCGGGACAAGGACAACCATAATCTAGTAAAGTGACAAATCTCGCGGTACACCTCTCGGGACAAGGCCACCACGTAAAGTGGGGGAAGAATAATACACCTCGCGGTCCACCTCTGGGGACAAGACCACTCAACCCCGCTCTTATTATCTTCTTATGTATCTTCTCTTTTCATTCGTCTCATCACATCCTACTATTTCACTTCGTAAAAACATGAAAATTCATTATCGTTTCGTTCTCGTACTTTAAAATCATGATGCATAATCAGTCAAGCATAACATAAAATAAACGTGTATGCATTCTACCGAACTGTGTTGTAGGTCCGAATGCAAAACACCTACTGCTCTACTACACTAAACCTGTCGTCTTTAGCAATTCGTACTCAGTATACGGTTCACTAACAGGAGAACCTATAAAACCGCACATCCATTAATTATACTTCTTTCATCTCATAAAATTCTAACACAGGAAATCTTAAACTTAGACTAAATCGAACTCCCAACAAAACCCAAAATCCTTCATAATTTCTTACCAAATTCAAAATTGCATAATCTATCTAATACTCGTCCGATTTGGACGATTCGAAATGTTGCGGACTTTTGAGAACATCTAATCTCTAGCGGTCTAATTAATTTCCTAATCCAACACCTATAGCTTGGCCGAATGTTCCTGAACAGAAACCGTTCCACAATTCGAGTATTCGGCTATGCAAACGCTCAATCTTTTCCATAAAATCCCGTAATCTATTTCTACTTTCGGCTTAAACACCAATATATGGATAGAAATCAACTCTAACTTCAATTTCCCACAGCTTCATACTAGGTTTTCGCCAAAACTACCCAATACTCTCACTAACTCAATTTTGAACGCTCAAAACCACTAAAACACTAACTATCTACTAATAACTAGCTAAAACTTACCGTGGATTGAATATTTATGAAGGAAATGGCTGATCATCGCCGCTAGAGAAGATGAACTTGCAGAGAAGGGGTTTCTCGCGTACGAAAGGAAAGAAAGAGAAGGGTCTTTGGTGCTGGGGAGAAAACACCGCAAAGTGTTCTGATTTTTTTTTTTAATAATAATCTTAATTACTAATTCGCTCTCGACTTTAAACCATTTAATAACTCTGTTATTCGGTTCAATTCGGGTTAGATTCTTAAAATCTTCTCTTCTCTATTAGTATCAAAATAATCTTTTACTTAAAGCTTTTCTCTTTTGCGCTCTCAATTCCTATCAAAACTCTGCCGACTACAATTACGTAACTCTGAAAATTAGTTTTAGCAGAAAATTTTCGTGTGTTACAGTTTCCTTGCCATGTCACCAAAGTGAACTGTGTCTTTATAAAGTCTTCCATGTTGCCAAGCCTTTACTCCATGCTTTGGATGAATTGGATGCCATGTATGCTCGATTTCCTCCTTAGTACAAATTGATGTGGCTGATTGTGTTGTATCGTAGCCTACTGATCCAATCATAGCTCTGAGAGACGCGCTACAAAATATATACTAAGGTCGCAGCAATCAGGACGTACATGACTGCCGCATGAATTACTTTATACAATGGGAGTGGAAGAACTTACTAGTGTTTGTGGGCGATACTGACCCGCAAGTTGCAAAGAAATGGTTAATAGAAATTCTCAAGAAGTTGACAACTATGAGAGCTTCGATAGAATATTGGGTTGGATTTACAACCTACAAATTCAAGAAAATGGCTAAAGTCTAGTGGAAGTTTATTAAGTTAGACTACCCTTTGGAGAATATGACCTATACCAATTTGAAACTATTTTCAGAGATAATTATTGCAATGCTGAACATCGCTAGAAGATTATCACAGTGTATCACAATTTGGAGCAAGAAAATCTTACGGTACTAGAGTACTACTATGTTAAGTGATGCGAACCTCGGATCGAAAGAACTTGAGACTCAACAACTCGGCGGAATACTTTAAAGGAATGTCTTTTCGATTCAAGAATAAGGAAAGGAACTCTGA
The DNA here is from genome assembly GCA_022433055.1 of Begonia peltatifolia. Taxonomy (NCBI): domain Eukaryota; kingdom Viridiplantae; phylum Streptophyta; class Magnoliopsida; order Cucurbitales; family Begoniaceae; genus Begonia; species Begonia peltatifolia. The sequence continues at coordinate 17,845,268 of CM039517.1, read as the reverse complement.
CACCAATTGAAGAATTCGATAGAACCGTAATTATCAAAACTGGAGCTTGACCCGAGCCACACCTGTTAGCTGAACCAAAGCTATTAACACAGGATCTTGATCCAGACAAAACTCCTTGATAAGAATCAAATCTATCAAGTGAGTTTCTTAAAGTATGACTTGAAAAAGATTGTTGTTATTCGCAAAGAACTAAAGAGAAATTCTCTATAAAAAATAGAACTTTTAATTCAAACTTCTTATATTAAATTAAATTAGTCTTGGTAGTAAATAAGCTACGCATTGAAATTAAATTAAATAATAAAAAAATAAAACAACTAATAAAATCATGGGATAAGGATCCTTCGCATGATTAGATGTTATCTCTTGTTTAAATTTTGTTTGAACATGATTTGAATAGATTTGAGTAGATTAGACTGGATAAGATCTTTTCTACGAGATTTGGGCATACTTGCATGTGCTTATGCATGTGACTTTTTAATACTTGTGTGAGCATGTGTCTTACGCATGTCAGGACTCGATTCCACCAACCAGACCCTGACGATTTAGAGGATTCTCAAAGTAGGAAACAGACAAACGTTGAAGAGTTCACCTCGCGTATGCATAGATCGTCATAAGTTAATAAAACGTACTCTTCAACTTGGTATGCTAAATTAGGATGTTCTGTTTAAAATTATTATTATTGTTTTTTATAAAACCATTTAAAAGATAAAACATCTATTGCATAAAGAAAACAACCTACATATTATACATTAAAAATTTACATGAAAATCAGAGTACTAACGGGGAATCTACTACAAAAGTAGGTTTTACATTAAAATCAAAGTACTAATACGGAAGCTAATGCAAAAGTAGGTCACGATATGTGACCTCTCAAAAAGATTTTTATACAAAGTAAATCCAAACATCTCAACCAAACAAAAAGAATATCTACCTTGATGGTTCACCTATGCCTCTTTGCAAACTTTATATTATTTTATGTTTTTCCTCTTAGTGAACGTTCTTGATATCAAAAAAATATGAATTATCCATATAATGAGCTTTTAACCTAGTAAATAAATCTAACACATAATAACTAATTCAAATTCCATTAACACAATATAGGATCAATCATCATCTTGCACTACAATAATTCTTTGAAAATTATATAAATCATATTCTTTTTTAAGTCATGCAAATGCTATAAATTTATGTTTGCTTGAAATCAATATTTTGTAATCACTCAATCATTGTTTGAAATCATTTTTATTAAATAAATGCAATGCAAATAGAATGAACTTTGCATGAATAAAACCATCTTTTCAATAAAACTTCAATGAATCTTTTAATAACCAAATGTTTATCTCTAATCCTAACATGTATAAAAATCATACAACCCTACATGTTCCTTGGCTTTCTCCAACAGGGGTCCTATACATTGCTTTCTGTCAAAGTTTAGAGATTTTCAAGCCAATGAGGATATTAAGTTGATCTCCTTCTCATTTTCATAGTTATACACATCGCACACGAACAGGCAAATCCAACCATTGAATTCATGTGTTACAAAGATTGCCAACTTCCTTTTTTTCACAAATATATGTTTGATACATTTTATATAGCCAATGTCATGCATATTTAATGTAGCACCCCGGAAACACACTAGTTTCCGGTTCGCTCTGATACCAATATTATAGCGCCCCGAAAACCCATTAGTTTTTTATTCGCTCTGACACCAACACTGTAGCGCCCCCAAGTCATCCTCAGACTTAAGTCGCTAACCATACTCTTACTCATAAAATCGAATAAAATTCACATAAAATTTAAAAGTTTATTCCCTAACTTAAAACAACATCTTTAAAAACTTTTTAAAATATCACAGCAGAATACTCTAACCAAAATAAATTTAAGTGAATTTCAAGTTTTAAAACAATAAAAGTGATTTTCGATCGACCTCTAAAACCTTTGGTCGACAATTTACCTGTTCTGCACATAGGGGTCAACACCTATATTCATAGGTCGACACTTTGTTTGTCTCTATTTGCACAGGTCGACACCTAGTTACACCGGTTGACACCTTAATCTTCTCTGTTTGTAACACCCCGTATTTTCGTGGTATTGATTTTCGAGATGTCGGGGAGCTGAGCGGCGGGATTCGGGACAAAATGGAAAGTGAAAAATTAGTAAGGTTAGATGGAGAATTATTTCGAGGGTAATGGTGGGGAGAAAATTTCATTAATCTGACCGAAATCAGTTTGGATAACCGTTGGATTAAAAGATTAAGGTGTGAGCGTGAAATAGTAATTAGTTATTATTATTATTTTAAAAAAATAAATAAAAAGTAAGTAATAGAGAGGGGGAGGAACCATAACTCTCCCCCCTCCTCTGTTATTCTTTCTCCCCCAGCCTGCGCGAAGAAAAGTGAGCGAAGCCCTCCATCCGGCGACCCTTGTTGCATCGACACCACGCTTCCTCCATTTTACTCTCCACTTCAACAGTTTAATGTAGGTTTGAGTAGTTTATTGTTTAGTTTTAGGTTAGCATTAGAGTTTGATGAAAAATTGGTGGATAGGGAGTTATAGTTTTAGGGTTGGAAAGTTCGTTGGAGTTGTTATCGATCATTGTAGAAGTGTTGACGATAAAAGTGATAGATTGATGAGGAATGTGCTGAGTTTTTGCTGAAAGGCCGTGGAGGGAGATTTTGACCCTAAGGCCTATTCCGTTTTCAGGATTCCGCCTTAGCTCTGGTTAATGCTTTTAGATTTTGTTTTGGCATGTTAAACTAGGTTACGATTGTAGCGTTTGGCCACTGAAATTGTGTGATTCCGATAATCAACGCAAAAGTTATGCGCATAGAAGGTTTAGGTTGATTTTGACCGAAATTCAGGTTAGCGAGCCGTCTAAGTTGGGCATTGGTGTAGTGAGTTAGTAGACATAATTTTAGTACGTGGAAGGAGTTATGAGATGAGTTTTTAATATAAATTGTTATGTGATAGCTTGAGCCCGAGGTGATGATATAAACGAGCACCACGGAAAGCTAGTACGCCAGGTAAGTAGTGTATGCTTGTATTTTACCCAGGTGGGCTTACACTGAGAAACGTTAGGTTTGTGATGGTTGATTGGGATGTGCGTGTGTATTGTTTGACATTCATGATGTTTTTGAAACGGGAACGAAAATGACTTTGAGTATGCTTTTATATGCGAATGTGAAGTGCGATGTGTGGTGGTGACCATGATGTCTATGGGGTCAGCTAGGCCCTATTGCTGGAGGAACCGGGATGGTGGCGACATGCTAGGGTGTGGCGAGTGCATCCAGCGTCACCCTAGGATGGCTGCTGCAATGTGCGTGTAGTGGTGTGCAACTATGGCCTCGTTGCTGGAGGAATCGGGACTATGGCGACGTGCCAGGGGGTGGTGTGGCGAGGGCATCTAGTCTCACCTTGAAATGGTTACGGTGCGTAGAGTGACGCGTAAGTATGGTTTGAGGGCCTCGTTACTGGAGAAACCAGGATGATGGTGACGTGCCAAGGTGTGAGGTTGCGAGAGAGTTCAGCCTCACCATGGTGCGGCCGTACCACGTGGCACTGGTTATGACAACATGAGCGAGAACATAGAGACTGCATGTGATAGGATTGCATTGTCGTTTTACGTTTCATATTGCACTGCTTACTAAGCGTTAGGCTTATGTTGTGTGTTCTGTGCTGTAGGTGCAAAGTATCTACTTGGTGAGTTGCCAGACCCTAGACAGGACAAGTAGGCAGTTGGCGGCGTACTACCGTGTGCTGGCAGGTGGAGCATGTCGCGGCAGTCCAACCCGTGTACTGAAGCCGGGAGGTAGGTTTCTGAGAGTTGTGTTTTTGTGAGGTATATGTCGAGTATATAGGTTTTGAGGCATAGATGGGTGTGGATGTTGATAGTCAGGATTGATGTATAGGTACATTGTTAAACTATTTGAAGGAGTTTAAACGAATGATTCAGGTTTTCAATATGTAGTTTTAAGTTGGGGAAGTGTTCGTGTCCGTTTTGTTTTGGAACTGCTGTTCTTTTTAGGCTGCTAGTGTAAAGTGTCGTCCGAAGTACATAGGTGTCGGCCAGTCAGTGTAAATTGGAAGGTGAGTGTTGACTGCGAGGTTCGATCTGTGTGGGCAGAGAGAAATGAGGTGTCGACCGGCGACCGTGATGTCGACCGGTTAGTGTAAAATCAGTGATAGTGTCGACAGCGGGGTTCGACCTGCGTAGGCAGATTGGATCAAGATGTCGACTTGTGAAAGCAGGTGTCGACCCTTTTTTGAGATGAATGTAGAAGTGTCGACTGGTGATTCCTAGTGTCGACCGACGAGAAGATCCGGGAGAAACGTAGTGTCGACCGACATTTGCAAATGTCGACTGGTCTCTTTATTTCTACGTTTTAAAAGGTGAAGTTTATTTAAACTTGTTTTAAATTAAGTTTTCCACTGTGGCATTCATCTATATTTCTTTTGGGAGTCTTTTTGAGTCAAATAACTAAAAGTTTTAAATTTTATACGAATTTTGTCGAAGTGAGAAATGCGTGTACGGTTGACGACAGGGGCGTTAAATACATGGTGTCAGAGAAATGAACGAACTAGAAACGGGTAGATGTTCGAGGTGTTACACTGTTCACCCCATCGAACCTTGCGGTCGACACCTCTATGCTCACTTTACTAATAGGTCGACACCCTAATTTTCTCTGTTTGCACCGGTCGAACCCTATGGTCGACACTTTTATCATTTTTACACTAGCCGGTCTGCACCTATACACACAGGTCGACACTTGGTTTGGTTCTGTCTCCATAGTTCGACTCTCGTGGTCAGCATTTACCTAGTTCAGTCGACACTAGTGCATATAGTGTGACACCCCGTATTGTCGCGATAACGATTTTTGCGTTGTCGGAGCAACAATCGGCGGGGTTCGGTTCGTAATGAATAGCGGAAACTTTATAAGGTTAGGTCGGGGATTATTTTGAGGCTAATGGTGGGGGAGAAAATTTTATAAATCTGACTGTAAACGGATTGAATAGCCGTTTGATTAAAATATTAAATGATAAGGATGAAATAGTAATTAGTTTATTATTATTATTATTTTAAAAAATAAAATAATCATCAGAGGAGAGGGATTCGTAGAAAACCCTCTCCTCCTCTGTTTTTCTCCCCACCGCGTGACCCCGTTCGGTATCTCCTTTCCGCGTGCGAGTTCTCCTTCGGCGACCGTTCTTCAGGCCGATAGTGCTCTCCATTCCTTCTCTTGTTCAGCGATTACAAGTAAGTTGTGTAGTTATAATCTAGTTTTAGAATTGAAGTTATAGTTTGATGAGGGATTTATGGATAGAAATTTAGGGTTCATGATGTGGGGATACTCATCGGGTTGTTTCCAATTGTTGCATGGTTAGTAGTGATGAATGCAAAGGAATAGTGAGCAAGTAAGCAAGTTTGGGTGACAATCCGTGAATGTAGGATTTTTAAGCACTAATACTGAACTGGTTTTGAATTTTTGGCTTAGCTGCTAGCGTCGGTTTTGGAAACCTTCGTGGTGCGTTAAACCAGGTTATGATTGTAGCATTTGGCCAATGAAATCGAATAATTCTGGTAACCGACGCAAAAACTATGCGCGTTGTAAGTTATGTTGATTTTTGCCAAAATTCAAGTTAGTGAGCGATTGTTGCGAGTTCGTGAAGCGTTGAGCTAGTACGGTGGTTTTAGTGCGTGAGTAGAATATTAGGATGAGTTTTGATGGGAAAACGGTTTTGTGGTAGGTCAAGCAGGTTTTGGTGAAACGAACACCACGGAAAGCTAGGACGCCAGTAAGTAGTGTAAGTTGTGTGGGTGTGCATTGCCCTTACGGGCCTACACTATGGGACGGTAAGAATGTATTGAGTGTGTAACACCCCGTATTTTTGCGGTACCAATTTTCGGGTTGTTGGGACGATAAACAGCGGGATTCGTGTCGAAATGGAGAGCGGAAAATTTGTAAGTTTAGGTAGAGAATTATGTTGAGGTTAATGGTGGGGAGAAAATTTTAGAAATCTGACCGGAAACGGTTTGGATAGCCATTGGATTAAAAGATTAAATTTTGATGGTGAAATAGTTATTAGTTATTATTATTATTATTAATATTTTATAAAAAAAAATAAATAGAAAGTCATCAGAGGAGAGGGATTCATAGAACAACCCTCTTCTCCTCTGTTTTCTCCATACCCGCGTGAGCCCCTTCGATTTTACCTTCTCGCGACATTCAGCCGGCGATTGATTGTGGTTTTCTCCTACATTTCAACGGTTCAAGGTAAATTTTAAATAGTTTATGGTTTAGTTTAGTTAAGGGAGAGAGATAGATGAGAAATTTTAGTGGATAGAGATTTACATTTTTAGGATTTGAGTGTTTATAGGATTTACTATTGATTTTTTGTGGGTTATTGATGATAAATGTGATGTATTGTTGAGGAGTTGAATGCGTTTTGTGGAGAGAACCGAGAATGGAAATTTTGGGCGTTTTAGTGTGAAATTTGGTTATGTGTTTGGGAGTTTTAACCAAGCTGCGCTTAATGGATTTAAATTCTGTTTTGATATGTTAAACTAGGTTATAATTGAAGCGTTTGACCACTGTAATCGAGTGATTCCGATTACCGACGCAAAAGCTATGTGCGTCGGAAGTTAGGTTGAATTTTGAACCGAGATGGGTTAGGGAATGATTTTGGCGAGTTCGTGAAGTGTTGTGTTAGTAGGGTGATTTTAGTGCACAAGTAGAGCAGTGGGATTAATTTTGAGGGGAAACTGGTTTTGTTGTAGGTTGAGCAACTTTCGGGTGAAACGAGCATCACAGAGAGCTAGTACGCCAGGTAAGTAGTGTATGCATGCGTTTTGCCTAGGTGGGCCTACACCGAGGAACTTTAGGTTTGTGATGGTTGATTGGGATGTGCGTGTGTAGTGTTTGATATGCATCATGTTTTTGAAACGGGAACGAAAATGAATTTAAGCATGGGTTATGTGCGAATGTGAAGTGCGCTGTGTGGTGGTGATAACAATATGTGTGGGCAGCTAGGCCCCGTTGCTGTAGGAACCGGGACGGTGGCGACGTGCCAGGGTACGGTGTGACGAGTGCGTCCAGCCTCACCCTGGGATGGCTGCTATGGTGTGCATATGGTGGTGTGCAGTTATGGCCTTGTTGCTGGAGCAACCAGAACGATGGCGACGGGCCAGGAAGTGGTGTGGCGAGTGCGTCCAGCCTCACCCTGTAATGGTTGCAGAGTGATGTCTGTTTGAGGGCCTCGTTGCTGGAGAAACTGGGACCATGGCGACGTTCCAAGGTGTGAGGTGGCGAGAGAGTACAACATCATCATGGTGCGGCCGTACCACGCGCCGCTGGTTGTGACAACATGAGCGAGAACGTAGAGACTACATGTAATAGGATTGAATTGTCATTTTACGTTTTATATTGCACTACTTACTGAGCGTTAGGGTTATATTGTATGTTCCGTGGTGTAGGTACAGAGTTACCAGCGGGTGAGTTGACAGAGCCGAGACAGGATGAGTAGGCAGTTGGCAGCGTACTACCATGTGTCGGCAGGTGGAGCTTGGCGTGGCGGCTCGACCCGTGGAGTGATGCTGGTAGCTAGGTTATGGGAGTTGTGTTTTTAAGAGATTTATGTCGAGTGTATAGATTTTGAGACATAGATGAGTGTGGATGTCAATAGTCGAGATTGATGTATAAGTGCGTTTTAAACAATTTGAAAGAGTTTGATTGAATGATTTAGGTTTCGAATCGGTGGTTTTAATCGTGGAAGTTTTCGTGTCCTTCTTCTTTTTAACTGCTATTATTTTTATGCTGCTGGTGCAATGTGTCGACCGAAGTTCATAGGGGTTGACCTGTCAGTGTAAATTGGAAGGTGAATGTCGACAGCAGGATTCGACCTGTGCGGGTAGAAAGAAATGAAGTGTTGACCGGCGACCGTGGGTGTGACGACCTGAAAATCCATCCGTTTCCAGTTCGTTCACTGCTCTGATACCCACTTTGTATGTCCCCGGTCCGCCTTGGACCGGTTTGCTACTTATTCCCTATTTCACTCGTATAAAAAAATTCGCGTAAAATTTTAAAACTTTTATTACTTGCTTTAAAACGACATTTTTTTGAAAAGATTTTAATCGTCATTGCAGCGGAAAACTCAATTAAATTTCATTTGGATAAAACTTCATTTTATTAAGTGTAAAACATAGACATCAGGTCAACACCTGTAAGAGTCGGTCGACACTTGGCTCGTCTCGGGTTTTCCATCGGTCGACATTGGGAACAACGGTCGACACTACATTTCTCTCGGATCTTTTCGTCGGTCAACACTTCTACGCTCAACTCAGAGAGGGGTCGATACCTGTTTTCACAGATTGGCACCTTTATTCTCTCTGTCCGCGCAGGTCAACCCTCGCGATCGACACCGCTACTATGTTTACATTGACCGGTCGACACCCTTAAGCAGGAGTCAACACTTAATTCGGCTCTGCCCGCGCAGGTCGAAACTCGCGGTTGACATTCAATTTGCATTTTACATTAACCGGTCGATACATGTCAACTTCGGTCGACACCTTGCACCACTATACATAAAAACGACACTAGTTCAAAGAAAACACACGAGAAAATTCCCCGATTAATTTCACAAAGTAAAGACCTATATTTTTAAGACATAATTCATTCAAGTAATTTCAAGAAAACGAACATACTCCGTACTCAAATCCCGACTATAACCATACCATACATCTTATATCCCGCCATGGTCGAGTTGCCCCAATGACTGCCTGCACCAGCATACAGTGTACACTACCAACACAATCCTAGGCATGCACGTCACCTAGCAAATCACCAGAAAAATCGTCGTCACCTACACCACGGAACACAAAACGTAAGCATAATGCTTAGCAAGTATGGAGCATGAATTAAAAATCAATGCACAACTCAATCCCTAACACATGCAATTTATACACTCTGTTTTGTTTTCGTTTTAATTATTATCATATTTTAGTTTCACATGTGAGTCAAGTAGGCGCACATCTTGTTCCACTCAGGATAGCCACATCATGACCCACAGAGCGAGATTAGAGAAACACATCGTGATCACACACGGGATGGCCACACAAAATCTTCTCCCAACTGCGATCGTAGAACCCTCTAGTGCTTTCTCACTAGCACGTTAACGACGAGTCGTTGCCAAACCATGTTATCTTACATACATTTATCCACAGGAACCTCATAGTGCTTTCTCAGTAGCACGTTAACGACGAGGCGTTCACCCATGCGTGGTATCTTTTATTATCTGATTACATTTCATATGCACAATTCAAAACATCCTCAAACTCATTGTTTCGTAGTTTAAAATCATAATTCATGACAACACATATGCATGACCAACTGACCAAACAATAAAACAACAATCAACCAAACAAATAATCCTACCATTCCATGGTGTAGACCCGAAGGCAAACCACAAACAATCCATCACTTACCTAGTGTCCTTGAAATTTACTCGTACTTCATAACTTCGTACTCTAATCGAGAATACCTATAAAATTACACATCAATCAATTCTAACTCGTTAAATTTATAAATTCCTAACTTGAAAGTCATAACTCATAGCAAAACCAAAACTCTTCACTAAACCCGAAATACCACTCAATTTTTGACCAACTTCCGAAAATCACAACTTCTCTAATGCTCGTCCAAATTGGACGATCAAAGATGTTACAAACTCCACATGATGTCTAGTTTCCAATGGTACCATCCATTTCCTAATTAGACATCCACAACTTGGCCGAACGTGGCCAAACGAACACCGTTCTAAAATTCATATATTCAGATAATCAATCACCTAATATTTCCTACCAAATCTCGTAATCTACTGCTATTTCGGGCTTAAGCACCAACATGCGGATAAAAATCGACTCTACATTCAATTTCCCTACTAGGTTTTCACCAAATTACCCGATACCCTCACTAACTCCGTTTTTGTCGATAAAAACAACTAACACACTAATTATTTACCAATAATCAACTAAAACTTACCGTAATCCGATTAAACAGAGGAGTCGGTCGAACTTCGCAGGAAGAGAATTTCAGAGCTTCTACGCGAGAGAGGAGAAGAAGGGCAAAAGGGGGGTTTCAGGGAAGGAGAACACCGATGGTGTTTTTCTTTTTTTTTTTTTAGAATAATAATAATTACAACTAATTACCAAACTGCCATCAACACTTAATCATTTAATAAATCTGTTATACAGTCAGATTCCGGTTGTATTCTTAAATTTTTCTACCTTCCATTAGCTTCAAAACAATCTTTTACTTAAGGGCAGAAATTTTGCTTATCAATTTTGACCAAAACTACACCGATTATCATTACAAAAATTCGAAATTAATTTAAACAGAAATTTTAGGTATTACATTACACCCTCCTTGAAAAAATTTTGTACTCAAAATTTGCTAACTAAACAACTCAGGATAACGATCCGTCATATCTTGTTGTATTTCCCACGTTGCCTCCTCCATATTTTGGTTACGCCACAATAGCTTCACCAGCGGAATATAGTTGTTGCGTAGTGTCTTCACTGCATAATCCAAAATCTCCACTTGCTTTTCTTCGTACGCTAAGGTTGGTTGTAACTTAATCTTCTGCTGAAGCACAACGTGTGACGGATCTTTGAGACACTTTCTTATCATCAACACATGGAAGACATTGTGAACGCCTTCCATAGAAATTGGCAGTTCTAGTTGGTATGCATTCCTTCCAATCTCTTTGTGGTTGGGAATGATCTAATATATTTTGGGCTCAACTTACCCTTCCTCCTGAACCTCATTACACCTTTAAACGGTGAAATATTTAGGAAAATTTTATCTTCTACTTTGAATTCTAATTCTCTTCTTCTTACATCGGCATAGCTCTTTTGTCGACTTTGAGCTGTCAATATTCGCTGACAAATAACCTTGATCTTCTCAGTTTTTTGCTGCACAATCTCTGGACCAATTAAGCCGACTTCACTGAATTCATCCCAATAGACGGGCGATCTACACTTTCTTTCGTATAAAGCTTCGTAAGGGGCCATAGCTATCGTAGCCTGATATCTGTTGTTGTATGAGAATTCCACTAAGGGCAAATACTTGCTCCACGAACCCCGAAACTCTAGTACACAGGCTCGAAGCATATCCTCTAAAATCTGAATAGTTCGTTTAGATTGTCCGTCGGTCTGAGTATGAAAGGCTGTACTAAAATTTAGTCGTGTAACCATTGCTTTGTGCAGACTCTTCCAAAATTTTGATGTGAATCTTGTGTCACTGTCCGACACAATCGAAATCGATACTCCATGCAACCTTACTATCTCTTGAATGTATAGGTTAGCGAATTGGTCCATATTAAATGTCATCTTCACCGGCAGAAAATTGGCAGATTTGGTTAAACGATACACGATCACCCACCTCGCATCAAATCCCTTTGCTATCTAGGGTAACCCAACAACAAAATCCATGGATATTTGATCCCACTTCCATTCTGGAACCGATAAAAGTTGCAACTTTCTAGCGGATCTCTGATGCTCGGCCTTGATTTGTTGGTAGATCAACGTACTTTGCTACAGACTTCTTCATGCCAGACCACCAATAATGTTGCCTAAGGTCTCTGTATATCTTGGTCCTTCCGGGATGAACAGAAAACCTTGAGTAGTGCGATTCAGACAAAATCTCTTTTCGAAATTGACCATTGTTCGGAACATACCACCTATTCCAGAACTTCAGGATTCCATCACTTGAATAGCTATACTCAGTTATGTCATTAGGTGCTATACTTGACCGAAATTCGTTGCATCTTGTTGAGCTTCTCTAATTTTCTCAAGAATTGACGGTTTCAGAGATAAGACTAATAACTTTACTGCCACATTTGAAACCTGCTCCAAATTAAAATTTTGAAATTATGCACTCAACGCGTTAGACATTTCGGCATTCATTGCTGAAACTGAGGTCGAAATCCAGCTTAATTCATCGGCCACTACGTTGGCTTTGCCAGGGTAGTATTTGATCTCCAGGTTGTAGTCTTCCACGAGCTGCAACCACTGCCTCTGTCTCATATTCAGCTCGTTCTGAGTGAAGATATACTTTAAACTTTTGCGATCTGAGTATACCTTACACTACTGTCCATAAAGATAGTGCCTTCAAATCTTTAGCGCGAACACGACCGCCGCTAATTCTAAATCATGGGTTGGATAATTTCGCTCATAGTGCTTCAATTGCCTTGAAGCATAAGTAATCACCTTTCCGTTTTGCATCAAGACACAACCCAACCCGATTCTGGAAGCATCACAGTAAATACTGAACTTATCATCCATCACCGGAAGTGTCAATATTATAGTTGTAGCCAATTTCTGCTTCAGTATCTGGAAACTTTGCTCACAGTCTTCCGACCATACATACTTGACTTCCTTTCTTGTCAAACGAGTTAGGGGTGCTGCAATCCTTGAAAACCCCTTAATAAACTTCCTGTAATAGCCAGCTAACCCTAGAAAGCTTCGAATCTCACTGACACTCTTTGGTTGCGGTCATTCATTGATCGACTATATCTTAGCTGGATCCGCCGATATCCCTCCACCAGAAATCACATGTGCAAGGAAATGGACCTTATCCAGCATGAACTCGTACTTGAAGAATTTTGCAACATCCTAGAACCCTATTCAAATGTTCCTTATGTTCTTATTCGTTACGGGAGTAAACCAAGATATCGTCGCTAAATACAATGACGAATTTATCTAGATACTCTTCGAATACCTAATTCATCAGGTACATGAAAACAGCTGGGGCATTTGTCAGCCCAAACGACATTACCAAGAATTCATAGTTCCCATATCTAGTCCGAAAGGTTGTTTTCGGGATATACTGCTATGTAATCTTTAGCTGGTAATACCCCGACCTCAAATCCATATTTGAGAAAATCCGAGCTCTTTGGAGTTAATCAAATAAGTCGTCTATCCTCGGTAGTGGATACTTATTCTTTATTGTTAGCTTATTCAGCTCTCTGTAGTCAATACACATTCGGAGCAATTCGCCTTTCTTCTTTACAAATAGAACTGGCGCAGCCCATGGTGAAAAGCTCGGGCATATGAATCATTTCTACATTTTCTTCCAATTGCTTCTTCAACTCCTTCAATTCAAGAGAAGCCAATCTATAAGGGTTCTTTGATATGTGCTCTGCACCAGGATATGTGTCAATCACAAATTCAACTTCCCGGTCTAGGGGTAAACTGGGCAAATCGTTCAAGAACACATCAAGAAACTCACGAACTACCATAATATCTTGTGGTTTTGTATACACGCGAAATTGATTATCTAAATTTGTTCTGAGAAAATAAAAATGCTCACCCATTAGTAATCTACAAGCCTCGATGGGTGCCATTACAGACAGTTTCCCCACATTTTTCATAGCTTGCAATGAATGTTTCGTACCACTTGGTGGTTGAAAATTAACAGTTCCAGCCCTGTAATCAATCGTTGCGTAGTACCGAAACAACCAATCCATGCCCAATATCACGTCATAGCCAGTTATCCCCATCACAATCAAGTCAGCAGGTATACTCCTAGTTCCCACTGATATGACACTGTCACACCCCACTTAGATCAGAGTGCATGCGCTCACCAGATGGTAGCCTCACTTCATATGTACACCTGACGGGTTTAGCCCACAAAATTTACTTTTACCACCAAAGCCGTAGCAACAAAGGAGTGTGACGCTCCTGAATCTGTCAACATAAATTCATGCACTGCGTCAACTAGTATCGTACCTGAAATAACAGCTGGTCGATCATCAATCTCGAGCTCTATCATAGCAAAAATCATGGGTGTTATCTTGGCCGAACCCTTCTTTGTTGCGAGACAATCCCTAGATATGTGATCGGTCTCATTGCTGGTGCAGCACCGGTTGTCTCTCGGCTTTGTGCAGTTCCGAGAAATATGACCAGCTTCATTGTAATTGTAGCATTTGTCTGCAAACTGTCTGCATTCTCCTAGATTGCTCTTTAAGCACTTCAAACACTGCGGGTACCTATTTTGCATTTGTGGTTTCTTTCCTCCCCGACATATTCAGCTACTAGCTCAGTCTGCTTTAACTATAAAAATTCCAATCTCTTCGCAGCTTGGACCGTCCGGTTGTAATACTTGTCATCAAACATCTCTTTAAATCTCTTACAAGTCAAGTCACTAGCAGATATGGTGGCCTTTACTATCTCCCACTAACTCTGAGCGTCATTCGAGAGATGAAATGTCGCACATGTGACCATATTTCCTTACTCCACATTGGCATACTTGAACATATTCTCAATGGTGCGGATCCATCTTTCTGCAGCAGTCGGATTTGTCATCTGGCCCTCAAACGTCAGAGGCTTTAATCTCATGAATCTTTCTCCACTAAAGCCCGCTCCATGGCTCCCCTGTCATTGATTCAATAACATTCCCAATTGTTAGGACTGCATATCGACCAACTCAATCAGTCGTCTGATCGTAGCCAAATTATCATCATTCTCTAATCTTTCTGCCTCTCTCGGAACTCTACCTAAAATTCTCAGAATCTATATAACGTTGTTCGACTCAAAACACTTACAAAAATCACAACCTTTACCTGTAACACCCCGAGAAACCCAGCGTTTCCGGAGCGCTACAATACATCTACACACTACACATACTAACACTTGACATAACTCACTCAATTTAATACCCCTTTCGTTTTCAAATCATTTTCAAAAGAACATTTGTGAGTATGAAAAATTTTCGACTCGAAGAGGGAACACGAAGTCCTCAACATAAAAACTACGCAGCGGAAAAGAAAACCATTTAAAATAGTTTAAGATAAAACGGTAAGACTTGAAATCTTAGGAAAGAATCCAACGCACCCCTCGAACTACACAATCCGGTACCGCGCACTCACGTCCCCACTTCGACACCCCGCGCGCACCCTCGCGGTGCCGCAAGTGCTAACGCAACGTCACTGTGCCTCGCGCACGCTCACAGCGCCGCGTGCCCCACGCACTCTGCCGCTGTACAGCACGTCCGCGCTCACTCGACGTCGCACGACCCGTAAGTACCCACAGGGCCGTGTGCCCCACGCACCTGCGATCACACCGCACTTCCACGCTCATCTACACTTCTCTAGCATTCACTATATACACCTCAACCTATTTCATATCTTTTCGACTCCCAACCCCTCTCCCGAAATTTTGGCAGAGTAACGCTTAAAAACTGGCTTTCCCAAAAATTTAAAACCTTGCACACAGTTCACCAAAACTAACAATATCTATCTCTGTCCATCATCCAGAGAAATCACCATAACACAATCAGAGTATGAAGACAACGAAAATCCATCAATTTCAAAGGAAGAAAATTCACAGTATAGAGCAAATTCCAAGCTCATACATATAAAATATATGCGTATGTCGCCAAAATCACACGCACTCCAAATACACCTATACACTGACGCATATACAACTCATCTCATCGACTGTACATAATCACCACAAAAGAAAAATACCCGCAAACAAACCAGGCCACCACCTACCATCTCCACAGGTCAGGTCGCCCTAACAAAAATCCGTCATCCGGTGCCTCGGTCGAATGCCGCCAACCATCCTATGCCTCAGGACTACGCTCTCGAGGCTCACCAGCAAGATCGTCAGCATCTACACCACAGAACACACAACATAAGCCTAACGCTCAGTAAGTAATGCGATATGAAAGTAAAAGCCGACAATGCAATCCTATCACATGCAGTCTCTACACTCACACTCATATTGTCACATCTGTGACGCGTAGTGCAGCAGCACTAGGGTAAGGAGGAACCTCACGTCACCCTACACCCTGACACGTCGCCACCGTCCCGGACTCCCCAGCAACGAGGCCCACAAGCTACACACACGCATCACCACACGGCAACCACATCAGGGTAAGGGTGTACCTCGCGCCACTCTATACCCTGACACGTCGCCCCCGTCCCAGCCTCCCCAGCACGGGGTCACAGTTGCCACACACACACGTTTCGCGACAGCCCAGCCGGCCCACCCCTCGAGTGGAATCCGCGACTGGTGTTACACTGGCCCACACACTAGTAGGATCCGCGATACCACTGCCCATCACCCTCACCGTCAACACATTCCCGCCGCATGACAGCTCAGCCGGCGCAATCATCGAGTGGAATCCGCGACAGGTGAAGCACTGGCCCGCACACTAGCGGGATCTGCAGTACCACCGCCACACGTCTCACCACATACTCAAAACATGCTCAAAATCATTTTCGTTCACGTTTTTAAAATATGAGGCATGACAAACAATACGCACGCACACCACAATCAATCACATAAACCCTAAAGTTATACGGTGTAGGCCCACTTGGGCAAAACGCATGCATGCACTACTTACCTGGCGTTCTAAGCTCGCTCGATGCACAGCTTCGCTAAAAAGTGTCTCAACCTAAAACACAAACAACCACTCATCAATATATATCTCAAAATCCACCAAATAGCTAAAAATAACCTTCCTTAACTACACTCATGAAATTCCAACTAAAACGGTCAATTGGTTTGATTTGGCCAAAAACCAGCCCAAAGTTCGGATGCGCATAACTCTTGCATCCGTTAACGGAATCGAGCGATTCAAATTACTAAACGTCCCCTTAGGAACCTAGTCCAACATACTAAGACGGATTTTAAAACGATATGCCGCAGACAGGCGAAAAATGCCAAAAACTGAATCTGCCATTTTTTTATAAAATTTCAACCTTTGTTTTTCTTCAACTAAAACTCACTCAATTTAGCTTTACGCACCACAAATAGCCATGCCACTATCACACGTCAAGATTCTACAAAAAACGCTCACTAATTTGACTTGGACCAAAATCTGACATAAACTTCCGACGCGCATAACTTTTGCGTCGGATATCAAAATCGAACGATTCCAGCAGTCATACGTCCCTCTAACCACCTATTTTGACCCCCTAAAACAGAATTTAAAACAATTAATCGTAGCCCTGACAAAATCCCCAAAAACAGAACTGGTTTTATGCTCGGACATGTCACATTTTCGGTTTCTATCCACATCCACCAAATTTTCTCGCAATACAACCACATTTCAGCTCACCTATGCATACATTAACAAAATTGGTGGTTCCCAAATAAAAAAAATAGAATGGCAGCACAAAACCCTCACGGTTCTCTTCCCACAGCCATGCATTTCTCAACCGGATCATTGAACCATGAAATTCGCTTCTATCCCACTTAAATTCTAGCATGAAATTACAGAGACTTAGAGGTACGAACAAATTTCACGCTCGGCCATCTAAGCAGGACAAAAACCGGAAGGGAAAACTCCCTGTTATCGGTCGCGTTTTGCCGCAGAAGGGCCGAGCCACACACTGGCTCCAGCACATGCACACACTACACTCTAAAATGCTCCAACAATCGAGCTCTACCGTCGGGAGTCCAAGAACAACCGAGTTTCCACGCTCGATCGACAGAACCAAAAACAGGGGAGAACTCACCTTCGGTTTCTTAGCGTGGGAAGGCAAAACAGCTTCTCTCTTCAGCTCACCGGAGTACTCTGGGTACCGGCGTCTCTCCCTCGGTGGTCGGTCGTCGGCGATTTCCCTTCCCCGATCTCTCTCTCGCTCCCTTTCTCAGCCGCGCGACAACACGGTGGAATGGCTTCCACCCGAAGCCATTCCACCATATAACATTTTTTTTAACTTTTAATTTAATTACAAATTACCAAAATGCCCTCCCGTGTTTTAATCGTCACTAATTTTGTTAATTTCTCGACCTCCCGACTTTAAATTCCAAAAATCATCGCAAAAGTAGGATCCGAGTCTTATAATTTAAATTTTCCCGTTGAAATATTTCTCAAAACTCTGACCGAAATTAAATTAAAAATTTCAGAAATTAAAATTAAAATTTGAAATTTCTGGATTATTACATTGCCCGCTATGGTCGTGTCGCCTCAACATTTTCCTGCACCGGCACACAACGTCTCCCGCCAACTTCGATCTAGGCTTGCCCATCACCTAGCAACTCACCCGAAAGCTCGTCGTCACCTGCACCAAGGAACACAAAACGTAAGCCTAATGATTAGCAAGTATGGAATGCGAATTCGAAAACCAATGCATAACTCAACCCCTAACACATGCAGTTTCTATACTCAATTCTGTTTTCTTTTCGTTTCATTGTTTTCATCTTCCACTTTCACGTGTGAGTCAAGCTAGCACCCATCCCTTCCACACTCGGAACGACCAATCTATAACCCACGGAGCGAGGTTAGAGGCACACATCATGTTCGCACATTGAACGGCCTTACGTAACCTCCTCCTAGCAGCGATCATAGAACCGTATAGTGCTTTCTCACTAGCACGTTAATGACGAGGCGTTTGCAAAGCACGTCATATTACGTACTTTCATCCATGGAAACCCCCTAGTGCTTTCTTACTAGCACGTTAACGACAAGGCGTTCACCCATGCGTTGCAAATCTCTTTTATCTGATTACGTTTCATATGCACAATTTCAAAACATGCTCAAAACTCGTATTTCGTGATTCAAAACCATGATGCATGATAATCATGAATGCACGACTCAAACAGCAAAACAAACGAGCAAGCAAACAAACAATCCTACCATTTCAAGGCGTAGGCCCGAAGGCAATTCACACACGTTCCATCACAAACCTGGCGCTCTCGAAATCTTTTCGTGCTTCGTAATTTGGCGCTCTAACTGGAATACCTATAAAATTATACATCCATCAAATTCTAACTCATCAAATACATAATTCCTTAACTTGAGAGTCCTAATTCACATCAAAACCAAAACTCTCCACTAAACCTGAAATCCCACACAAATTTTCGTCTAACTTCAGAAATTCACAATTTCTTCAATACTCGTCTGAATTGGACAGTACAAAATACTACAGGTTCCTAAGGACGTCTATCTTCCTATGGTACAATCAATTTCCCATTCAGATGTCCACAACTTAACCGAACGTGCCCGAACGGACACCGTTCCAAAAATTCACATACTCGGCCAATCGACTATCCAATCTTTTCTAACAATCCTCGTATTCCATTCCTATTTCTATATGAAGCACTACTATGTGAATAGAAATCGATCCTACACTCAACTTCTCGCATTACCCTACTAGGTTTTTATCAATTTGCCCTATATCCATGCCAAACCCGGTTTCGCCGCTAATAACACTAACAAATCAACTAACCACGCGAAACTAACGATAACTCGCCATGATTTGGAAGAAACAGAAGAAACTTGATCGTAGCGCAGAGGAGATGGGACGCCGGCTCGCAGGAGAGGAGAACGAAGGAGAAGGGGGTTTTGCGCTGGAGATTAACATCGTAAGGTGTTTTTGTTTCTTTCATCTTCTCTTTTTTTTTATTATTATTTTATTTCATAATTACCAATTTGCCCTCTACCTTAAACCGTCTCACAATTCTGTGATTTCATCCGATTCTAGTTTGTAATAACCCGGGAATTTCGAATTTATATTTTTATTTCTGGAATTTTTAGTTTAATCCCGGTCGGAGTTTTGAGAAATATTTCAACGGGAAAGATTTAAATTATAGGCTCGAGGCCTACTTTTGCGATTGGTTTTCGGAATTTAAAGCCGGGAGGTCAGGAAGTTACGAAATTTCGAACGATTGAAGTACGTGGGGGCATTTTTGTAATTTGTAATTAATTTAAAAAAAAAAAAAAAAAAAACATAACAGGTGGAATGGCTTCGGGTGGAAGCCATTCCACCCTGTGTTGTGCGCGGCCGAGAGGGAGCGAAACCGAGAGGGGGAGCGCGGGTAGCCGAGAGAGAGAGAGCCGGTGGTCTGTCGACACCGACGACGGAGAAGAATCGAACGCTAGTTCGCC
>CM039517.1:17720352-17820371 GCA_022433055.1 Begonia peltatifolia | reverse complement strand
AGGGAACGTTTAGCCACTTGAATCGTTTGATTCCGTTGACGGACGCAAAAGTTATGCGCATCCGAACGTTGAGCTGGTATTCGGCTAAACCAAACCAATGGACAGTTTTAGTTGGAATTTAATGAGTGTAGTTGGATAAGGTTATTTTTAGCTAATTGGTAAATGTTGGGAGAAATACTGATGAGAATTGGTTGTGTTTTAGGTTGAGGCTTCCTGTTGGCGAAGCTGTGTATCGAGCGAGCTTAGGACGCCAGGTAAGTAGTGCATGCATGTGTTTTGCCCAAGTGGGCTTACACTGTAGAACTTTAGTGTTTATGTGATTGATTGCGGTGTGTGTGCGTATTGTGTGACATGCATCATATTTTTTTTAAAACGGGAACGAAATTGATTTTTAGCATGCTTTGATGTATGAGGTGAGACGTGTGGCGGTGGTACCGCGGATCCCGCTAGTGTGTGGGCCGGTGCTTCACCAGTCGCGGATCCTACTCGAGGGGTGGGCCGGCTGGGCCGTCATGCGGCGTGAATGTGTTGACGGTGAGGATATGGGCAGTGGTACCGCGGATCCTACTAGTGTGTGGGCCGGTGCAACACCAGTCGCGGATCCTACTCGAGGGGTGGGCCGGCTGGGCTGTCGCGAAACGTGTGCGTGTGGCAACTGTGGCCCCGTGCTGGGGAGGCTGGGACGGGGGCGACGTGTCAGGGTGTAGAGTGGCGCGAGGTACACCCTTACCCTGATGTGGTTGCCGTGTGGTGATGCGTGGGTGTAGCTTGTGGGCCTCGTTGCTGGGGGGTCCGGGACGGTGGCGACGTGTCAGGGTATAGGGTGGCGTGAGGTTCCTCCTTACCCTGGTGCGGCTGCACTACGCGTCACAGATGTGACAACATGAGTGTGAGTGTAGAGACTGCATGTGATAGGATTGCGTTGTCGGCTTTTACTTTCATATCGCATTACTTACTGAGCGTTAGGCTTATGTTGTGTGTTCTGTGGTGTAGGTGCTGACGATACCGCTGGTGAGCCTCGAGAGCCTAGTCCAGAGGCGTAGGATGGTTGGCGGCGTGCACCCGAGGCACCGGATGGCGGATTTTTGTTAGGGCGACCCGACCCGTGGTGGTGGTAGGTGATAGTGGATTTATCATTTCATGTTGGGTATTTGTGTAGATAGCGGGGTTGTATAGACATTGATCTTTTGAGATTGTATAGAGGAGTTGTAGTGTTTTGGAGGACTTTCTTCATTTCTATTTGATGGGTTCTTATTGTCTTCTTATTCTGATTTGGTTATGGTGATTTCTCTGGATGATGGATAGATAAACATTGTTGGATTATGGTGAATTGTGTGCAGGGTTTAAATTTTGGGATAGTCAGTTTTTAGTCGTTACTCTGCCGAAATTCCGGGAGAGAGGTTGGGAGTCGAGGAGATACGAAATAGGTTGAGGTGTGAACAGTAAATGCTAGAAAAAGGTAGATGAGCGTGGAAGTGTGGCGTGATCGCAGGTGCGCAGGGCACGCGGCCCTGCGGGTGCACACGGGTCATGCGGCGCCGGGTGAGGGCGTGCGCGCGGACGTGCTGTACAGAGGCAGGGTGCGTGGGGCACGCGGCGCTGTGAGCGTGCGCGAGATACAGTGACGTTGGGTTGGCACCGCGATGGTGTACGCGGGGTGTCGGAGTGGGGACGTGAGTGCTTGGGACCGGACTGGGTAGTTCATGGGGTGCGTGGGATTCTTTCCTAGGATTTCAAGTCTCACCGTTTTATCTCAAATTGTTTTAAATGGTTTTCTTTTCCGCTGCATAGTTTTATGTTGAGGACTTCGTGTTTCTTCTTCGGGACGCGAGTTGTTTTTTTTCGAATCGAGTCAAAAAAATTTTCCTACTCACAAATGTTCTTTTGAAAATGATTTGAAAACGAAAGGGGTATTGAATTGAGTTAGTTGTGTCAAGTGTTAGTGTGTGTGTGTAGTGTGTAGATGCACGGTAGCGCACCGAGAACGCGGGGTTTTCTCGGGGTGTTACATAGTTAGATTCTTTAACTTCTCTTTTTGCCATTGGACTTAAAATAACCTTTCACTTAGGGGCCGAAATTTTTCGTTATTAATTTTTATTAAAACTCCATCGATTACAAATTACAAAATCCGAAACGAGTTTAAACAGAACTGGGTATACAGTTTTAACTATAAGTAATAGGATAGTTGTATGAGCCGTGTCCATGGGCAAGAAACCCTAAACCTGATCAGGGTATTTATGTGGCTACGACCGCCAAGCGTCGTCGTTTTTAAATCATGGCGTGCGACCGCCGAATGTCGAAGTTTTTAAATCTTAAACGAACCAGTTGTGTTCGACTGCATTTTCTCTTAATCTTTTTCATAAAATGTTAAAAATTGTTAAATATAAGCATATATATTTTATTACTGCTGGAAATAAACTATACACATATTGAGTTTAGTTGACTCAATATAAACGACTTCATTTTTTCTTCAGGATCAAATCAAGAGTAGCTTTAGTCACCAGATCGGAAATAAGGATTTTCTAATTTTAATTAATAATTCCTTGTGTACTCGTTTTAAATTTTAAGGTTGGATGTTTATTGAGAACATATAAGTTTTAAATTTGTTTATTGTGCACTGTCACTTATTTGGACTTATATCATCATATTATCTGTTATCACTTTTTGAACTTGTTTATTCATCTGTTCGGGGCCCTGGCTTTATATAAATTTATAATCGTTTTGCTGCATTTTTCAAGTGAATAAGATTAAAGGTTGGACGATCTAGTCCTTTTCGAGCTGGGTCATTCCCCGTTCTGTTGCGTGTCCCCTTTGGGGCATGACAAGTTAGGTCCTTGTCAAATATCGAGTCTTTTCCCCTTTAGTGTAGGCTATGTTTCATTTATTAACAATGCCATAGAGGATTATATTTATGTCTACAAATATGTCTATGTTACTTATGTCATTCCTCACGCATCATGTTTTCCTAATGTGGCATACAAAATGTTTTACACGCGTGTTTTATGTAAAGAGAGAACGACAACAAGAAATGAATGTAATGGTTAAGTTGTGGGTCATGGTTGAGTACGTCCATGTTGTCCACTTCGGTGGTCCATCTTGTCCACTTCAGTGGTCTATGTTTGTCTACATCGGTAGGCCATATTTATGTTAAGCACCTGCTTCTATGTAATTCCCCCTTAACCCATGTTATGTCAACAAAAACGTAATGTAAATGAACATGTTTTCAGGACTCATGCATTCACGAGCATTGGTAAACATTAGTTCACCTTTTACTAAGCATTAATCTTACAATGTGAACCTTATGATGCAGGTGAAGAGATTGAAGGTGAGCAAGTTCATCCTCAAGATGATGCTTAGGCCGGTCGGTAGAGGGTGCCAGTGGCAGGCGTTTTGTGCTAGGCAAGGCGATTCGTGGGTGGTGCTCTAGGCAATTCTATTTTTGGGTATTATGTTTATAGACTTGACAGTAGTTTTGTAAAAAAAAAATATTGAGGTTGCTTAGAGTTTAGGTGTGTTGAAATCAATATTTTAAACATAAGGGTTACCACGCGTTTTATATTTCCCACTGCTTATTTCCATTTGATTTTGATGACTTTAGTGAGCAAGAAGATTCTTGATTAAAGGATTTAAGGAGATTTTTGTTTATGAAGGTTTTCGAAGGAATTTATAGGTTGTGGAAATTGGGTGAATTTAGGGATGAAAATGTAAAGTTTATTGGACGTAGAGAATGAAACAGGGGGAAAATGAGAAGGGATGTGCAAGCCCCGGAGGGGCATTGCATCGCCCCTCCCTCTAGAGGGGCGTTGCATCGCCCCACTCTCTAGAGAGAGGCGTTGCATCGCCCTGAACAGTACTCGTCGCGGGTACTATTCATGTAAGGTGTACAGAAAAAAAAAGAGTTTTAAAGAAAATTTTACACGCATCTTCTGCGAAGTTAAAGAGGGAAGTTTACACGTTTTCAACCCCTTTTAAAAAGGTACAATATTTTATTTGATCTCCTTCTCTTTCCAAAAAGCTTTAAACGTAGACCAAGTTAAGTATAGTCATGACGTTCGTCACGGCCTGCCCTCCGGGTCGTGATAAATTTGTGGTTTCAAAGCACCCGAATTTTAAAATTGTTTATGTAGACTGCCTACTTGCACAAACCGCCACACGAGAACACTCCATCGACTGTAAGTATTTAAGTTTAAGTAATTGTTATTAGATATTTATTTCTTGTTTATAATGTGTTTAGGAATAACAAGATGCCAAGGCCACGTAGACAACCAAGGGAGGACCCTCTAAGCCAACTAATGGAACTAGTAAACCGGCAATCCGAGCAGTTGGGAATTATGTTGAACTTAGAAAGAGATGGAAACATGAATGGGAACGGGAACGGACAAGGCAATGCTCACCATGACCCATGTGGTGAAAGTTTCAGGCAACTCAGGCCTCCTTCATTTGATGGACAGTCTTTGGATCCCACTTGTGCGGAAGAGTGGATCCGAAAGATTGAAAGCACTTTCGACTATGCTAAGGCGGAGGAGAGTGAGAAAGTCTTATGCGCAGTGTTCTACCTAGAGAAGAACGCCAACTTTTGGTGGGATACAGTCAAGGTCATGACAAATGTAGGGATTATGATGTGGGAGAGATTCAAGACAGCCTTTTATGACAAGTATTTTAGCCGAGCAATCCAAACTAAAAAGATCGCGGAGTTTACACAACTGCGCCAAACCGGATCAGTGGCCAATTATGTCCAAAAATTAGAGTCCTTAGCTCGCTTTGCAAGCCACCTGGTGAGTGAGGAGGAGAACAAGGTGTATCCGTTCATCCACGGGTTAAAGTTGGAGATTTTCAAGGGAGTTAAGACCCAGGCGTTGATGAGATGCCGTATCACAATGTTGTTACAAAAGCCTTGGAACTCGATGACATTGAAATGAAGATGCAACGACAGAAAGAACCGCATAGAGAGCCACCAAAGAAGTTCTTCAGGGAGGTGCTGCCACAGCAGAGCAAGGGTTGGCAACCACAAAAAAATAGGGGAATCAAAAGGCCTAACAATGCCTCAATGGACCAAAGCAAACAAAAGACCTCAAGGGGTCTCTCAAGCTCCTCAATGCCCTATCTATTAGATAAACCACTTCGGCGAATGTAAGCTCTATTCAGGCCGATGTTTCAAGTGCGACAAAGAAGGCCACAAGGCAAGGAATTGTCCCAGGCCATACAGGAGACAGGCAGGTGCTACTCCTAGTATATTTGCCCTAATTAAAGATGAAGAAGCAGCACAATCGTCAATTGTTTCAGGTACAATCCTTATTTACAATATACTGGCATATACGTTGATCGACACGGGTGCTACCCACTCTTTTATAGCAAGTAAATTTGTGTCCTAGTGGAATTTATGTTTTGTTCCTTCCGACCAAAGTTATAGTGTTATGATGCCTTCCGGAGAGTTTCTGCATTCAGATCAAGCAGTACAGGGAGATATTATAACTGTGGGTGGCCGAAAATTGTACGGGAACTTGATTATTATAGACATGAAGGGGTATGACGTAATTTTAGGGCTAGATTTGTTGTTCAAGCACTATGCTACAATCAGTTGTAGGACGGGAGTAGTAGACTTTTGACCTTCAAGTGGCAAGAGTTATTAATTACAAGGGCCCTTCGTTGAGACAAGATGCCTATAATATCGTCTATGGATGCCCAACATCTGATGAAGTCGGGATGTGTGGGTTTTCTAGCCAATATGCTACATACACGGAGACAGAATGAAAAGAACCAATAAGATATCCCAATAGTTTGTATATTTCCAGTGGTTTTCTTGGACGATCTACCGGGCTTACCCCCTAACAGGGAGATGGAGTTTACTATCGACATTTACCCTGGTTCTGCGCTAGTATCTAAGAACCCTTATCACATGGCGCCAGTGGAGCTAAAGGAGTTAAAAGCCCAATTGAAGGAATTGACAGATAAGGGCTTTATACGCTCAAGCATTTCGCCCAAGAGAGCTCCAGTATTATTCGTTAAGAAGTAGGATGGCTCCCTCCGAATGTGTGTGGATATTAGGGAGTTAAACAAGCTGATTATCAAGAATAAGTACCCATTGCCAAGGATTGACGATTTGACCAACTACAAGGGGCTATAGTGTTTTTAAAGATTGACTTACATTCGAGATATTATTAATTGAAAGTTAAGGCTGAAGATGTCTCGAAGACGGTGTTCAGGACTCGTTACATACACTTTGAATTTTTTGTGATATCTTTGGACTGACAAATGCCATAGCAGCCTTTATGTACTTGATGAACAGGATATTGCGAGATTTTCTGGATAAGTTTGTGATAGTTTTTACTGACGACATCTTAGTATATTCCCGGGATGAAAAAGAGCATACGAAGAACGTGAAGGCAGTTTTGTCCACTTTGAGGCGGCATCAGCTATATGTCAAGTTCTCTAAGTGCGAATTTTGGTTGGACCGAGTTAATTTTCTAGGTCACGTGATTTCTAAAGAAGGCGTTTCGGTGGATCCAATCAAAATCCAAGCCGTGAAGGAATTTTCACAACCGAAAATGCCAGTGAAGTGCGGAGTTTTATGGGTATGGCCGGATATTACAGGAGATTTATTAAAGGATTCTCGATTATTTCCAAGCCTTTAACTAAGTTGACGAAAAATGACGTGAAGTATGAATGGTCTATAGCCTGTGAGAATAGTTTTCAAACCTTAAAGCATAAATTGACCACAACTCCTTTATTAATACTTCCGGTGGAAAACAAAAAATTTAGTTTCTATTGCGATACCTCCAAGGTAGGATTGAGATGCGTATTGATGCAGGACGGGAAGGTGATTGCCTACGCTTCCAGACAGCTAAAAAGCTACGAACAGAACTACCCAACTCATGACTTGGAATTGGCGGCAGTAGTTTTTGCATTAAAAATATGGAGGCATTACCTTTATGGACATAAGTGCGAGTTATTTTCAGATCACAAAAGTCTAAAGTACCTCTTTACGCAGAATGAGCTAAACATGAGACCAAAGTGATGGCTGGAATTTGTAAAGAATTATGACTTTGAGATAAAATATCACCCTGGAAAAACTAATGCGGTGGCTGATGCTTTAAGTACAATGCCAAAGACAATGTAGTCCGTAGTTTCTTGCAAGTGAGTTCCTTTGCGAAAAGAAATTCAGAAGTTTGATTTGGAGATAGTTTTAGAACTTTCGGCCTTGCTTTCAAATTTAACGGTACGACCAACTATTTTTGACCGAATTAAAGAAGCTCAATAGAAGAATTCAAAGGAGAAGGATGATATTTAAGCAAGTTAATGGATACTTCTCCTGAGTTTAGTCACTCGGAGGATGGTATTCTGAAATTTAGGGACCGATGGTATGTTCCAAGAGACGAAGAATTACGGAAGATGATCTTGGCTGAAGCACATTTCTCTTCTTTCTCAATGCATCCAGGCGATACTAAGATATACAGAGATTCGAAACAACACTACTGATCCCGAATATGAAGAGGGAATTGGCGTCTTATGTGGAATCGTGTTTGGTATGTTAGCAGGTGAAAGTAGAACACCAAAGATCAGGAGGAACGTTACAGCCTATACCGATTCCCAAGTGTAAGTGGGAAAATAATTCCATGAATTTTGTAGTTAGCTTGCTGAGGACAGCCAAGGGCGATGATTAGCATATGGGTTATAGTGGATAGATTGATGAAATTGGCTCATGTCCTGCCCGTGAAGATGACTTATACGATGAACCAGTTTGCAAAACCATATGTCCAAGAGATTATCAGGTTACACGGGCTTTCTAGTATTGATAGTTTAGGATTGGTATCCCCGTTTTACCTCAAGATTTTGGAAAAATCTACAAGCGTCTATGGGTACAAAGTTGACCATTAGCACGACGTTTTGTCATTAAACAGATGGACAATCTGAGCGGGCGATTCAAATACTTGAGAACATGTTGAGAGCGTACGTGCTAGAATTTCAGGCATCGTGGAGCCAGTACCTGCCATTGGTTGAGTTTGCTTACAATAATAGCTACCAATCCACTATTGGTATGGCTCCTTATGAGGCGTTGTATGGCAGAAAGTATAAATCACCTTTGTATTGGGATGAGGTTGGCAAAGCAAAACTGGTTGGTCAAAAGATTCTACAGCAATTGTCTGAAAAGATTGTTATTATTAGACAAAGGATGGAGATTGCACAGAGTCAACAAAAAAGTTCTGCAGATCGAAGAAGGAGAGATCTGGAGTTTACAATAGGAGATGAGGTATTCTTGAAGATTTTTCCATTTAAGAGCGTTATGCACTTCGGCAAAAGAGGAACGTTAAATACAAGATCCGTCAGACCCTTTCCTGTTTTGGAGAGAATAGGCTCTTCAGCTTACAAACTTCAATTGCCCGCATCTATGGAAGGAGTTCATAACGTCTTCCATGTGTCTATGTTGCATAAGTGCGTACGCGACCCAACTCAGGTGGTAGAACTAGTGAATATCGAAGTTCAACCAACTTTGACGTATGAAGAAAAGCCGATATAAATTCTAGAGTCAGCAGTTAAGGTATTACGCAACAAGACGATCCCTCTAGTGAAAGTGTTATGGAGAAACCACCATGTCGAGGAAGCCACTTGGGAACGTCAGCAAGATATGATGGACAAGTATCCAAAATTATTCAGGTAAGCAAGTTTGGAGACAAAATTTTATTAAGTAGGGTGAGATGTAACACCCAGAATTTTTGGAGTAAGATCTCAATTCCCGTACCCAAAATTTTACCTTGTCATTAACGTGTTTTGTGTAAAACTCATTCAATTTAATGGGCACCAAATTAGAAGATTAAAGATTGATGACTTAAGTGTAGAAAATCGATTTAAGCAAAGCGTCCTCCACAAGCCACCACTAAACCCATTGCCAAGCACTCCCCAACCACCCTTTCTCTCTCTTCTTCTCTCTTTTCCTCTTTTCTTCCCACGATGTTCCTCCATTTTCTCCTTCTGCAGAATGGTTCCTCTCGCCTAGCTCTCTCTCTTCCTCTCCTCAAAGTTTTCTTCTGCCCTTTTCGACGATTGAAGATAAGGTTTTAGTGGTTTACCAATGGATTTTAGTTTATTGGTTTGAAAAGTGAGTTTTGATGGATGATTCTCTTATGGAATGGTCAGGGTTTTCAGTTTTTCCCTCACTCTTGAAGGTTGTTCGAAAATACTCCTCCATTCCTGGAGGTTTAAGGTAAAAATCACTCCCTCTTGTATACCAATTAAGTATTTGATGGTTGTAGAACTTAGATAAATGTATTGGGTTAATGGGTAGTTGAGAAATTTAGAGATTTGATGGCTTGAAGATTTATACATGAATTTATGGTTTTGTGGCTTAATGTGTTGCTTTAGAAGGTTATACGTCGATATTTGATGGATGTGTTGTTGGATAAATATTGACAAATTTGTTGAGTGTTGATTTGGTTTGAAATTTGGTCGATAACGTATAATACGGGGAGGTTATGCCAAAAATTTTAAGTAAATGTCTTAGGAGAGTTAGTGGAACTAGTGAATCGTTTGTTGGAAACCAAATAAGTTCTTGGATTATGTTTGCGTTTGGGAGAAGTCTAAAGATGCCTTCTATTACAAGTATTTCAACAGTACGGTGCAGGCAGCTAAGATGATGGAGTTCATATAGTTGAAGCAAAACTGATCGATGACCGAGTACAACCGGCAGTTTGAGTCCTTGTCCTGGTTTGCCAGCAATTTGGTGAGCCTGAATAAGGATAAGGTGTTTCAGTTTGTACAAGGATTAAAGCCGTAGATATATAAAGGAGTAAAAATAGCAGGAACTCAAGAGGTGTCGTATTCAAAAGTGGTGGCAAAGGCGATAGAGGTGGAGGAAGCTGAACTTAAATGTGTTAAGCAGCGAGAAGCTTCGAGGAGATTTTTCAAGGAGGTTGCCACATAGCAAAGTCGAAGTGCCTCCCAGCAACAGCAGCAAAGTGGCACTAAGAGGTTCAGTGAGGGCTCGAGTAGCCAGGGAAGCAGTAAACGGCCTCAAGGGGTGGTGCAGTACCCCCAGTGCCTTAAGTGCTTGAGATATCACCCGGGCGAATGCAGACTAAACTCGGGAAAGTTCTACAACTGCAACGAAGTTGGACACTTAGCTAGAGATTGCTCGAAGCCCAGGGCGATGAAGACCAGCCAACTGTAGTGCCAGGTACCATATTGATAAATTCTATACCTGCGTATACTTTGATTGACTCTGGTGCGACGCACTCTTTTATTGCAACAGCATTTCTGGTTAGATCAGACGTATGGCCAGTATCAACAGACTGTAGTTACGAAGTGATGTTGTCTTCTGATGGGCGTATGCATTCTAATCAAGTTGTACGAGATGGTGTAGTATCGGTGGGAAGCAAAAATTTATTAGCCGATCTCATTATTATGGGCATAACTAGGTATGATGCGATATTGGGAATGGATTGGCTATTCAAACACTATGCCACAATCAACTGCATGACGGGGACAATGAGTTTTCAACCCCCAGATGGTGAGAAGCATACCTTTCAGGCCGTGAGGAATGCCCGAAAGATATCCGTCATGGTGCCTGTTAGTGTTCGCCAAGTTTTAATTGGTGAATATTTTGATTTTCTCGCCAGTATTATAGATATGCAAATTCCCAGGAATTCAAGGCCGCATGATGTTTTGATTGTTCAAGACTTTGCTATAGTTTTTCAAAATGATATGCCCGGTTTGCCTTCGGATCGAGAAATAGAGTTTATTATAAATGTGTATCCAGGAGCAGAGCCGATGTCGAAGAATCCTTACAGATTGTCACCAACGGAGCTGAAGGAGTTAAAGAAGCAATTAGAAAAATTGGTGGAGAAAGGATTTATACGCCCTAGTTGTTCACCGTGTAGCGCACCGATTCTTTTTGTCAAGAAAAAAGATGGGTCGTTACGAATGTGCATCGATTACAGGGAGTTGAATAAGCTAACGATTAAGAACAACTACCCTCTACCAAAGATAGACGATCTGTTTGATCAACTCCAGGGTGCACGTGTGTTTTCAAATATTGACCTAAGGTCAGGTTATTATCAACTGAAGGTCAGGCCAGAAGATATTCCGAAGTTGGCTTTTCGGACGCGATATGGGCATTATTAACTCTTGGTAATGTCTTTCGGACTGACGAATGCCCCAGCTGCCTTTATGGACTTGATAAATATAGTATTCCATGATTATCTTGATAAATTTGTTATAATTTTTATCGATGATATGCTGGTGTACTCTCGTAGTTAAAAGGATCATAAATAGCACCTGAGGTTGGTGTTGCATACTTTGAAACGGCACCAACTTTATTAGAAGTTTTCTAAGTGGGAGTTTTGGCTGGATATGATTCAATTTCTGGGACATGTCATCTCGAACAATGGAATATCGGTTGATTCAGCAAAGATACAGGCAGTTAAGGACTGGCCACAGCCGAAGAATGTCACAGAGATACGGAGTTTTCTCGGGTTAGCAGGTTATTAAAGGAGATCCATTGCAGGGTTTTCGAATATTGCAGTGCCTCTGACCCGTCTGACGAGGAAAAAAGTGAATTATCTATGGTCTAAAGATTGCGATCACAATTTCCAAACATTGAAGCAGAAGTTAACTATTGCACCAATTTTGACGCTTCCTGCTTAGTACGGAAGATTTAGTATTTATTGCGATGCTTCCAAGATAGGGCTTAGATGTGTGCTGATGCAGGAAGGGAAGGTGGTAGCATATACCTCTAGACAATTGAAAACTTACAAGCAGAACTAGCCAACACACGACTTAGAGTTAGCCGCGATAGTTATTACGCTGAAAATTTGGAGACATTATTTATATCGAAAGTCGTGCGAGGTATATTCAGACCACAAAAGTCTGAAGTATATTTTCACTCAGAAGGAATTGAATATGAGGCAGCGGCAATGATTAGAATTTCTGAAGGACTATGACTTCAAAATTAAATACCACCTCAGCAAGGTGAACATAATGACCGATGCATTGAGCAGAGTGACGGCATCCACTTCAGCCGTGACTTCAAGCATGCCATTAGCTTTGGATGCGGAGTTTTAGAAATTCAACTTATGGGTGGTGTCGAACGTATCGATCATGTTGTCAGCTATGTCTCTGCAACCCACTATTTTGGAGAAAATTAACCAGGTTCAGAAAGACGACGCTGAAAACGAAGAAATTAAATCCAGCATGGCTTCCAATGACAGGTTGGAATTCAATTATTTGGACGATAGAATTCTCAAGTTTCGGAACAGATGGTTCGTTCTGAATAATGAAGAGCTACAAAAGGAGATATTATTTGAACCTCACTCTTCGAGGTTTTCTGTGCATCCAGGGAGTACCAAGATGGACAGGGACCTTAAACAACATTTCTGGTGACCTAATATGAATAGAATTGTAGCAAAGCACGTTGAGACGTGCTCGACTTGCCAGCAGATTAATACTGAGCATCAAAGGCCAACAAGAAAATTACAACCATTACCTGTTCTTGAGTGGAAATGGGAGCAAATATCGATGAACTTTGTTGTCGGATTGCCTTGGACCGCAAAGGGCTATGATGGTATATGAGCGATCGTGAATCGGTTAACCAAATCAGCCTATTTTCTGCCAGTGAAGATTACCTACTCTATAGATCAAGTCGCTGAACTATATGTACAAGAGATCGTACGATTGCATGGAGTTCCAACTTTGATTGTATCAGACAGGGACCCTAGATTTACATCTAAGTTTTGGAAAAGTCTACACAAAACCATGGGTACGCAGGTACAACATGTCATCCTCAGACGGATGATCAATCCGAGAGAACCATTCAGACGTTGGAGGATATGCTCAGAAATTGCATATTGGAATTTTAAGGTTCATGGAGCAAATACTTACCTTTTGTGGAGTTCTCTTATAATAATAGCTTTCAGGCTACGATAGGTATGGCTCCATACGAGGCTTTTTATGGGAGAAAGTGCAGATCTTCGTTGTATTGGGACAAAATCGACGAAGCACGATTAATTGGTCCAAATATTCTGTAATAAACTGCAGAAAAGATTGCATTTATTAGACAACGGATCTTAACTTCTCAAAGCCGATAGAAGAGTTATGTAGATCGTCGGAGGAGAGACTACAATTCGAAGTGAACGATGAAGTTTTCCTAAGGATCTCTCCATTCAAAGGAGTTGTAAGATTTGGGAAAAGAGGCAAGTTAAACCCTAGGTACATTAGGTTGTTTCGTATTACGAAGAGAATTGAATGGGATCCACAATATGTTCCACGTGTCCATATTGAGGAAGTGTATACGAGGTCTTTATCACGTCGTGGAGCGGCAGGATATAGAGATTCAACCTACTTTGACATATGAGAAGAAGCCAGTGGAGATTTTGGATTATGTAATGAAGATTTTACGCAACAAAGAGATTCCACTGGTGAAGGTATTATAGTGCAACCATAACGTGGAAGAGGCAATCTAGTAGCGGCAACAGGACATGATGAGCCGATATACAGAGTTGTTCAGATAACAAATTTTTTTTAAAGAGGGTGGAATGTAACACCAAGAATTTTTCCGGTAAAACTAGTTTTTGGATTTACGAACTTGTAATTCACGGAGTTTTGCTCAGAATTAATAGCGGAGAATTTCCACCATTAGGTAAAGAATTATTTTGACGTTAATGGAGAACAGCAGATTTTAAGAATACAATTGCAATCGAACCGAATAGCAGATTTATTAAACGGTTAAGAGTTGAAGACGAAATAGTAATTAGGATTAATTATATTAAATTATATAGTATAATTTAAAAAGAAAAGAGAGAAGACGCAGAGAACACCCCTTCTCTCTGTTCTTCTCATTCTCCTACGCGAGGAAGCTCTCTTCCTCTGCAAGTTCTTCCTCTCTAGCGACAACGATCAACCGTTTCTTCGTCAACCTTCAGACTTTTGGTAAATTTTAATTAGTTATTAGTAGATAGTTAGTGTTTTAGTTGTTTTAAGTGTTAAAATGAAATTAGTGAGAGTATTGGGAAGTTTTGGTGAAAACCTAGTAGGGAGCTGTGGGAAATTGAAGTTAGAGTTGGATTCTATCCATATGTTGGTGTTTGAGCCAGAAGTAGGAGTAGATTACGGAATTTTATGTGAAAGATTAAGCGTTTGTGAAGCCAAATACTCGAATTGTGGAATAATTTCCAATCGGCCACATTCGGCTAAGATATAAGTGTTGGATTATGAATTTGATTAGACCAGTAAAAAGTAGACGTTCTCAGAAGTTCATAGCATTTTGAATCGTCTAAATCAGACGAGTATTGTGATAGTTATGAATCTCCGAAGGATAGTCGGGAATAGAGTTGGATTTTGAGTTTAGTTAGATTAGTTGTTAGAGTGTTGTTTCCCTTAGAGTTTTATGAGTTTGACGAAAAAGAATTAATGAATATGTGATTTTATAAGTTCTCTAGTTAGCGAGCCATATACGGAGTACAAATTGTTAGGATGTCAGGTAAGTAGTGTAGTAGAATAATAGTTGTTTTGCCTTCGGGCCTACATCACAGTTCAGTAGGATGCATGCACGTTTACTTTATGTTATGCTTTAGTGATTATGCATCATGTTTTAAAATACGAGAACGAAACAAAAATGAATTTCCATGTTTTTACGGAATGAAACAGTAGGATGAGATGACACGAATGAAATGAGAAGATACGTTAAAAGATAATAAAGGTGGGGTTGATTGGTATTGTCCCCAGAGGTGGACCGCGAGCTGTATCACTCTTCCCCCACTTTATGTGGTGGCCTTGTCTCCAAAGGTGTACCGCAAAATGTGTTACTTTACTAGATTGCGGTTGGCCTTGTCTCGAGAGGTGGACCGCGAGGTGTGTCACCTCGATCTAGCACGTAAATAAGAACTCAGTAATAAGAAGATAAAGAAGATGTAAGAAATAGACGAAAACGAAAGTAGAGACGAAACTATAGAAACTGCATATGTTAGGATGTGTTTGTTACAGTGTTATGTTTTTATGCATTAATTACTTAGTATTAGGCTAATAGATGAGTTCTGTGATATAGGTGACGACGCTATAGCTGTTGAGTACTTAGAGCAAGCCCAGGACTAAGAGGCGGTTGGAGCAGTGTGCTCGTGGACGACCCGGCCGGCTGTTAGGGCGTTTTGACCATGGTGGACGTAGGTACAAGTTTTGGAGTGTAGTCGAAATGGTTTGGAGTCGTTTTAAGTTGTTTTAAGTCATTGAATTTATAGACGGATTTCAAACTTTAGTAGTCGTCTTGTTTAAGTAAATAATGATTTTAAGTTAAGAAAAAATGCACGTCATATGTTTTTTTAGCGTTGAGTCGAAGTTTGATGGTTTTTGGGAAGTTTTAAGGTTTTAGGCAAAATTCTGTGAAGCAGGTGTCGACCTATAGGTTGGGTGGTCGACCGAACCTAGTAAGTGTCGACTAGTATACCGGAGGTGTCGACCGAATTTGGCAAGAGACGACCGCGAGGGTCGACCTGCGAAGGCAGAGCCAAACAAAGTGCGACTGGTGCATGTAAGTGTTGACCAGTAGTATAAAATTGGAAGGGAGTGTCGACCTCAAAGATCGACCGACGCGAATAGAGAGAAACGCAGTGTCGACCGGTGCACGCAAGTATTGACTGCTAGTGAAGAATGAACGAAGATGTCAAAGATGGAGCGACGAGGACAAAGGAAACATAGTATCGATCGGTGCACGCAAATGTTGACCGATAGTGAAGAATGTACGTCGGTGTCGACCTCAGGTATTGACCGACGATTACAGAGAGAAACTTAGTGTCGACCGGTGCACGCAAGTGTCAACCGGCAGCAAAAAATATTAATGAAAGTGTCGACCGGTGTTTACATAGGTCAACCAAAGGTGAAAATGATTTTATGTTTTAGAAGACTTGAATGTTATTTAACCCGATTTTAAATCAAAGTTTTCCGCTGCGATGTTTTTAAACATTTTCAAGGGTGTCGTTTTAAGTTGAGGAACGAAAGTTTAAAATTTTTACGAATTTTACTCGAGTGTATTTGAGCGAATAATAGTAGTGAGTGTAACAGAAACCGCGTGGGTTTTCAGGTCGCTACAGTTTTTCTCCCCATTCATGCGCCCGCGGTAATACTCTTCTCAAGCGACAACCGTTTCCTTCGTCAATCATCAATACATGGTAAGTTTTAGTTAGTTGTTAGTAGATAGTTAGTGTTTTAGTTGTTTTGATTATTAAAAATGAGGTTAGTGAGAGTATTGAATAGTTTTGGTGAAAATCTAGGAGAGAGATATGGGAATTTGAAGTTAGAGTTGATTTTTATCCGTATGTTAGTGTTTAAGCAGGAAATAGGAGTAGATTACGGGATTTTATGGGAAAGATTAAGCGTTTGGATAGCCGAATACTCGAATTGTGGAATGGTTTTTGTTCGGCCACATTCAGCCAAGCTGTAGGTGTTGAATTAAAAATTTGATTAGACCATTAGAAATTAGACGTCCTTAGAAGTCTGCAGCATTTTGAATCGTCCAAATCGGACAAGTATTGGATAAGTTATGCGATTCCGAATTTGGTATGAAATTGTGTAGGATTTCGAGTTTTGTTGGTAGTTTTAGGTTAGTATGAGTTTAAGATTTTCTGTTTTAGAGTTTTATGAGTTGGATGAAGTATAATTAATGAATGTGCGATTTTATAGGTTCTCTAGTTAGGGAGTCGTATACGGAGTACAAATTGCTAGTATGCCAAGTAAGTAGTGTAGTAGAACAGTTGGTGTTTTGCCTTTGGGACTACATCACAGTTTGGTAGAATGCATGCACATTTACTTTATGTTATGCTTTATTGATTATGCATCATGGTTTTAAAATACGATAACGGAACAAAAATGAATTTCCATGTTTTTACGGAATGAAACAGTAGGATGAGATGTGATGAACGAAATGAGAAGATACGTAAGAAGATAATAATAGTGGAGTTGAGTGGTCTTGTCCCCCAAGGTGGACTGCAAGCTGTGTCACTATTCCCCCGTTTTATGTGGTGGCCTTGTCCCGAGAGGTGAACCGCGAGGTGTGTCACTTTACTAGATTGGGGTGGACCTTTTCCTGAAAGGTGGACCGCGAGGTGTGTCACCTCGATCTATCACGTAAGAAGACCGCAGTAGTAAGAAGATAAAGAAGATGTAAGAAATAGACGAAAACAAAAGTATAGACGAAACTGTAGAAACTGCATATGTTAGGATGTGTTTGTTTACAGTGTTATGTTTTTATGCATTACTTACTTAACATTAGGCTAATAGATGAGTTCTGTGATGTAGGTGACGATGCTATAGCTTGTGAGTACTCAGAGCGTGCCCAGTACTAGGAGGCAGTTGAAGGAGTGCGTTCGTGGACGGGCCAGCCAGTTGTTAGGGAGTTTTGACCAGGGCGGGGGTTTGTGAGGGAGATTAGTTGATTTGAGTTTATTGGAATTTGTTTTTGGATAGTTTTGAGTCGATTGAAGTCATGTAGATGTGCAGACAGGTTTCAAACGTTAGTAGTTGTTTTTCTATGTAAATATGATTTTCAGTTGATGGAAAAGTATATTTTTTGTTGTTTTATTGTTGAGTCGAATGTTGGTGTTTTCTTTGAAGTATCAAGGTTTTTAAGAAAGATTTTAGTGAAGGAAGTGTCGACCTATATGCTAAGTGGTCGACCAATACTAGCAAGTATCGACCAGTATTTAGAAGGTATCGACCACTTATTGGGAAAATGCGTACAGTGTCGACCTGCATGTAAAAGTGTCGACCAAACTCTGTGTGTGTCAACCGCAAGGATCGACTGACGTGGACAAAGAGAAACATAGTGTCGACCGGTAGTATAAAATTGGACGGGAGTGTCGACATCAAAGATCGACCGACACGTACAGAGAGAAACGTAGTGTCGACAGGTGCATGCAAGTGTCGACTGGTAGAGTAGAATGGACGTGAGTGTCAATCTCAGGGATTGACCGATGCGTACAAGGAGAAATGTAGTGTCGACTGGTGCACGCAAGTGTTGACCGATAGTGAAAAATTAATGTGTCGACCGGTGTTTACAAGGGTTGACCGAAAATGATTTATATGTTTTAGAAAACTTAAAACTTTATTTAAATTAATTTTTAACAAAGTCTTCCGCTGCGATGATTTTAAAAATTTTTCAAAAATATCGTTTTAAGTCGAGAGAAAGTTTTAAATTTTTACAAATTTTACTATAGCGTATTTGAGTGAGTAGCATTAGTGAGCGTACCGAAACCTGTTTCGGTTTTCGGGTCGCTACACATTGCACACAAAGAGGCAAGTCCAAACATTGGGTTCATGTGTTAGCAAGATTGTCAACTTTCTCTTTTACTCAAATGCATGCTTTAACACATTCTATGAAGATGGAATTTGTCTCCCTCAGAATTAATTTGTAATTGAATTTTATTCGGCAAACATTCGCCCTTATATTTTTGTTGGCAAACATTCGCCTTCCTGTAATGTTTTATAGTTGCATACATCCTTAGGCATTAGGATTAGATGTATGTTAAGTTAGATGGTGGTTAGAAGTAACAATTGGGCTGAAGTTTAGCAGCATATTGATGCAACAAATGGGTCAAAGCTTGAAGAGTGATCTGTTGTGTAAGTGGACCAAGAATGGCCAACCATGTGGCCCATTTCGAAGCCTAAGCCCATTCTAATATTCAGCAACCCTAGGTCTATAAATACATGGTTACTGGTGTGTGTAAAGGTTGTTGAATATATGAGAATAGCCTTTTTTGTGTTCAGCCGAAGTAGCTTGAAGCTTGGTGAACGGTAAGACTTGGTTCGGTCAAGAACAGAGAAGTGCATCTCCTTGAGCTTTCAAGCCCGAGGTTGCTTGAATACCCGTCGTTCCACTCATCTTCCCTCTCTTTTCCAAAGAAGAATACACAAATAGAGTGGCCAGAAACCGGTTCCGTTTGCTGCCGTCTTCCTTCGGAAGATCGTTATACCGACAGCCTAAAAGGGTTGCTTATCGGACAGCATTCGGTTTTCTGCTCTTTTTTTTTTTTTTTTTAATTTGTGGGTGAAATACAACTCATTCAAGGTGGAATCGTGTCATGTGGTATCAGAGCCATTGATAGCTTCCCCTGAATAGTCAGCAAACGAGTGGATTGATTTTTGTTACGCATTTTGTTTGCTATAAAAAAATTTCCATTTCTTCTCTGGTTCATTGGTTTTAGAAACAAAGCAGAAATCGGTTCTGTTATTTTTGTGCCTAACATATAAGAATCTATTTAAGCTTGAACACTACCTTTGATATGTTATTACTGGACAAAAATTTAAAACCGGAAACTCGAAATCATTTATTCTTAAAGCTTGGAACTTATGTTTGATCTGTTAGATGTTCATATTCGTATTTGTGTTTTCTGCACAAGTTTTACTCAACTGATTGGCTGTTGTTTGAGGGGAAGTGCAGGTGAAAACTGAGCACACCCTACAGCTTAGCTGCTATTTGAGGGTAGGTGTAGGCGGTAGGTGCATGTGATAGGTGTTTGTTGCGGGACCACTGGTATTGTATGTTTGTGTTGTTATGCATATGGTGTGATATGTAGCAGCTAATGTTATTACCTTATTCGAAAAAACCATTTTGTTGATGTTTGTACATGGTGATTTAATTATGTTTTTGTGCTAATATTTTTGTCTGCTGCATCATTCCATGCCTGCTAACATGTTGACATAACCACTTTGGCAGAACACCATGTTAATCTCTATTTACTTGCATAATCATATATCTTATATGATCTGCGCACACACCCTAGAATTACTGTGATTATGTTATTGTATCCTTACCATGTGATTTTAATGTTAAATGAGTTGATGCGTGATATGTGCACTAAATGAAATACATTGTAATCGGAACATGTTAATGCCCTGTAAAACTTTATGTCGAGTTCACTAGTTGTTCTGGTAGATTTGACCTGCTGAACTTAAAACGGTCATAACTTTTGCTACGAGCGTCAGATTTTTGCCCGTAAGATATTGAATCGAAGCTCTCTCAGAGCTCTACGACAATGTTGCTTGCTTTGCTTGTGAAAACCACGTTCCATCCCCAAAAAGGGTCGTTTAATCCCTCAAATATTCCCTCGAAGTTTTATACACCCAAGATCCACTACTTTTTCCCCTCTTTCCTAACACTTAGGGTCAATCTAGCGTAAGAACACATGTCTCCCCTACAACCTTAGGAAGTCACGTGAAGACTAGAAGTGGATTCAACCAAGATTTAAATCCCGATACTATGACTCAAGAACCGAACCGGGGTAAAGACGTGCCCCAACCCAAAACTCGTGCCCACCAAGAGGGAGAGTCCAGCCTTCAATGACAATTAAATGGCCTTAATGGAGAAGTTAGTAATCTAGGTCAACAACTCAAAGACTTAACCCTTGTTATGAAATTCATAATGGATAACCTCAACAAGATTAACTCCAGAGAGCTCTCTCGAGATAACCTCCCTAGGATGAGACCTGATAACCCTAGCAGAACTAAATACCCTCCCAGGAGATTCCCCGACTAGGATCCTTCCCCGAGGAGTGATAGGCCACCTAACCCAAGAAGGAGGTTTCAAGACTTTAACTATCATGATGAGGATGAGTGGACCCTAGACGAAGAAGAGAATTTTCGGTCTAGCTGTTGAAAGGACTTAGACGATCTGAGGAACATTAAATTGCATGTTCCGTCATTCAATGACGCATGCAATTAGTAACACCTTTCTAAATTGGATAGATAAAGTGAAGAAAGTCTTTGACTATTATGAATATTCAGATAAGATTAAAATCTAACTAGTTTCAGTCTAGCTCACAAGATACGAGGCCCTCTGGTGGACCAACATTAAATCCCAAAGACAGAAGATATGAGACGACCCTGTCACCACTTGGAGAGTGATGAAGTCCCTCATGACCAAGAGATTCATACATAGCCAATTCCGACAAGAGCTCTTCTTACAAATCCAAAACCTGAGATAACGAGGTCGATCTATTGAAAAGTACCTTACTGAGTTTGAGGCCCTTAGGATTCGTGGAGATATAGACGAACCTGAAGAACAAGTGCTTGCACGATTTATTCGAGTATTGCACCAAGATATAGGAGACACTGTTGAGCTCCATCCCCTAGAATCTCTTGACGCGGTAGTACAAATGGCTATGAAGGTAGAGTGTCAACTTAGTAAGAAGAGAAAAGCTAGCTTCACCCTGAAATTTTCGATCAAGACTACTCCTAAGATCACCCCTCTGCAACCAGAACCAAACAAAACTTTCACCAAAGCTGACGGAAAGAAACCGTTTCCACGTAGTTGGCCAACCAAAGAATCAAGCAATAAAACCCTAGTAGAAAGTGCCAATCCCCCTAGATCGCGAGACCTTAAATGCTTTAAGAGTCATGGCTTGGGTCCTTTCATGGCTCAGTGTCCTAATATACAAGTGATGATCCTCTAGGAGGACACTGAAGAGTTTACGAACGAAGACGAGCGAGAATGTATAAAAGAAGATAAGGAGGATAGTGACTCCCAAGAGTAAGTTTTCCACGCCCCTGAAGGACTCATGCTTATGGTCAGAAGACGTGTTCTTGTAACCAAAAATTCTAGAGAAGACTGTCAACGTGAGAACATCTTCCATAGCAGGTGTTTCATCAAAGAGAATTTATGTTCCCTGATTATAGACGGAGGTAGTTGTGTTAACGTTGACTCCACAGAGT
Source organism: Begonia peltatifolia (assembly GCA_022433055.1). NCBI lineage: Eukaryota > Viridiplantae > Streptophyta > Magnoliopsida > Cucurbitales > Begoniaceae > Begonia > Begonia peltatifolia. The sequence continues at coordinate 17,798,687 of CM039517.1, read as the reverse complement.
TAGTGACCAAGTTAGGCCTAGAGACCAACACTCACCCCCACCCCTACAAGTTACGTTGGCTAGATGATAGGGATGATGTCAAGGTTACCAAGCAAGTGAAAGTTGAATTTGCCTTCGGGAAGTACAAGGACACGGTCCTCTGCGATGTTGTGCCTATGAGTGCAAATCATTTACTCCTAGGTCGACCCTGACAGTTTGACCGACGGGTAAACCATGACGGCAACACTAACTACTATTCCCTTAAGTTTGAAGGAAAGACCTTTAAGTTTGCTTCCATTAACCCCGAACCAATATCAAAAGATGATGCTGCAAGAAAGGAAGCCAAGTATAAGGCTACTTTACTCATGACTAAGAAGGAGATAGAAACATTTGTGCGTAGAGGAGATCCCCTCATTTTGGTACTTTTTTGGGATAGAGTTATGGAGCTAGGAGTTATTCCTCAACCCATTAAATCTTTACTTAGCCAATTCCAAGATGTGTTCCCAGAAGACTTACCTCAAGGTCCACCACCCTTGCGTGGCATTGAACACCAAATTGATCTCCTACCTGGAGCTGTACTACCTAATAGACCAGCATACCAAATAAACTCCGAAGAAACCAAGAAACTGCAAGACCAAGTACAAGAACTTTGGGATAAAGGTTACATAAGAGAGTCTATGAGCCCCTGTGCTGTACCCTCTTTACTAGTTCCCAAGAAAGACGGCACCATGAGGATGTGTGTCGATAGCCGAGCCGTGAACCAAATTATTGTCAAGTATAGATTTACCATCTCCAGGCTCGAGCACATGTTGGATGAGCTCAGTGGAGCCTCCATTTTCTCTAAAATAGATCTTAAAAGCGGCTACCATCATATCAAGATGAGGGAAGGCGACGAATGGAAGACAGCTTTTAAGACAAAATATGGATTATTCGAATGGATGGTAATGCCTTTTGGTTTATCTAACGCCCCAGGTACGTTTATGAGACTCATGCAACATGTGCTTAAAGAGTACTTAGGAAAATTTATAGTGGTATATTTCAATGACATCTTTAGTGTATAGCGTAGATCTCCCTGAACACCTCTCCCACCTTTACTCACTTTTCCAGACCCTTAGAAAGGCTTAACTATTTGGTAACTTAAGAAAGTGCTCTTTCGCACATGATAAGTTGTACTTTCTAGGATTTGTCATCTCAAAAGACGGGATGAAAGCAGACAAAGAAAAGATAAACACCATCAAGGATCGGCCTATACCAAATTATATCACAGAAATATGCAGCTTTCACGGGCTAGCCTCATTTTATAGAAGATTAATTAAAAATTTCAGTTCGATAGTTACTACGCTTACCGATTGCACTAAGAAAGGGAAGGAGTTCTCTTGAACCCCAGCGTGTCAAAAGAGCTTTGACTTCATCAAAAACAGATTATGTCATTCCCCTGTACTTGCCCTCCCGGATTTCAACAAGCCTTTGAGGTCAAAAGCGATGCATCTGGAGTCGGTATAAGAGCAGTGATTATGCAAGATGGCAAACTCGTGGCATATTTTAGCGAAAAGTTGAAAGGACCCATACTAAATTATTTCACCTACGACAAAGAATTCTACGCAGTTATACGTGCTTTAGAACATTGGCAGCATTACCTCCTACCTCGAGAATTTGTTATCAACACTGATCACTAGGCCCTAAGACATATCAAGAGTTAGCACAAGCTGAACAAAAGACATGCCAAGTGGATGGAGTTTTTAGAACGGTTTTTATACACCCTTAAGTATTTAAAAGGAGAGAATAATGTTGTGGCTGATTCACTCTCTAGAAAGCGCATTCTACTCACCAAATTTGGGGTTAGGTTCTTTGGCTTTGAATGGATTAAGGAGATCTATGAAACCGACCCCGATTTTAGACCTTATTACATCAAGTGTATGCACAAGGCCAAAGTCGAATATGTCCTCATGGATGGCTATTTACTTAAAGCAGGAAAGTTTTGCATTCCCCAAGGAAGCTTAAGACGATGCCTAGTAAAAGAAGCTCATTGCGGAGGCCTAGCAAGTCACGCATGTCTCCACCATGCGATGCACATCTTTCATCATGCGAGGCCAATGTAAGTGTTCCTTAAGCGATTCTAGGGTCTTTTTCTCTATAATGGTGGTTGTGGATCGGTTCTCCAAGATGGCACATTTTCTTTCTTGTGCTGCGACCGATGACTCTATCTTAATAGCTAAACTATATTTTAAAGAGATCGTTTGCCTACATGGTATACCACGTCTATCATGTCGGACAGTGACACTAAATTTCTGAGTGCCTTTTGGACCAATTTGTGGAAAAATTTTGGTACTAGACTGTGTTTCAGCACATCCTTTAATTTTCAAACCAATGGTGAAACGGAAGTCGTCAACAGGACCCTAGGTACCCTCTTACACACTGTTATAGGTAAGAAACTGTCTAATTGGGATATAGTACTCACAGGCTTGGAGTTTGCCTACAACCGCACCCTTCATTCCACTACTCAGTAATCGCCCTTTGAGGTTGCCTATGGGTTTAATCCATATACAACATTAGATCTTGTTCCATTACCTTTTACAAACTTAGGTAATCCATCAGAAGCGGACAAGGCTAAACGAATTAAGAAATTACACAAGACTGTATGCAAAGCTATCGAGAATAGTAACGACAAGGTCGCCAAACACGCTAATAAAGGACGACGAGAAGTTATCTTTAATGAAGGAGACTTAGTTTGGTTGCACCTAAGGAAAGAAAGATTCCCCGCTAAAAGGAAATTCAAGTTGATGTCTAGAGCAAAAGGACCATTCAAGGTGTTAGAAACAATCAACAATAACAACTATAAGATAGAGCTACCCAGCGACTATGGAATTTCCTCCACCTTTAATGTCCAAGATCTCTCGCCATATAAAGGAGATGATGATGACATCGAAGCGACCCCATTAACGGATTTGATGTCAAATCCTTAATTACCTGGCGAGGATGATGTGCCCCAGAGGGCCACCACTCGATCACAAACCAAGGCACGAGCTTTATCCAAGCTGTTCACTAACAAGTTCAATTCTTTTGCAGGAATTACGGGTGTCGAATGCCTCTTCGTGGATTTGGAATAGGACTCGAGCACAAAGGACAAAGATCAACCCTTGCACTTGCTATTGTGGGAGCTAAATGTGCAAGCACATGAAGAAGGAATTTGTCTCCCTCAGAGTTAATTTGTAATTGAATTTTATTCGGCAAACATTCGCTCTTATACTTTTGTTGGCAACCATTCGCCTTCCTGTAATGTTTTATAGTTGCATGCATCCTTAGGCATTAGGATTAGATGTATATTAAGTTATATGGTGGTTAGAAGCAACAATTGGGCCAGAGTTTAGCATCACATTGATGCAACAAATGGGTCAAAGCTTAAAGAGTGATATGGTGTGCAAGTGGACCAAGAATGGCCAACCATGTAACTCATTTCGAAGCACAAGCCCATTCTAACCTTCAGTCACCCTAGTTCTATAAATACATGGCTATTGGTATGTGTAAAGATTGTTGAATCTATGATAATAGCCCCTTTTGTGTTCAGCCAAAGTAGCTTGAAGCTTGGTGAACGGTAAAGCTCGGTTCGGTCAAGAACCGAGAAGGAGTGCATCTCCTTGAGCTTTCAAGCCCGAGGTTGCTTGAATAGTTGTCGTTCCACTAGTGTTCCCTCTCTTTTCTAAAGAAGGATACACGAATAGAGTGGCCAGAAACCAGTTCCGTTTGCTGCCATCGTCTTTTGCAAGATCGTTATGCCGAGAGGCTAAAAGAGTTGCTTATCGGATAGTATTCGGTTTTCTGCTCATTTTTGTTTTTCCGTTTCGTTTGTGGGTGAAACACAATTCATTTGAGGTGCAATCGTGTCAGTTAGCTTCCATAAGAATAGATGTTCCAAGTTGAAGACAACAGGTATATCTATTCTAATAAATTCATCATGCACCACATAGTAATTCAACTTCAAAAGTGTATGTATCAAGACATGCAGTATAGTAGGTGCTACATAAAATAAATCCTCTTTCAAATAATCTTCAAAGGTAATTATCAAAAAATGATTATAATCATGATATCCAAAAATCCAATTAAGACTATTATCAAAGCAATGTACTATTCATCCAATCCTAAATGAGTAAGCAATTAAATGATTGGAAGGTACATACCTCGTTGTTGAGGTTCTTCTTACCATTCTTTTGGTTATTCCATTGTTGCTCAAAGGGCTCTTTCCCTTCTCAAGCCATGAATATTATAGAAAAACAATCATTTTCCAAATAATAAGAAATAGTTCTATTGATAAGAACTTTGTTTATCCAATAGCAATCTAATTTTCTCCTCATCTACACATTCTTTTTTAATTTTCAATTCACAAGTAGGGTCATGCATAGGCAAAATAATAAGGAACTTAACCACAACATAATAAACTTCAAGTTCAATCAAATTAATTTTGGTCAACATGCTATAATCCTTAGAAAAATCAAGTGCTTAATACACGTGTTAAACCAACATATCAAATGTGCTACAAAATAAGTGACTTTGAAATCTAAAAATCTGACTTTACCAATAAGTTTCATGCCACTCATAAACAACAAAAATTTTATGAACCTACAAAAAATAATACCATGAAAAGATACTAATAAAGTTTCAAATTCAAGGAGTTAATCAAATTTTCATCCAAAATGGATGGTAGCTTTAGTGCGTACTAACATCATGCCAAGATGTAAAAGTTTCACAAATAGATAAAACATCAAATTCAAAATTTGGCAAATAGTTCTTGACTTTAAATCCATCAATTATAACAAAATTATGCACAGATTTGGCAACAATAATTTTTCAAGGGCACAAATTAATATATTCATCAAAGTTATGCCAACAAAGAAAATTAGGACACCACAAAGTATAATCTTTATATTGAACAATCAAAGACTTCTACAATTGTCAAATATATAAAGCTTATACTTACTGCAATTGGTTTTAAAATGCTAGATGGTTTTAAAGATCTAATGTAACACCCCGAGAAACCCCGCGTTCCCGGTGCGCTACAATGCATCTACACACTACACACACTAACACTTGACATAACTCACTCAATTTAATACCCCTTTCGTTTTCAAATCATTTTCAAAAGAACATTTGTGAGTATGAAAAATTTTCGACTAGATTCGAAAACAACTCGCGTGCCGAAGAGGGAACATGAAGTCCTCAATATAAAAACAACGCAGCGGAAAAGAAAACCATTTAAAATAGTTTAAGATAAAACGGTAAGACTCGAAATCCTAGGAAAGAATCCAACGCACCCCTCGAACTACACAATCCGGTGCCACGCACTCACGTCCCCACTTCGACACCCCGCGCGCACCCTCGCGGTGCCGCACGTGCCAACTCAACGTCACTGTATCTCACGCACGCTCACAGCGCCGCGTGCCCCACGCATCCTGCCGCTGTACAGCACGTCTGCGCGCACGCCCTCACCCGGCGCCGCACGACCCCTGAGTACCCGCAGGGCCGCGTGCCCCGCGCACCTGCGATCACGCCGCACTCCCATGCTCATCTACACTTCTCTAGCATTCACAGTACACACCTCAACCTATTCCATATCCTTTCGACTCTCAACCCCTCTCCCGAATTTCGGCAGAATAATGCCTAAAAACTGGCTATCCCAAAAATTTAAAACCGTGCACACAGTTCACCAAAAACTAACAGTATTTATCTATCCACCATCCAGAGAAATCACCATAATAAAATCAGAGTATGAAGACAACGAAAATCCATCAAATGCAAATAAAGAAAATTCACAGTATAGAGCAATACTATACTCTAACATATAAAAATACATACGCGTCCCCAAAACACCACAACCCCTCTATACAATCCTGTACAACCGACGTCTATACAAACTCCTCTATCTGCATAAATACCCGATAAAAATAACATCCCAATGCATCTCACTGTCACCTACCACCACCACGGGTCGGGTCGCCTTAACAAAATCCATCATCTGGTGCCCGGTCGCACGCCACCAACCATCCTATGCCTCAGAACTAGGCTCTCGAGGCTCACCAGCAATATTGACAGCACCTACACCACAAAACACACAACATAAGCCTAACGCTCAGTAAGTAATGCAAAATGAAAGTAAAAGCCGACAATGCAATCCTATCACATGCAGTCTCTACACTCACATTAAAGTTGTCACATCTGTGACGCGTAGTGTAGCCGCACCAGGGTAAGGAGGAACCTAACGCCACCCTATACCCTGACGCGTCGCCACCATCCCGGACTCCCCAGCAACGAGGCCTACAAGCTACACACACGCATCACCACACGGCAACAACATCAGGGTAAGGTTGTACCTTGCGCCACACTACACCCTGACATGTTGCCCCCGGCCCAGCCTCCCCAGCACGGGGCCACAGTTGCCACACACACACGTTTTGCGACAGTCCAGCTGGCCCACTCCTCGAGCGGAATCCGCGACTGGTGTGCACCGACCCACACACTAGTAGGATCCGCGGTACCACTGCCCATCACCCTCACCGTCAACACATTCACGCCCCATGGTCGCCGAGCCGGCCCACTACTCGAACCGCAGCTAGCTGGAAAAATCTCAAAACCGAAACTGCCCGTTTATCCAATTTTCACATTTTTGTTTCCTTCCATCAAAACTCAGTCAAAACTAGTTTTATGCACTAAAGATGGCTATGCTACTGTTACACGTCGAAATTATATGAAAAACGCTCTCTAATTCGACTCGGACCAAAATTCGCTATAAACTTCCGATGCGCATAACTTTTTGCGTCGGATTTTGGAATCGAACGATTTCAACGGCCATACGTTCCTCTAACCACCTATTTTAACCCACTAAAATAGGATTTAAAACCATCAACCGAACGTAGGCCGAAACGGCCAAAAACAGAAGCTGCCCCAAAATAAAAAAAAATCTGATTCTTGATTTCAATTCGAGTTTCACAATTCCTATACACAACTAGTCACATTCCACTTATACTTCCCGGCCAAGCTTGCCGGAATTGAAAGGAGGCTGAGCACCAAGCTCGCCCAAAACAGGGAAACCAACAAGGCTCACCTTCGGTTTTCCCCCCCTCCCTTCAATTCACGGCACCTCCCCCCTCAACATTGCGGCCAATTTCAAAGAAAGAGAGGGAAGCCAAACCTTACTCTCGGCCAAACCGGACAGGACAGCAGAGGGAAAGGAGAGAGACTTACCGAGCAATGTTCGTTCTGCACACAACGGGAGAAGAAGAAGGACTTCAATTGTAATAACCCAGAAATTTCGAATTTTAATTTTTAGTTTTCGGAAATTTTTTAGTTAATCCCGGTCGGATTTTGAGAAATATTTCAACGAAAAATATTTAAATTATAAGGCTCGAGGCCTACTTTTGCGATTGGTTTTCGGAATTTAAAGCCGGGAGGTCGAGAAGTTACGAAATTTCGGACGATTGAAACACGTGAGGGCAATTTGGTAATTTGTATTTATTTTGTAATAAAAAAAAAATTGTAAACCCCCGAATGGCTTCGCGATGAAGCCATTCGATTGTTTCCTCTGTGCACCCGAGAGAGCCGAGAGGGAAGGAGACACGGGAGAGGGGAGAGATTCGAGCTCCAACGACGGCCGACGACCGGAGGAGAAGGATTTCGGCAGTCGACGTGGATAAAGGGCTCCGACAAACTGGGAACGACTTGTAACCCAGCCATTCCCGTGCCGAAGACCCAAGGTGAACTGCCCTGCCTTTTTCGTTTTTTCGCCAGCAAGTGGGAAGTTCGGTTACTTCCGAACTCTCGCCTGGTTTGAGCTCGGTTCCTGGTGTGAGGGGGGCTGGGATGGGCGCGCTAGGGGCCCGGCATTTCCGCCCCAAACCCGGCCAAGGAGAGGTGGGAATGTCCCATGTTCCTCCTCTAATCGTGGTGGCCGAAGATGTAGGCTACCTGTGTTCCTACCTCGGCTTGTTGTGCCATGGTATGGAGGAATTGCAGCAAGGATAAAGGGTGGGGGAGGGGAGACCTGGTAGTGCCCTGGTTTCGAGAGGAAAACCAAGGAAGTTTTGCTGCCATTCGAGCTTTCTGATCGAGAAGCTTCGAAATTGTTATGAGTTATGCATAATGGACTGGAATGCGGCTGCTTGGTGAAGGAATTTGCGAAATTGGATCGAATTTAAATTTTCGGCTATTTTTAGGTTAGAAGCAGATTCTGTTTTTGGCCATTTTGGCCTAGTTTTGGTTAATCGTTCTAAATTTTATTTTGCGGGTTAAAAATAGATTGTTAGAGGAACGTGTGGCCGCTGGAATCATTTGATTCTGATATCCGACGCAAACGTTATGCGCGTCGGAAGTTTATGCGAGATTTTGGTTTAAGTCAAATTAGTGACCGTTTTTCGTGGAAATTCGACGTGTGAGAGTAGCATAGCCATTTTGATGCATATAACTAGTTGGGAGTGAGTTTTGGTAGAAGGGAAGTGAAAATGTGAAATTTTAATAAAAATGGCAGATTCAGTTATTGGCATTTTTTTTCTATCTGCGGCCTACCGATTTAAAATCCGTCTTGGGCTGTTAAACTAGGTTCCTAAGGGAACGTTTAGCCACTTGAATCGTTTGATTCCGTTGACGGACGCAAAAGTTATGAGCATCCGAACGTTGGGCTGGTATTCGGCCAAATCAAACCAATGGACCGTTTTAGTTGGAATTTAATGAGTGTAGTTAGATAAGGTTATTTTTAGCTAATTGGTGAATGTTGAGATAAATACTGATGAGAAATTGGTTGTATTTTAGGTTGAGGCTTTCTTTTGGCGAAGCTGTGTGTCGAGCGAGCTTAGGACGCCAGGTAAGTAGTGCATGCATGTGTTTTGCCCAAGTGGGCCTACACTGTAGAACTTTAGTGTTTAGGTGATTGATTGCGGTGTGTGTGCGTATTGTGTGACATGCGTCATATTTTTTTAAAAACGGGAACGAAAATGATTTTTAGCATGCTTTGATGTATGAGGTGAGACGTGTGGCGGTGGTACCGCGGATCCCGCTAGTGTGCGGGCCGGTGCTTCACCAGTCGCGGATCCTACTCGAGGGGTGGGCCGGCTGGGCCGTCATGCGGCGTGAATGTGTTGACGGTGAGGATATGGGCAGTGGTACCGCGGATCCTACTAGTGTGTTGGCCGGTGCAACACCAGTCGCGGATCCTACTCGAGGGGTGGGCCGGCTGGGCTGTCGCGAAACGTGTGTGTGTGGCAACTGTGGCCCCGTGCTGGGGAGGCTGGGACGGGGGCGACGTGTTAGGGTGTAGAGTGGCGTGAGGTACACCCTTACCCTGATGTGGTTGCCGTGTGGTGATGCGTGGGTGTAGCTTGTGAGCCTCGTTGCTGGGGAGTTTGGGACGGTGGCGACGTGTCAGGGTGTAGGGTGGCGTGAGGTTCCTCCTTACCCTGGTGCGACTGCACTACGCGTCACAGATGTGACAACATGAGTGTGAGTGTAGAGACTGCATGTGATAGGATTGCATTGTCGGCTTTTACTTTCATATCGCATTACTTACTGAGCGTTAGGCTTATGTTGTCTGTTCTGTGGTGTAGGTGCTGACGATACCGCTAGTGAGCCTCGAGTGCCTAGTCCTGAGGCGTAGGATGGTTGGCGGCGTGCGACTGCGGCACCGGATGGCGGACTTTTGTTAGGGCGACCCGACCCGTGGATATGGTAGGTTGTGGCCTGGTCGGTTTGTGGGTTTTTTTTCTTTTGCGGTGATTATGTACGGAGGATGGAATTGATTGTTGTATATGCGTCAGTGTATAGGTGTATATGGAGTGCGTGTGATTTTGGTGACGTACGCGGATATTTTCCATGTTAGAGTATGTTATTTCTCTATACTGGAGACTTTCTTCATTTGTATTTGACGGATTTTCGTCGTCTTCTTACTCTGATTTGGGTTGGGATGATTTCTCTAGATGATGGATAGGTAAATATTGTTGGATTCTGGTGAATTGTGTGCAGGGTTAAATTTTGGGGTAGCCAGTTTTTAGGCGGTACTCCGTCGAAATTTCGGGAGAGGGGTTGAGATTCGAGAGGATACGAAATAGGTCAAGGTGTGCGTATGATGAATGCTAGAGGAGTTTAGATGAGTGTGGATGTGCGGCGTGATTGCAGGTGCGCGGGGCATGCGACCCTGTTGGGTACCCACGGGTCGTGCGACACCGGGTGAGGGTGTGCGCGCGGACGTGCTGTACAGCGGCAAGTTGCGTGGGGCACGCGGCGCTGTGAGCGTGCGCGAAACACAGTAACGTTGAGTGGTATGTGCGGTACCGTGAGAGTGTGCGTGAGGTGTCGAAGGGGAGACGCGAGTTGTTTTCGAATCGAGTCAAAAAAAAAAAGAGAGGAGAGTAAATTGGAAACAAAAGGGTATTAAATTGAGTGAATTATGTTAAGTGTTAGTGTGTGTGTGTAGGTGCACTGTAGCGCACCGAGAACGCGGGGTTTCTCGGGGTGTTACATCAGTAAGGCGCCCAAATCGTCGATGGCAGAATTGATCAGAAACCCGCCCTTCGCGGGCTTCGGCAGAAACACTCGGCTCTCACTTCGGGAACTCGAGCTGCTGAAACCGAGCGGCTTCGGTTCGTCAAAATAGCAGCACTTGCTCGCAACTCACCTCTCACACTCGCGTTCTTAGGCCGTTGATCGCAGCTCCGACTTCGGCACACGATCGCCTTTGCTCCCCGGTCGTCTTCTCTCAGCACTCGGGTGCACTGCGGTAACAGCCGAATGGCTTATTCCTGAAGCCATTCGGGTGTTATATTTTTTTTTTAATTCAAACAAATAACAATTTACGTAAACGCCCTTACGTGTTTTTATCGTCTGTAATTTCGTTGAATTCTCGATCTCCCAACTTTAAATTCTGAAAACCATCACAAAAGTAGGCTCCGAGTCTTATAATTTAATTTTTCTGTTGAAATATTTCTCAAAACTCCGACCGAGATTAAATTAAAAGTTTCAGAAATTTAAAATTTAAAATCTAAAATTTCCAGGTTATTACATCCCCCCACCTTATAAGAATTTTGTCCCCAAAATTTACGTACCGAATGAGTTGGGATACTGCCGCTCAATATCATCATGCCGCTACCTAGTAGTTTCCTCCACACCATGGTTGCGCCACATCACCTTGACCAGCGGAATCTCCTTGTTGCGCAGCACCTTCACAGCTAATCATAAGATCCTCACTAGCTTCTCCTCGTAGGACAGCGTTGGCTAGATATCTATATCCTGTTGTGGCACTACCTGAGAGGGATCGCGCATACACTTCCTCAGCATCGAGACACGGAAAACATCATGGATGGCATCCATCGACGCAGGCAACGGAAGCTGGTACGCAGTTTTCCCAATCCACTTGACAATCGGGAATGGTCCCACAAACCGAGGGTTGAGCTTCCCCCGCTTTCTGAACCTTACCACTCCCTTGAACGGCGAGACCTTCAGAAAAACCTCGTCGCCCTCATTAAACTCCAACTCTCGACGCCTCTGATCAGCATAACTCTTCTGTCGACTCTGAGCCGCTTCAATCCTCTTCCGTATCACAGAAATCTTATAGACAGTCTGCTGTAAAATCTCAGGACCTATCAATCGGGCTCCCCAACCTCATCCCAATATAATGGCGACCTGCACTTCCTTGCATAGAGGGCCTCGTATGGCGCCATACCAATGATGGACTGATAGCTGTTATTATACAAGAATTCCACTAGCGGTAAGTACTTTCTCCAAGTCGCCTGAAACTCCAACACACAGGCCCTGAGCATATCCTCCAGAATCTGTATAGTCCGTCGGTCTGAGGATGAAAGGCCGTACTGAAATCTAACCTGGTGCCCATAGCCTTATGCAGACTCTTCCAAAACTTGGACGTGAACCTGGGGTCTCGGTCTGAAACAATCGACACCAGAATCCCATGAAGTCTGACTATCTCCTAAATATACAACTAGGCAAACTGATCCATCGTATAAGTCATCCTCAAAGGCAAAAAGTGAGACGACTTCGTCAACCTGTCCACAATCACCCAGATCGCGTCATGGCCCTTCGCAGTCCTCGGCAGTCTCACCACAAAATCCATGGTGATTCGCTCCCACTTCCACTCCGGTATAGGCAATGGTTGGAGCATCCCAGACGGACGTTGATGTTCCGCCTTCACTTGCTGACAGACTACGCAGGTCTCAACATACTCAGCCAATGCTCATTTCATGTTAGGCCACCAATAGTGCTGCTTCAAATCCCTAAACATCTTAGTGCTTCCCAGATGCACAGAGAAAGAAGATGAATGGGCCTCTGATAATATATCCCTCCTCAGCTCCTCATCCTTCGAGACGTACCACCTATCTCGAAATTTCAGAATCCCGTCCTCTGAATAGCTGAACTCAGAATCAGGCCTGGCCTCCATACTCGCCTTCAGCTCGCTACACTCCGAATTAGTCTCTTGAGTCTGTCTGATCCTGTCCAGAATAATCAGCCTCAACGACAAAGCAGAAAGAGTGGCTGCCAGATCAGAAACTAACTCCAGGCCAAAACTCTGCATCTCTGTCACCAACTCAACAGGCAGTATCATAGTCATGGCAAAAGTTGAAGCCATCACCCTACTCAAGGCATCCGCCACCACGTTTGCCTTCCCCGGGTGGTACCTGATCTCCACATCGTAGTCCTTGACGAGCTCGAGTCATCTTCTCTATCTCAAATTCAGCTCCTTCTGCATGAAAATGTACCTCAAGCTCTGATGGTCTGAGTAAATCTCGCATTGCTGCCCATATAGATAATGCCTCCAAATCTTGAGTGCAAATACAACCGCTGCCAGTTCCAAATCGTGAGTGGGATAATTCTGCTCGTAAGCCTTCAACTGCCTAGAGGCATAGGCAATGACTCTCCCACTCTGCATCAAAACACACCCCAAACCAATCCTGAAAGCATCACAATAAATGCAGAACTTCTCTCCTTCCACGGGCAGTGTCAGTACAGGAGCCGTAGTCAACCTCTGCTTCAATGTCTGGAAGCTGTCCTCACACCTGTCGGTCCATTCATACTTTGTATTCTTTCTGGTCAGCCGGGTCAAGGGGGCCGAGATTTTAGAGAACCCCTCAATGAATCTCCGATAATATCCAGTCAACTCCAGAAAACTGCATATCTCGCTAGCACTGGTCGGCCGTGGCCACTCTTTTACAGCCTGAACCTTCACCAAATCAACTGAAATACCCTCAGAGGAGATAACATGCCCCAAGAAGTGAATTCTGTCCAACCAAAACTCGCACTTCGAGAACTTAGGATACAGCAGATGCTGGCTCAAAATAGTCAATACAATCCTCAGGTGCTCCCTGTGCTCCTCCTCACTTCGCGAGTAGATCAGAATGTCGTCGATAAACACAATCACAAACTTGTCCAGGTACTCCCTGAACACCCGGTGCATCAGATGCATGAATGCTGCAGGGGCATTGGTCAACCCGAAAGACATCACCAGAAACTCGAAGTGCCCATACCTCATTCTGAAGGCCGTCTTCGGTACATCTTTCTCCTTCACCTTTAACTAATGATAGCCGGACCTTAGGTCGATCTTAGAAAACACTCGGGCACCCTGTAGCTGATCAAACAAATCGTTAATGCTCGGCAATGGATACCTGTTCTTCATCGTCAACTTATTCAGCTCGCAGTAGTCAATACACATACGTAGGGATCTGTCCTTCTTCTTGACGAATAGAACTGGCGCTCCCTAGGGTGAAAAACTAGGGCGTATAAAGCCCTTATCCGTTAGTTCCTCCAACTGAGCCTTCAACTCCTTAAGCTCAGTAGGTGCTAATCTGTACGGGTTCTTGTACACCGGCTCGGCACCTAGGAAAATATCTATCTCGAACTCGATCTCCCTGTCAGGGGGCAACCCTGGCAAATCATCACGAAACACCTCTGGGAACTCCGGCACAACAAGAATATCCTGTATCCGAGTATCACCCTGTGACTGCGCATCCCCCACATGCCAAAAACCCTTGGCAACCCTTGCCCAACAACCGTGGAGCCTGACGAGAAAAGATAGCAGAAATCCTGGCAAGACCTTTACCTGCTTTAAATGTGTAGCTCTTCCCGCCTGGGGGCCGGAAATGAACCTCTCTGGTCCTGCAGTCAATCTCCGCATGATGTCTGAACAACCAGTCCATTCCCAAGATCACCTCATAACCGCTCATATGGAGTATGACTAGCTCGGCATATAACTGCTTCCTCCCCACTGTCACAGCATTGCCCCGCACCACCTGTTCTGAATACAAATGCTCCCCGGATGGCAAAGTCACATCATAATGTCGCTCGGCGGGACTGAACTCCAAGTTGGCCTTAACTACAAAGCCCGTCGAGACAAACGAGTGTGTAACGCCCGTATCAATCAAGGTATAAGCTGCCACACCAGAAACAAAAATATTACCTGCAATCACTGATGGCTGGGCAGCATCATCTGGCTCAAAATGGGCAAAGACCCTCAGTGTAACTCTGGCTGACGCCATGCTCACCGCTGGGCATCTGCTGGCAAAGTGTCCCACCGCATTGCAGTTGAAGCAGCGGTTCTGACGCGGCTTCTGGCACTCTCTGGACATGTGGTCCACCTCGCCACAGTTATAACACCGCACTGGGCCCATTCTGCACTCGCCCGGGTGGCTCCTCTGACACTTCGGGCACATTGGAAACTGTCTCAACCCCTGCGGCCTCTTAGTGCTCCCTTGGCTGCTGGAACTGTCACTAGGCCTCTTCAGGCCTTTCTGCACGGACACCTCCCCGCTAGCCGTTGGCAACGACTCTCTGAATGATCTCTGAGGCTGCTCTCTGGGTACTTCCCGATAACTAGGAAGCTTCGCCCAAGCCTCCTCAATGTCAAGGGCCTTCGCTACCACCTCCTCGTACGGCATGCCTCAGGTCCCCGCAATCCGCATACCCATATAAATATCCGGCTTCAGGCCCTGCACAAACTGATGTACCTTATTCTCATTGAGGCTCACAAAATGTCCTGCAAACCACGACAAGGCCTCGAACTGCCATACATACTCGGCCACAGTGCCGGTCTGCTTCAACTGTGTAAACTCCACCATCTTCTGTGTCCTGACAGAATGACTGAAATACTTGCCGAAAAACACCGACCTGAACTCCTCCCAGGTCATGGCTTCCACATCTCTCGTGGCCGCCACAGTATCCCACCAATGGCTCGCATCCTTGGCAAGATACAATGCCGCACTAGAAACTCTATCCTGCTTCTGTACCTTGGCAAAACTCATCATCCTCTCCATGCTCCGTATCCACTCCTCAGTACTGAGAGGATCCGGAGATGATTCGTCAAAAGTCGGGGGTCTAAGTTATGCAGTCTGTCACCCCCTCTGTCAGACGAACCCTGGGCGCTAGACTGACCCTGGTCGTCCCTGCTCATAAACCTCTCCAACTGCTGAGACTGACTGTGGACCAACTCGGTAAGCTGCCGGACGATATCATCCATGTCGCCCACAGCTCAAGGAGACGCCTCTCGTCGTGGCCGCCCTCTACCTCTACCCCTTGCCTCTCCTGACATTTTCTACCTTTAACATAAATATAAAGCTCACATTAGTACTACAATAAATTCAAATCTAAACAATTACAGTTGGTGGATTGCTCCTGTGCAGCGGCTGACAGTGTTAGATAATTCTCTGAATGACGTCGACCCCGTGGCTCTGATACCATATATGTAACACCCCGAGAAACCCCGCGTTCCCGGTGCACTGCAGTGCATCTACACACTACACACGCTAACACTTGACATAACTCACTCAATTTAATACCCCTTTCGTTTTCAAATCATTTTCAAAAGAACATTTGTGAGTATGAAAAATTTTCGACTAGATTCGAAAACAACTCGCGTGCCGAAGAGGGAACATGAAGTCCTCAATATAAAAACAACGCAGCGGAAAAGAAAACCATTTAAAATAGTTTAAGATAAAACGGTAAGACTCGAAATCCTAGGAAAGAATTCAACGCACCCCTCGAACTACACAATCCGGTGTCGCGCACTCACGTCCCCACTTCGACACCCTGCGCGCACCCTCGCAGTGCCGCACGTGCCAACTCAACGTCACTGTGTCTCGCGCACGCTCACAGTGCCGCATGCCCCATCCACCCTGCCGCTGTACAGCACGTCCGCGTGCACGCCCTCACCCGGCGCCGAACGACTCGTGAGTTGTAATAACCCGAGAATTTCGAATTTTATTTTTAATTTCTAGAATTTTTAGTTTAATCCCGGTCGGAGTTTTGAGAAATATTTCAACGGGAAATATTTGAATTATAAGACTCGGAGCCTACTTTTGCGATGTTTTTTCAAAATTTAAAGTCGGGAAGTCGAGAAAGTTATGAAATTTTGGACGATTGAAGCACGTGAGGGCAATTTGGTAATTTGTATTTATTTTAAAATTTAAAAAAAAAAAAATTTGTAAAACACCCGAATGGCTTCGCAAGGAAGCCATTCGGTTGTTTCCTCTGTGCACCCGAGAGAGAAGACGACCGGGAGCAGGGCGATCGTGTGCTGGAGTCGGAGCTGCGACGGCCGACTAGCGCGAGTGTGAGGTGTGAGTTGCGAGCAGGGGCTGCTATTCCGACGAACCGGAGCCGTTCGGTTCCAGCAACTCGAGTTCCCGAAGTGAAAGCCGAGTGTTCGACCGACGACCCCGAGGGGCTGGTTTCCGGCCAATTCTGCCGCCAACGACCAGACGTGTTGCTGGAGTCCTTCTCCCACCCGAATGCCGGACGCCACCACTTGGTAATTCCTCTCCCTCTGTTGTCCTGTCCGTATGAACTGAGACTGAGTTTCAACTCCTCTTCGTTTTTTTCTCTCTTTGAATTTGGCTGCAAATGTGAGGGGATTGAGAGGGTGAGTGTGTAGGTTAGCAAGTGGACAGCAGGAGACTGGTGAGAGGGAGGGAAGCCGAGGGTGAAGGTTGAGCCAAAATTCAGACTTTGTGCTTGAATTTCTGATTTTCGGATTAGATTGTGCTTAATAGGTGAAATGTGAGTGTTCGGTGCAGAGAACTTGCGGGATTTGCCCGAAGTTGAGATTTTGGCTATTTTTCGTATAAAAACAGCTTCTGTTTTTGGCTGTTTTGGCTAGGCTTAAGTTGATCATTTCAAATTCTGTCTTTGTGGGTTAAAATAGGTTGTTAGAAGAACGTATGGCCACTAGAATCGTTCGATTCCGATATCCGACGCAAACATTATGCGCGTCGGAATTTTATGCGGGATTTTGGTTTAAGTCAAATTAGTGACCGTTTTTCGTGGAAATTCGACCTGTGAGAGTAGCATAGCCATTTTGATGCATATAACTAGTTGGGAGTGAGTTTTGGTTGAAGGGAAGTGAAAATGTGAAATTTTAATAAAAATGGCAGATTCGGTTATTGGCATTTTTCGCCTATCTGCGGCCTACCGATTTAAATTCCGTCTTGGGATGTTAAACTAGGTTTCTAAGGGAACGTTTAGCCACTTGAATCGCTCGATTCCGTTGGCGGACGCAAAAGTTATGCACATCCGAACATTGGGCTGGTTTTTAGCCAAACCGAACCAATGAACCGTTTTACTTGAAATTTCGTGAGTGAAGTTAGAGAAGGTTGTTTTTAGCTAGTTGGTAAATGTTGGGATAAATACTGATGAGAAATTGGTTGTGTTTTAGGTTGAGGCTTTCTGTTGGCAAAGCTGTGCATCGAGCGAGCTTAGGATGCCAGGTAAGTAGTGCATGCATGTGTTTTGCCCAAGTGGGCCTACACTGTAGAACTTTAGAGTTTATGTGATTGATTGTGGTGTGCGTGCGTATTGTTTGACATGCATCATGTTTTTAAAAGCGGGAACGAAAATGATTTTTAGCATGTTTTGATGTACAAGGTGAGACGTATGGCGGTGGTACCGCGGATCCCACTAGTGTGCGGGCCGGTGCTTCACCAGTCGCAGATCCTACTCGAGGGGTGGGCTGGCTGGGCCGTCATGCGGCGTGAATGTGTTGACGGTGAGGATATGGGTAGTGGTACCGCAGATCCTACTAGTGTGTGGGCCGGTGCAACACCAGTCGCGGATCCTACTCGAGGGGTGGGCCGGCTGGGCTGTCGTGAAACGTGTGTGTGTGGCAACTGTGGCCCCGTGCTGGGGAGGCTGGGACGGGGGCGACGTGTCAGGGTGTAGAGTGGCGCGAGGTACACCCTTACCCTGATGTGGTTGCCGTGTGGTGATGCGTGGGTGTAGCTTGTGAGCCTCGTTGCTGGGGAGTCCGGGACGGTGGCGACGTGTCAGAGTGTAGGGTGGCGTGAGGTTCCTCCTTACCCTGGTGCGGCTGCACTACGCGTCACAGATGTGACAACATGAGTGTGAGTGTAGAGACTGCATGTGATAGGATTGCATTGTCGGCTTTTACTTTCATATCGCATTACTTACTGAGCGTTAGGCTTATGTTGTGTGTTCTGTGGTGTAGGTGCTGACGATACCGCTGGTGAGCCTCGAGTGCCTAGTCCTGAGGCGTAGAATGGTTGGCGGCGTGCGACTGTGGCACCGGATGGTGGACTTTTGTTAGGGCGACCCGACCCGTGGAGATGGTAGGTTATGGCCTGGTCGGTTTGTGGGTTTTCTTTCTTTTGCGGTGATTATGTACGGGGGATGGGATTGGTTGTTGTATATGAGTCAGCGTATAGGTATATGGAGTGCGTGTGATTTTGGTGACGTACGCAGATATTTTTCATGTTAGAGAATGATATTACTCTATACTGGAGACTTTCTTCATTTGTATTTGATGGGTTTTCGTTGTCTTCTTACTCTGATTTGGTTATGGTGATTTCTCTGGATGATGGATAGATAAACATTATTGGATTATGGTGAATTGTGTGCAGCGTTTAAATTTTGGGATAGTCAGATTTTAGCCGTTACTCTGCCGAAATTTCGGGAGAGAGGTTGGGAGTCGAGAAGATACGAAATAGGTTGAGGTGTGAACAGTAAATGCTAGAAAAAGGTAGATGAGCATGGAAGTGCGGCGTGATCGCAAGTGCGCGCGGCATGCGGCCCTGCGGATGCACACGGGTCATGTGGCGTCGGGTGAGGGTGTGCGTGCGGACGTCCTGTACAGAGGCAGGGTGCGTGGGGCACGCGGCGCTGTGAGCGTGCGCGAGATACAGTGACGTTGGGTTGGCACGTGTGGCACCACGAAGGTGTACGCGGGGTGTCGGAGTGGGGACGTGAGTGCTTGGGACCGGACTGGGTAGTTCGTAGGGTGCGTGGGATTCTTTCCTAGGATTTCAAGTCTTACCGTTTTATCTCAAATTGTTTTAAATGGTTTTCTTTTCCGCTGCGTAGTTTTATGTTGAGGACTTCGTGTTTCCTCTTCGGGACGCGAGTTGTTTTTTTTTTTAATCGAGTCGAAAAATTTTCATACTCACAAATGTTCTTCTGAAAATGATTTGAAAACGAAAGGTGTATTGAATTAAGTTAGTTATGTCAAGTGTTAGTGTGTGTGTGTAGTGTGTAGATGCACTGTGGCGCACCGAGAACGCGGGGTTTCTCGGGGTGTTACATGAGTACCCGCAGGGCCGCGTGCCCCGGCACCTGCGATCATGCCGCACTCCCACGCTCATCTACACTTCTCTAGCATTCACTGTACACACCTCAACCTATTCCATATCTTTTCGACTCCCAACCCCTCTCCCGAAATTTCGACAGAATAACGCCTAAAAACTGGCTATCCCAAAAATTTAAAACCGTGCACACAGTTCACCAAAACTAACAATATCTATCTCTGTCCATCATCCAGAGAAATCACCATAATAAAATCAGAGTATGAAGACAACGAAAATCCATCAAATGCAAATGAAGAAAATTCACAGTATAGAGCAATACTACACTCTAACATATAAAAATACATACGCGTCCCCAAAACACCACAACCCCTCTATACAATCATGTACAACCGACGTCTATACAAACTCCTCTATCTGTATAAATACCCGGTACAAATAACATCTCAATGCATCTCACCGTCACCTACCACCATTACGGGTCGGATCGCCCTAACAAAATCCACCATCCGGTGCCCGGTCGCACGCCACCAACCATCCTATGCCTCAGAACTAGGCTCTCGAGGCTCACAAGCAATATCGTTAGCACCTACACCACAGAACACACAACATAAGCCTAACGCTCAGTAAGTAATGCAATATGAAAGTAAAAGCCGACAATGCAATCCTATCACATGCAGTCTCTACACTCACACTCATGTTGTCACATCTGTGACGCGTAGTGTAGCCGCACCAGGGTAAGGAGGAACTTAACGCCACCCTACACCCTGACGCGTCGCCACCATCCCGGACTCCCCAGCAACGAGGCCTACAAGCTATATACACGCATCACCACACGGCAACCACATCAGGGTAAAGGTGTACCTCGCGCCACACTACACCTTGACAAGTCACCCCTGTCCCAACCTCCCCAGCATGGGGCCACAGTTGCCACACACACACACGTTTCGTGACAACCCAGCCGGCCCACTATTCGAGCAAAATCCGCGACTGGTGTTGCACCGGCCCATATACTAGTAGGATCCGCGGTACCACTGCCCATCACCTTCACCGTCAACACATTCACGCCGCATGACGGCCCATATACTAGTAGATGATATTTCATTATGAATTTCTTGGCTAAATCTCCCCGTGAAGTGATAGTATTTGCTGGAATGCCATTCAACCAATCTCGTGCTCTGTCTCTTAAGGATGGAAAAAGTTTGAGCCTTAATGCTTCAGCTGAAACTCCCGAAAAATTAAATGAATCACTCACTTCTCCAAAAACCTTGAAATGCCGATGAGGGTTGTCTGACATTAATCCACTAAACTGTCAAACTGTTTGAAGCATCTGAAACATGACTGGTTTTAACTCAAATCGAATAGCATGTAAGTCTAGTCTCACAATACAAGGATTCAGATCATCAAGTGTTGGAATAGGGTTATTTCCTATTTCTTCCTGGTTGGCCATATTGTCTTCTTCAATAAATGGTAATTGTTGTTGTCTTCTTCTTGCTCGAAATGTACAGTCAATCTCTGGATCGTATTGAATAAGATCCTGGTTGTCTTCGTCAGGCATCAAGTAATTGGTACCTAAAGAAAAACGAATAAAACATAAAAAAAATTAAAACAAAATTATAGCAAAATAAAATAACTAAGAAATATCCCCGACAACGGCGCATTAGTGATTTTTTTACACCTAATGCAAGTGCACGTGTCGCTAACAAAGTAATAAATAGTAAGTAAAAATCGATCCCACGAGGATATTCTTAATCAATTTTAATTGTTATAAAATTATATTAAATAAAAATGAATTAATAAGATAAATAACGTGACAAAAGAATAATATAAAATTAGAAATCACTTAGATATGCTAAAGAAACAAATTAAACTAATTTAGGATAATTACGATAATAAAAGCCTTGGTTAGGTTCGATCTCCTCGTTACGTGAATTTTACTACTGATGCTACAGAAAGCTACAGCATTTCCTACGAAACAGCGAGAACAAATATTTTTCTAGGGTTCTATCGAATTGCCTAGTTAAATTCAACCTAAGGTTTCTTTCGACTTTGAAAGAATAAAACTTGAATTGAATTTCTTTTCAGCCCTATTCTCAATGCCAAATAAATTAATGTCAACAACCTTGCAACAATTTAATTTATTTAATCTATCATGCATCTTAAAATTTCTATCTACCTATCGATACAATAGGAACATGTAACATCAAATTTGTCCGTCGACACAATTCAAATTAAGCAATAAACATCATGATAAATTGTTTCATAAAAAATACGTAAACTTTCATAGAATTAAGTAAAATACATAACGAGTACTATCTCTGCTAACCGAGATTAAAAACTTAGCCTAAAATCATACTAATAAAAATCATGATAAAAATATTCATGAAGAGAAAAATAAAAAGTAAAGAAGAAATTGTGGTCTTCGCTCTTCTCTGGAATAATCTCCTTTCAGAGAGTTCTTCCTCCAGAGATGCTGGATGTCGTCGCCCAAGTGCAAGAGAACCCCCTCGAGAGCCAGAGAAAAAAAGTCAGTAAAAATGAGAGTTTTTTAAAAATCAAGAAAAGAAATAAAAATCCCCCTTTTCAGGGAGAGAATAATCTTCTCTCTCCTTCCAAAATCTTCTTTTCCTTTAAAATTTTTATTCCCTTTTAAATTCTCTTATCAGCCAACTTTTCTCTTCTTTCTTTTCGCGCCACATCACTCTTCTTTTGTCGTTTAGGGCCACATCACCATTCTTTTCCTCTTCTCTCTCTTGTTCTTCCATCAATTAAATTTCCCTGATTTTAGGGTATTCTCCATCTATCTTCCTCTCTTTTAGGTTGTTCAAATGAACAATCCAATTTTTCATAATTCTGTAGCCAAAGATAAAAAACAATTATTAATACTCATAATCTGATTTAATTGGAAATATATACATAAAAATCATTAATATCTTAAATTCTTTCCATGCTTAATAATTTATAGCAATTATTATAATTTTGACCACATTCTATTTAAATTCATTTAAATCATACGAATTTTATTAATAATAAATAGTATAAAATAACTCTAATTTAAGAGTTATCAATGGGTTCTATAAGGTTATCTTTTAAGATTTCCACTTTTTCATCATCCTTTTGTTCATAGGAGTTAGAATTCATTTCAAGCAATGGATTCTCCTTAGGATAGATGATCCATTATTCTTTATCCCCATCCTCTTAAGGTATTTTCAATAGATTCTATTGAGTTTGGGCTAAGGGAGTGGGTTCTACAAGGTTACATCCTAACAATTTATCATAATTATTTTCCAATGGTTCCTCACAGGAATAGTTAGTCTCCTTTATCCTATCACTTCGGCTAGATATTCCCTCACTAAACTTTTCTCAATAAAAGCTTGCCGATTGAAGGACTTGGTTGGACTTGGAAAATGTGGTTTATACCAATGGTCAAGATTTTGTTCTTGTAGCCTTCGTGCAAATTTCTTTTCCATTAACTTTTTCATCCATTTCCAAGTGGGCATTTCATCTTTGCCATTTCTTTCTCTTTTTGCCAAGAGATTATATCACCAATAGCTAGCATAATTAACTAACTTCTTAGAGGCTAGCCTTATCTTTTATTTTTTTTAATAATCTCCATAAACAAAATATTCTTACCCTTTCTATCCAAGAAAAATACTCATTCTAACCTAAATTCCTCTAATTTTGGTAGTTCTATGGTTTGGCCTACTTAGGGGACTGGGTCTTCTCTTATGCATAGGGTCTCGAGGTTTCGAGGGTTGTCTTGCCTTAACTTGGTCACTAAGGTGCTAAGGTCTCAATTTACCTCTTTAATTTGGTGACTCCATTGTTTGACTTCTTTAGCAATCTTTTTAAGTTGTTTTTTCATACTAGGTTCAATTCCTTTTGGTTTTGAGAATCTAAATGGTTGAGAAAAAGATTGTAGGTAAGGGTCACTAGAGCTACCTCTTTAAACATCTTAACCAAAAAAAAAATTAACCCAAACTAATCAAGCAACGGTCCTCAGATTTACACAAATTTCTTGGCTGAAGGAGACTCCAAATTCAAAAAGAAAAACTATCACCAAAAACACAGCAAACTATGCTAACAAAAGATGTAAACTAAAGACAACTTGTAACAACCCGAGAAAAAAAAAACCCCACGTTCCCGGTGCGCTACAGTACGTCTACATATACATACTATGACACACTAAAACTTGACACAACTCACTCAGTTTAATAGCACTTTCGTTTTCAAATCATCTTCAAAAGAACATTTGTGAGTATGAAAAATTTTCGACTCGATTCGAAAACAACTCGCGCCCCAAAGGGGGAACACGAAATCTTCAATATAAAAATACACAGTGGAAAAGAAAATAATTTAAAATAGTTTTAAAATAAACCAACAAGACTCGAAATCCTAGGAAGAAGTCCAACATACCCCTCGAAATACCCAAAATCGGTGTCGCACACTCACGTCCCCACTTTGATGCCCCGCGCGCACCCTCGCAGTGTCAACTCAACATCACCGCGTCATGCGCACGCTCACAGCGCCGCGTGCCCCACGCACCCTGCCTCCGTACAGCACGTTTGCACGCACGCCCTCACCCGGCGCCGCACTACCCGTGAGCACCCGCAGGGCCGCGTGCCCCCCGCACCTGCGATCACGCCGCACTCCCACGCTCATCTACACTTCTCTAGCACTCACTGTACTCATCCCGACCTATTCTATATCCTTTCGACTCCTTACCTCTCTCCCGAAATTTCGGTAAAGTAACGCCTAAAAACTGGCTATCCTAAAATTTAAACCCTGCATACAGTTCACCAAAAACTAACAGTATTTATCTATCAACCATCCAGAGAATCTCCATAACAAAATCAGAGTTTAAAGACAACGAAATTCCATCAAATACAAATGAAAAAAGTCCACAGTATAGAGCAATATCATACTCTAACATATAAAAGTACGTACGCATCCCCAAAACACTACAACCACTCTATATCATCATGTACAACCAATGTCTATACGAACTCTTCTATCCACATAAATACCCGACACAAAATAACAACCCACGAATCTCACCATCACCTACCACCACCACGGGTCGGGTCGCCTTAACAAAATCCGCCGTCCGGTGCCTCGGTCACACGCCGCCAACCGTCCTATGCCTCAGGACTAGGCTCTCAAGGCTCACCAGCAATATCGTCAGCACCTACACCATAGAACACACAACGTAAGCCTAACGCTCAGTAAGTAGTACAATATGAAAGTAAAAGTCAATGCAATCCTATCACATGCAGTCTCTACACTCACACTCATGTTGTCACATCTGTGACGCGTAGTGTAGCCGCACCAGAGTAAGGAGGAACCTATCGCCACCCTACGCACGTACACCACAATCAATCACATATATCCTAAAGTTCTACATTGTAGGCCCACTTGGGCAAAACGCATGCATGCACTATTTACCTGGCGTCCTAAGCTCGCTCGACGCACCGCTTTGCCAAAATGCCTCAACCTAAAACGCAAACAATTTACTCATCAATCTTTACTTCAAAACTCACCAAATAATTTAAAATGACATTCCTTAACTACTCTCATGAAATTCCAACTAAAATGAATCACTGGTTTGGTTCGGCCGAAAACTAGCCTAAAGTTCGGATGCGCATAACTTTTGCGTCCTTTAACGGAATCGAGTGATTCAAGAGGCTAAATATTCCCTTAGGAACCTAGTTTAACATATTAAGACAGATTTTAAAACGGTAAGCCGCAGCTTGGCGGAAAAATCCCAAAACCGAATCTGCCCATTTTATTAAATTTCACGTTTTTGTTTTTTCTTCAACCAAAACTCACTCAATTTAGCTTTACGCACCAAAAACAACCATGCCACTATCACTCGTCGAAATTCCACGAAAAACGCTCACTAATTTGACTTGGACCAAAATTCGACATAAACTTCCGACGCGCATAACTTTCGCGTCGGATATCGGAATCGAACGATTCCAGTGGCCATACGTGCCTCAAACAACCTATTTTAACCCACAAAAATAGAATTTAAAATGATTAACCGAAGGTAGGTCGAAACGGCCGAAAACAGAATCTGCTCTTACACAAACAACAATCTGATTTTTTATTCCAGTTCAAATTCCAAAATTTCTACATGTAATCGGCCACATCCCACTCATTCATGCATAATCCACTCAAAAATTGAAGATTCGAGCACCAGCCCAAATCTTGCTCAACCACCCCCCCCCCCCCCTTCAGTCACTCTCCCTCTCACAGAGCATCCACTGCTTCCCCTCACTAACACCAGCATTCACAGCCTATAGTCGCCCCCACACCGAGCCAATTCATCGGAGAGAAGGAAAAAGAACTGAGCCCTCACGCTCGGCCGACAGAGGCCGAAACAGGGGAGGAGTTACCTGAGATTTTTTTCAGCCTAAGACGAACCGCACCCGCACCTACGCTTCAGCTCGTCGGACACCCCAATCGAAGACCAAAACCGAGCTCCCGATCACCCTCTCTCTCGCGTTTGCTCTCGGCTCCGGCGAAGCAAAACCAAACACTGAACGGCTTGCGAAAGCCGTTAAGTTGTTTTTATAAAATTTTTAATTTTATAAAATAATTTAAATAATAAATTTACCAAAACGCTCTCATGTGTTTTTATCGTCCGTAACTTCGCTAAATTCTCGCCCTCCCGACTTTAAAATTTTCGAAAACCATCACAAACTAGACTCCAAATTTTATAATTTAATCTACCCGTTAAAATATTTCTCGGAATGACAACCGAGATTAAATTAAAAATTCAAAAATTAAATTTAAAAATCTGAAATTTTTCGGGTTATTACACAACTTGTACTCCTAATTAAAGCCTCCAAACAACAAAGAAATGACACAAAACAGTGGGCATAAGACAACCTAAAACTAATCCAAAATAGTGAACACAAATCACAACAATAACAGAGCAAAACACACTAAGATAGTGGACATGAAAACAAAGAAACAAACAACAAAAATCATAACGCAAGACAAACATCCAACAAATTGCTCTCCGGATTTAAACCAATTTCTTGGTCAAAAGAGACTCAAATTTCAAACAAACAATAGCACTAAAAACAAGAGAAAATATTTAGCAAATAATCTAATCAAATGCTGCAAAATAGAAAAGCAAACATACTAGAAAATAGCAAAGAAATAGCCTAGAAACTAAACAGAAGAATTTTCACAATTCAAGTGCAATTTTTTTGAAATTTTAATAGAAGCTAGCCAACTATATTAGTGACAGCCGGTTAAAATTTCAAGTCCAAATTCATTACGAGCATAAAGTTGTGCAGACACAAAAACAGGGACAAAAATATCACAAATTAGCACAAGATGACAACCTGAATTCTAAACAGAAAAACATGCTAGCAATGGAGAAACATCTTAGTTAACTTCAACAGAAAACAAGATGATTACACATGCTAAAGTATCGGGTAAGAAAATAGAATCATTTTCACACTGAAAATAAAAAATAAACATGCTTAGACACTACACAAAATAGTGCATAAAATACATGACACGTCCTAAAATAAAAATAGAACATAAGCTAGCTAAACATACTAATTAATCTAACCAAAACTAACATGCTAACGTGATAAAGCATTCTGGACAGCAAGACAACATGAACATGTGACTCAAAAATAGAAAACACATGCTAGATAAAAACAAGGTCACTAAACTAGAAAAATCACAAAACATGCTGGACAACAAGATACTAACTAAACAGAATTAAAAAACATGATGAAACAAGATGTGCTAGTGGGTGGAACAAAAACGAAATATGAAAAACTGAACACCACAGAGAACAACAAAAATAGAAAAGGATTGTATTTACCATTGTCTATACCAACTCACCTGTGGATTGAAGTAAGTATAGACTTTATTCTAAGGTTACCACTATAACACCTTGTAATTCGTCTGTTAATTTGGAATAGGGAACGTCTTCGGTCCCCGCTATCTTTACACCTCTGTAGATCTCCACTTTCAAGAGCTGAATAAACTGTTAGACCTTATTCTCATTATTGCTTAGCAAATGAGTAGCAAATATGAGATTCAAACTGGCAAACATAATCAACTTCAGAGCCAGTCTGACGCAGTTACACGAACTCCACCATTTTGCTCGTTCTGATAGCACGGCTGAAGTACTTATCATAGAATGCCTCCTTGAATTGTTCCCATGTCATCCCTCTCACGTTCATCATATTCTTGATGGTGTCCCACCAAAACCCAACATCCTTGGAAAGGTGGAAAACGGCGCAACTGACCTTATTTTCTTCTTCCACTTTCGCATAGTCAGACATCCACTCAATGGTCCGGATCCATTCTTCGGCATAGGTAGGATCCAAAGCCTGTCCATCAAAGGTCGGAGGTCTGAGCCACCTGAATCTGTCTTCACTCTGGTCACTAGAACCATCATTGTTTGGATTCTCATGCTTTTCTCTGTTAATAAACCTCTCTAGTAGTTGAGATTAACGATCACAAAGTTTAGTTAGTCGGTTGATGGCATTGTCCTTATCATCCATTTCTCTTCTTTGTACTTTTATCATTTCGTTAGACCTTAACAAAATTATAATCGTAGTTAATTTATAAAATAGTAAAGAATTCATAAATATACTTACAGTTGATGAAAAATATCCATGTCGTGGCTTGTGCAGTTAGGCAGTCTGCGGAAACGATTTTTGACCTAAACTTTGATCCCACAACTGTAATGCCTCGTAATTCGGTCATTACTAACTTGACTTTTCTTAAAACTTTATAAGAAAATTCTTTGCAATTATGGTACATCTTTAAAAGGGCTAAAACGTATAAAATTTTCTTATAAAACTTCATAGAAAACGTACGTAAAATTTTGTAAAACTTTTTTTTTCTGTTCGGCACTGTTCACGTGAACAGTACCCGACGTGGGATTCACATCATTCTCACACCCTTTGAAGACAACTGCTTAAGTCGGCGATCTATCAAAACCGCAAGTCAGTAGTAAACTCGATGTGTTCACAACAACCCACAGATGTTTGGCTCTGATACCAAATAATATGAAGACCTATCACTCCACTATAGAAACTAGCTCAAGAGTGCAGGTTTGAACCCAACATATATACAAGCCTAAGCGACCCTCTAGAACCGACTTGGAATTAACATCATTTTCACATCCTTTAAAGACGACTGCTTCAACCAAATTTTTCTTGCTTGACATCTTTGATTGCATCAACAAGATTTGATAAATGGCAAGTTCCTCGTACTTGGTTCAAAGACATTCTTTAATTTCTATTATTCGTTGTTGAAAGATCTTGGATTTTATATACTTCTGGTTCTGACCATTTTGATCATACCCCAATGTGTAAATTGGAAGCTAAATGTGCCAAATGTGTGTAGGGTGAGAGTGCAGCCCTAGAAAGTAGTGATAAGACTCCCAGTTTCCAAAGTCTCTGGAGCCAGGAATCAGCCATTTAGCATTAAAACAGATTGCTTGGTGCCGCAGCTCTGGCTTTCCTAAGCTGCTTCGAAAGGCATGAAATAAAATACTAAAGACTTGGAATAAATCATAATGAGAATAATTATAATCACATCCTTGAAACAATCACAAATCATGAGTTCCTCGTGGAAGTTATATAATACATATCAAACTTTACAACTAACAGACATTGACATTAAACATACCAAAATAGTAAATCAGACAAATGACCCTGTTCTCGAAACTTGAGATAAGGCATCCTCAAACGCATCATCATCAACTTTCTCAGAGCTCAGGCTTGGAGG
Organism: Begonia peltatifolia; assembly: GCA_022433055.1. Classification (NCBI taxonomy): domain Eukaryota; kingdom Viridiplantae; phylum Streptophyta; class Magnoliopsida; order Cucurbitales; family Begoniaceae; genus Begonia; species Begonia peltatifolia. The sequence continues at coordinate 17,769,369 of CM039517.1, read as the reverse complement.
AATGTACGAGCGGAAAATCTGCTCCATGTTTGGAGTTTCTTTCAATTCTCGGGAGGCAACATCGAGAGGAGTGAAGCAAAATGCACGATAGAATTTTGTGTAACACACATAGCCAAAAATCAAGGAAAGTATGGGAAGTGGAAGGAGAAGAACCACATAAACGAACTTCTTCACACCAAAAAACCCAAACATCGTGACTTGGTATAGCAAAAGTGAGGCTAAAATACGAGTGTGCATGTGCGGCCACATTCTTCCGTATGTTTCATAAGACGGAACATAAACTTTTAAAGCCTGTCAGAAGCCATGAGAAACGTAAACATACTCTTGACATAAGCTAAAATAGTGTTTTTGACTAAAAATTAGTAGAAAAATCCTTGGGTGGGGCTACCTGATTTCGAAGAATAAGCCATCCTAGACCAAAATAGATGACTCCAAATGGTAGGATCAGAGGGGCCATGACAGAGTAGCAGAGGACAATAGTGAGGATCAGCATATCGCCTGGAGCTCTAGTTCCAGAGCCAAGGTCTCCAGGAAACCAAGCTTCCTTCAATTCACGTTCAGTTTTGCACATATATTTCCTCTTCAAATGGTAAATAATCAGAGGGACAATCCTTGATAGTTCCAGTCCATACCCAACAAAAAACCTGAACAGCGCATTACAACAAATAACAGTTCAACAAAATAATATTATTCTGAGCTTCTGTCACAACTTTGATTTATTTTCAGGATAACAACACTGTTGCTGATATAAAAAGACATCTTTATGTTTAAAATTGTACATAGGAGCCGTGGTTATTTTTAAAGGAGAAATTATAGGCAATTACCATTTGAATATTCGAAAATAAATTGACAATTTTGTGTAACATTAATGGAAAATAAAAAAAGGGAGAAAGAAGTTATACTCACTTAAGGGCCACAAAAGTTATGAAGTATGTTGCGCTGCCAGGAAGACTGTTTGCCAATACGTGGGTGATATTATCTGGGTTCTTCATGATTGTTTTGAACGCCCGAAGTAAGGCTCCACCAAGTGTAATTCCAAGAAAAACATTCAAAACGAAAAAATAAAAGTACTTCCCAGAAGCCGCTCGAACGGCATGGCCCTCAGAAGGAATTCCTTCAGCTTTAGACAAGAACAATAGTAGTTTAGGCAATAGAGCCAAGAAGATAATCAATGCAAGCTGAGGGAGATAAGCCTCCAACACTATCTTCAACGCTGCTATGTTCACAATAGGCTTTATAAATGGCAGAAGTTTCACTAGATTATCCAACGTAGAGACAGCTGATATCAACCCAATGGGAATCATATAAAAGAAAATGGTCAATGCCACAATAATGTAGACCACATATTGTCTTATCTGCCTTGCAAAAAACTTGATGTTCAGATTACTCCAAAGAAGCTGGCAGGGCTCAGGGCAGGCTATCACTGTCCAATTATCGACCATTTGTGCATGTAGGCTTTGAGCTGCAGATGCTGCAACCACCCTGTTTGTGAAAAAGACTAAGGCTGCATCTTGTTGCTTCTCTCTAAGAGTTACCTTTTGCTCATTTTCTAATGTGGGGACAAGTTCATTGATCTTTTCATTGTAGAACTCTATGCTATTGACCTTTTCCCCAACGAGGCCTAGGAAGCCAATTTTATGAGTAGGTCTACTTCCTTCTGGCTTGCCTGCTTTTTTGTACTCTTCGAGAATTGCTTCTGCTCGTTCGAGCTTCTTCTTGTACTCTTCTAACTCTTCATACAATTTATTGACCTATGAAAGTTAAAGCATTGGATTTCTTTTTAGACTAAAAATAGACGAAATAATCATCAAACTCACATAGATGTGCTTTGATGACATGAAAATGAGATGATAATCCAATAATTGATCATTTTTCTAGTTATGTAAGGGGCTGGCTGGTGACTTCCTTGTTTAGATAGTTTATAGCAAACAAAATCAGTAGAGAAGTAAACTACGCTCAAGAACCATACCTCTTTATTGTTTGTGACAATCATTGATCGGTAAAATGTGTCTGGATAGATGGTTTTAAAGAAACTGTCGACTTGTTCCTTTCTGCTATGACCCTCTGCAACAAGTGGTATGTCTCTCACCAGAATAGCAAATTGCTCCACTTTCACATCAGGAGACATTAAAGCTTCAGCTCTGAGTGAAGAGGCGTGTTTGTACCCTTTCCATAACAAAAAATATGCAACAATTGACACCCAGTAAGTCGCTATTACGAAAGCCCACAACCTTGGACTCTTTGCCTGAAAATTGCACACAAAGTATGAAAACTTCAATCAGGAAAGCCCAAAATTATGAATATGTCAATAAAATGGAAAGAGCACAAGCTAACGATGCATACTTTGATATTTCCCATAGCTAGCTTGTCAAGTTCATTGAACGTTACATTGCTTGTGGAATTAATACTAGGCTTTAAGCTGTTATCAGTGGCAGCAAGAGGCAGTAGAAGAGGTAGCAGAATCACCGCCGATAATGCCAGAATTTCAAACACTGAAAGGTTCAACAACAGTTAAGCATCAAAAAGAAAGGCTTAAGACGATGGGAGTAGAAAGGAACTAATTTTACTAGGCGCAATGCATAAAAATTGCAATGCCAACGATACAGTTAGCATATTTGTTATTACCTTCCATACTTTAAAACATTAAAAAGTATGGAAATTAGACTTCAAAAAAAAAAAAAAAAAAGTTACTCTATTCCACTATTTCTTGTGACAACGTTCCATTAACTCTGCAAAATCAAAGTTGACAAAATACTTTTTAAAAGAAAAAGTGTAAGTTTTCGTTAAAGTTTGGAAGTCATAGAAACACATTTGCATATTTCAAGGAAGTTCTTATATGAATACTCTTCCCAAAACTGAAGCAAACTGATATGTATAAACAAAGAGTCAGAAAAAAGGACGAAAGAGGTCGAGGATAAAAACAAAGACTGCCAAAACAAAATGTCGTTAAAACCTTAGACAACCTCACTACCAAAAATTTACAGCAATAAACGCAAAAACACAAACTAAAATTCTAATACGGGAATTTAGTAAAGCTGCTGCAAAATTACAAATGAATTATAAGAGTTCCAAAAGACCAAATAAATTGTGTAAATGTCTAGCATTACCATAGAGAGAGGAGGGAGAGAGATGAGGAATAGTCATACCGGTGCTGATAAAGAGAAAGTAGACGGCTGTATCAACTCCTGAAAGCGAGATCACATCCTGCTCAGTGGAAGATAAAGCCTCCCGGATCCACGCAAACGGGTTACGGGCGCCTTCATACGGATCCAAACCCTTGAGGATCCTGTTAGGATAATAAATCACAGAATTTCCAGGTTTGGAGGAGAGCCATGCGAAAAGAAGCACCAGAACCAGGAAAATCACGAAAGAAGTCCCTAAAGACGTTAAAAACGATTTGAAATCCATCTGGGTCTCTCTTGATCAGTCACTCCGCCACACTACTATTACCCGGTCTTAGACTCCAAATCCAAGAATGGGGAAGCAGTACTTCTATTATCCTCTGTATTCCGTTTCTTTTTCGCGCATTGAAAGGCAGACAGAGAAGATAACCGTTGGGATGGAAATGTGGTAACGTAAAGTTAGAATGGCTCGGTCCCTCAAAACGATCCCATATTTGAGGCAAAGAAGACGAAGACGAGGGAGAAAATATCTCTAACTCTGCAAAGATGTGGATATGATAGATGTTAGTGGGTTGCTTGCCTTTTAATAAATATAAATAATTTTGCTCCAATAATGCCACCCACACAGAGAGAGAGAGAGAGAGAGAGAGAGAGGGAGGGAGAGATTGAGAGAGGATGACGATGATGAATGCTGGAGGATCCGTTGGTTTCTTTCGAAAAAGGACAAAAAAGATGGTCTTCTCGTTGAATCCGATTCTTGCCGACTACAAAACCCGCCTTCAACAACTACATATTTACAATGCTGTCCCTTTCCTTAGGCCATGAATTTAAATAATTTCGTTATAAAAATTAAAATCTATTTCTTTAATTATTAACTATTTTATTAAATTTGCAATTACCATTTCTTAAAAAATATACCTTTACTCTTTTTATTCACCTCTCTAATCATAATTATTGTCAAATAATAATTAATGTAATAAAATTAATTTATTACATTATTTACTCCATTCGTAAATATACTTGTGTAAAAAAAAAAAGAGAAAGTAAACTCAATATAATTAATTTTAAATTTGTATTGGACTATCAATTATCTATATATAAGCATGAACTTATGACAATATTCTTTTATATTTTAATTTACTCCATTCGTTATTCCTTTGATAAATTGGCTTAAGCTGGTAAGCTTTTTTTTTTTTTCTAATTTTAATAGAAATATTTTGAGTGAGATAGCATCCTAAAATATATATTTTTAATATTTTTAATTTAACCACTTTCGATCCATTCTTTATCCTTAGTTTTGAATAATTTTATAAACGTTAAGGGAAAGAGTTGATCTAAGTTCACCTATATATATCAAATTAAGTACTTAGCCAAAGTAAATCCGCTCGTAGCATTTAAAGGTGAATTTTTAAAACATACGTATTAATAAAAAATTTTAATTTATAGAAACTATCTCTATTAAAATAATTTTATTTGTTCATTAAATTAAAAATAATATTATATTTATTTTTTTATTTTATATTTTTAAAATATTTATTCACGTGTAAAATAATAATCGTCTGTTAAAAAAAAATAATAAAATAATAAATATAGATTATTTTTAAATTAATATATTAAATAAAATAATTTAACGGAAAGAAACGTAAATTACAGCTCTGTTTTCACGAGCCTTTATTCCCCTACCTTCGGCATCGCTCCCAAAATCAAATTGCCTACTTTCTATTTTACTCCAATCCCTTGAACTTTGATGGACTACATACGTAGCCACCAACGAAGAGAAGAGCACGTGGCAGACGAGCATTGGATAACTGTTGTGGATGGACACTTGTCGACTCCAAAAATTGCCGACAAATCCAATGAGAACGACCGTTTGTGTGCCTCAAGAAGGGTGGGGCCCACGCAGGTGGACCCGGGTGTGTGGGGTCTTTAATTATCGACAGGCGCTCCTCCCACGGTTCTCACACGTGTATGTGGGACACAGCACGTGAGAGACGGATTTGGCAGTTAGGGCTTGCAGTTGTGGATGTGGGGTCCGCGTCATCCACTTCTATTCGCCAATTCTATTGTAGAGGCGGAAATTGGGGGCTTTAAATTTTTAGTAACACTAGCCAGGGAAGACTTTATCTAATTACCAAAAACATAAACATAGAATTTGCAATTGAATTAAAAGATTAAGAAAATAATTAATCATTGAGGTTTAGTCCTCGATTGGAGATTATTATGTGATCTTATTTACTTCAAAAGTTAATAGCTATTTTTTAGCACATAGTTAATACGAGTACATATATATAAATTTTTTTGTCGTACATTTACAGGATCATTTGAAAATGTATACTACTAGTATTTTTAATGTTGCAATATATTCGTGATAACTGATGAGTTTAATTGTGGTGAAGTTGACAAAAATCCCTTTGATGCTATATCGATACGGTTTATGAACAAAATTATATATATGTATATGAACATAGATCAAATGCTAAAAATCCAAACAGTGATTACAGATATAATAGTACAATAATAGTTCAATCATCCAAATCCAATTTAGTTAATTTTATACAAATCAAACTAAAGATAAGTCATAACTAGGAAATTAATAAAACATTCAAGCAAGAAAATAAATAAAATGTGATGTTTCTATTGAGCTCCGACTACTTACTACTCTTATTTTTATATGGAAAGGAGATTGTTGTTTTTTAGAGTGACTAAATTCAGTAAAAATATTATACTAAATTAAGATGCATGTAAATTTTCTTTTCTTTTCATCCAAAAACATGATTAAGATACAAATGATTTTCAAACATCTTTATAAGAAAACCTATTACTATCATTTTTTAATAAAATAGACTCTACGAGTCACTAATGAGGCAATAAATCAAATAATTTTTGTATAAATTGACAACTATACAAAAATAAATTATCATTGTACATTTCATTAAAATCACTTCAATAAAAAAGAAGAGTCACTCAAGAACTCCTTTGCCACATCATCACAGAAATATGGTGATTTGAAGATTCATTAACACCTCATGAGAAAAGAAGAAGGTGGAAAGTAACAGCGGTCCAAAGATCCATCAACGTTACCTGTTGACTGATCAGCAAACTCTACAATGACACCACTCGTAAACCAATATCAATAAACATACATTAATCAGATTTAGAGATTCAAAACCTAGAAAGAGCATGATTACTGTCATATTACTCATTTTCATAATCACCAAATCATCTTCATATAGCAGAAGATGTATTGAGATTGCTTACTGATGTTTTGACACCAAAACCATCCAAACTATCAAAAGGATTAATCCTTCTAGATATATATTTGACGTGCTTCAACTTATATCAATTTGTACACAACACAAATGGCAGTTCACTTCAAATTTTCAACTGACAATCACCGAAGTTCCCTACATTCCAATAAGCATAACTTTTACAATTTGGATATAATTGTCACAAAATTTTAATGGAGGATAACTCAAGATGTGAATGAGATGTCCTTAAAATTTCAAATCCAAATTTGTTATGGTCGAAAAGATATACTTTGAAAAAATCAATAAATCCGCTTCAGTAAAAACAACTAGATGGTCGAGAATAGGCTGACTTTCCACTTGCACAATTTCCTCAATAAGCAACCAAATGAACTAAAATTTTAACACGTTCTGTTCTTATGAATACATAAAACACCCTCAAAATTTTAAGGGTTAAATCGTGGTGGAAAGAGAGATATGGTTGTAGGGGCATTGTTCATTTGATGAGGTGATAAGTAGGCACCTCGATTTTTTTGTTAATCTTCTTGATGAAAAACACTTCAACTTGCCAAAAGATGAGAGTTTTATACTATTTTGCTATGACCTTCTACCGATGGAAGATGTAGAAAAAAGAGTAGTAATGAGAGCTTCTAAAATACTCACAAAATTAGAAGACAAATGCACAACATTCTCACGGATATCACTCACCATATGGGCGCCGGTTTGAGGCTCCAGAGCTCCGAGAATTAAAGAGATAAACTCCAAGGTTTTTTATTCAAAAAAGGTTGTTAAACATAAGCCCCGAGGATTAAACTTTCACTCTTACAAAATTAGGTAAAAAAATCAAATGATAAATGGAAAGAAATAAAAAAAAAAAAATATCGGCCATAACCAATAGCCGAGAGATTCTTTGTGCCGCACCAATTTGGTGTCTTCCTTCTTCTCTGAATGTCATTGTCTTTAGCTCTTATTCCCTTCAATTAGCAGCTCTAATTAGGGAGAAAGCAGAGCCTTTGAAGGCCCATTGCGATCGTGCGCCAACAATTCGACCTAAACAACGATCGTGCGTTTAGCCTATTCTTCCTCCATGTTTTGTATCACCAATCTAGCCCAGTTTCCCTCCAAGTTGTAGCCTTCTACGGTCATCATACATCCAACATATCCAAGCCATAATAGTTAAACTAAATACTAAGGTCTTAAATGAAAATAAAGAGTATGCTTAATGGTTACATTATTTGTCAAAAAGGAAAACAAATTCTCTCTTTATTATTTTGTATTACCAAGGCGTGCTCCTTTTATTGAGTTGTGTCGAGGTCATGCTCCCATGTTATTAAATGACATGACTTCTTCTTGTCTTGTATGTTATGTTTGATCTCCATTTGGTCTTCAAGAACGTTTCCTATAAAATGAACAAATAAGTTAGTTAATGTTTTGGCTCGAGCACATGTAATTGCTCCTTAAGGCACATCATCTTTCCCAGATTATTTAAATATATTATATTTAAAGACCTTTTGCGCAAAGATGAATATAGTGAAAATATTCTACAGTTTCACTTTCTTCTTCATAATAGGGTATCTGAGCAAATCCTTTCGACCTAATATTTAAATCTTCAATGGCTCGGGTAGCAATGCTGCTATTTTTTCCAAAAGTAGAATGAATTCATCTCATGCTATTGGAAACTCTGCACTGTTAATTGTAAATGATTCTACAAATTCTTATTTCTTGCATAGCAGCAATCATCCAATATCAGTGCTCATTACCCATCTCGATCCAAACATCAATACATGGAGACAATCGATGATAATGGCACTTGCTATTAAAAACAAAACCTTCCTTTGTTGATGGTACCTTTTCTAAACCATCTTCTCCTAATGAAATCTATTTCCTAGTTGGACTCGCTGTAAAAGTACGGTCAACTCGTGGATTTTGAATTCCGTCTCATGAGAGATAGCACACAATTTGATGTATTAGGAATTTGAAGCATTAGTTTGGAGTGACCTATTTGAGAGATTTCATTAGAATAATGGTCACATAATTTATCAAATTCGTCAGTTACTTTTAGTCACTTTTAAGATTATCTCAAGAGGCTAGGGATGTTATTACTTATTATACAAAGTTAAAGACTCTTTGATATGATCTATGAGATTTTCGGCCAATTCCAAATTGTCATTGTGGAGATATTCAATCAATTTTTACCTATTATCTACATGAACAAGTTGTACCCTTTTTATGGATCTAAATGAGTCATATACTGTAATAACCCGGGAATTTCGAATTTTATCTTTAATTTTTGGAATTTTTAGTTTAATCCCGGTTGGAGTTTTGAGAAATATTTCAACGAGAAAGATTTGAATTATAAGACTCGGAGCCTACTTTTGCGAAGTTTTTCGGAATTTAAAGTCGGGAAGTCAAGAAGGTACGAAATTTCGGACGATTGAAGCACGTGAGGGAAATTCGGTAATTTGTATTTTATTATTTAAAAATAAAATTAAAAAAAAAAGAAAATTTTAAAACACCCGAATGGCTTCGGGAAGAAGCCATTCGGATGTCTTCACCACGCACCCGAGAGGGAGCCGAGAAGGAGACTCGGGAGAGGGGAGAGATTCGAGCTCCGACGACGATCGACGACCGGAGGAGAAGGATTTCGGCAGTCGACGTGGATAAAGGGCTCCGACAAACCGGGAACGACTTGTAGCCCAGCCATTCCCGTGCCGAAGACCCAAGGTAAACTGCCCTACTTTTTTTTCGTTTTTCCGCCAGCAAGTGGGAAGTTCGGTTACTTCCGAACTCTCACCTGGTTTGAGCTCGGTTCCTGGTGTGAGGAGGCTGGGATGGGCGCGCTAGGGGCTCGGCATTTGCGCCCCAAACCCGGCCGAGGAGAGGTGGGAATGTCCCCTGTTCCTCCTTTAATCGTGGTGGCCGAAGATGTAGGCTACCTGTGTACCTGCCTCGGCTTGTTGTGCCATGGTATGCAGGAATTGCAGCAAGGATAAAGGGTGGGGGAGGGGAGAGCTGGTAGTGCCCTGGTTTCGAGAGGAAAACCAGGGAAGTTTTGCTGCCATGCGAGCTTTCTGATCGAGAAGCTTCGAAATTGTTATGAGTTATGCATAATGGACTGTAATGTGGCTGCTTGGTGAAGGAATTTGCGAAGTTGGATCGAAGTTAAATTTTCGGCTATTTTTAGGTTAGAAGCATATTCTGTTTTTGGCCGTTTCGGCCTAGTTTCTGTTGATCGTTTCAAATTCTTTCTTTGTGGGTTAAAATAGGTTGTTAGAAGAACGTGTGGCCACTGGAATCGTTCGATTCTGATATCCGACGCAAAAGTTATGCGCGTCGAAAGTTTATGTCAGATTTTGGTCCAAGTCAAATTAGTGACCGTTTTTCGGGGAATTTCGACGTGTGATAGTGACACGTCTATTTTTGGTGCGAAAAGGCTGAATCGAGTGAGTTTTGGTTGAAGAAAAACACAGGTTGGAATTTTATAAAAAATGACAGATTCGGTTTTAGCATTTTTTCGCCTGTCTGCGGTTTATCGTTTTAAAATCCGTCATAGTATGTTAAACTAGGTTCCTAAGGGGGCGTTTAGCCACTTGAATCGTTTGATTCTGTTGACGGACGCAAAAGTTATGCGCATCCGAACGTTGAGCTGGTATTCGGCCAAACCAAACCAATGGACCGTTTTAGTTGGAATTTAATGAGTGTAGTTAGATAAGGTTATTTTTAGCTAATTGGTGAATGTTGAGATAAATACTGATGAGAAATTTGTTGTATTTTAGGTTGAGGCTTTCTTTTGGCGAAGTTGTGCGTCGAGCGAGCTTAGGACACCAGATAAGTAGTGCATCCATGTGTTTTGCCCAAGTGGGCCTACACTGTAGAACTTTAGGGTTTATGTGATTGATTGTGGTGTGCGTGCGTATTGTTTGACATGCATCATGTTTTTAAAAACGGGAACGAAAATGATTTTTTAGCATGCTTTGATGTATGAGATGAGACGTGTGGCGGTGGTACCGCGGATCCCGCTAGTGTGCTGGCCGGTGCTTCACCAGTCGCGGATCCTACTCGAGGGGTGGGCCGGCTGGGCCGTCATGCGGCGTGAATGTGTTGACGGTGAGGATATGGGCAGTGGTATCGCGGATCCTACTAGTGTGTGGGCCGGTGCAACACCAGTCGCGGATCCTACTCGAGGGGTGGGCCGGCTGGGCTGTCGCGAAACGTGTGTGTGTGGCAACTGTGGCCCCGTGCTAGGGAGGCTGGGACGGGGGCGACGTGTCAAGGTGTAGAGTGGCGCGAGGTACACCCTTACCCTGATGTGGTTGCCGTGTAGTGATGCGTGGGTGTAGCTTGTGGGCCTCGTTGCTGGGGAGTCCGGGACGTTGGCGACGTGTCAGGGTGTAGGGTGGCGTGAGGTTCCTCCTTACCCTGGTGCGGCTGCACTACGCGTCACAGATGTGACAACATGAGTGTGAGTGTAGAGACTGCATGTGATAGGATTGCATTGTCGGCTTTTACTTTCATATCGCATTACTTACTGAGCGTTAGGCTTATGTTGTGTGTTCTGTGGTGTAGGTGCTGACGATACCGCTGGTGAGCCTCGAGTGCCTAGTCCTGAGGCGTAGGATGGTTGGCGGCGTGCGACTGCGGCACCGGATGGCGGACCTTTGTTAGGGCGACCCGACCCGTGGATATGGTAGGTTGTGGCCTAGTCGGTTTGTGGGTTTCCTTTCGTTTGCGGTGATTATGTACGGAGGATGGGATTGATTGTTGTATATGCGTCAGTGTATAGGTGTATATGGAGTGCGTGTGATTTTGGTGACGTACGCGGATATTTTCCATGTTAGAGTATGTTACTTCTCTATACTGGAGACTTTCTTCATTTGTATTTGATGGATTTTCGTCGTTTTCTTACTCTGATTTGGGTTGAGATGATTTCTCTGGATGATGGATAGATAAATATTGTTGGATTCTGGTGAATTGTGTGCAGGGTTAAATTTTTGGGTAGCCAGTTTTTTAGGCGGTACTCTGCCAAAATTTCGGGAGAGAGGTTGAGATTCGAGAGGATACGAAATAGGTCAAGGTGTGTATGAATGCTAGAGGAGTTTAGATGAGTGTAGATGTGCGGCGTGATCGCAGGTGCGCGGGGCATGCGGCCCTGTTGGGTATCCACAGGTCGTGCGACACCGGGTGAGGGCGTGCGCGCGGACGTGCTGTACAGCGGCAGGGTGCGTGGGGCACGCGGCGCTGTGAGCGTGCGCGAAACACAGTAACGTTGAGTGGTATGTGCGGCACCGTGAGTGTGTGCGTGAGGTGTCGAAGGGGAGACGCGAGTTGTTTTTTTCGAATCGAGTAAAAAAAAAAGAGAGAAGAGTAAATTGGAAACAAAAGGGTATTAAATTGAGTGAATTATGTTAAGTGTTAGTGTGTGTGTGTAGATGCACTGTAGCGCACCGGGAACGTGTGGTTTTTTTTCGGGGTGTTACATATACTCAGATTCGTATTTAGATTTTAATGCTTGAACCTCTGCCCTCTACTAGCAAAGTGTTTTTCCTTGTAGTTCAAGAAGAGCATACAAAAATAGTTGATTTTTCTCCATCTACAAATGATACATTAGTTACGAACTCTTCTATCAAGAATAGTTCATCTTTTCAACCTAAATCGAGAAGAGATAGACCATTTTTTACACATTGTAAGATGCAAGGACATATGGTTGAAAAATATTATAAGATTCATGGACATCTATAAGAATATATACCTAAACCAAATTTGATTCAATAAAGCTGATTAAAGGTTCTACTTCACATCTGCCTTGTGAGGATTCTTCTTTAACAAATGAACTAACTACATATCAATGTCAGCAATTGATTGCCTTCCTAAGTAATCAACTTCAACATAGTACATACTCTTTAGTTGGGATTTAATTGTTGATTCATCTGTGAACTCTTTTGTTCTTGATTTCTCAAGTATCACTCTTGCTTCTTCGATCTCGGACTCCATAAAGTTATCTAATTCACATTAAATTTTAGATATTTCATGTGCCACGAAAGAGGTCTCTCTCTAGGATCCGAGCAATGGAGTTTATTAACTTTCTTGTTTATTTTATAAACCTATTCTCCATTATTAGTTTGAAGGATATTAATAGTGAAATCCTAAAAGAAGAGTCAAGCATTCAAATCAAGGAAGCTTTAGTATAAAACTCAAGCCGAATGAGCTCTAACTTGCAACCCCTTCTTGGGACAAGCTTATGGAATTTGCTCTTAGTTCAATTAGAAGAAGGAGAGAGCTTAAAGTACAAGGAGAAGCTCAAGCATCCAAATTCATAAAGGAAGGACTCGACCATCAACCTTCAAGCCCAATCATTAAGTCTGCAATCTTCATGGAGAAAGCCCATGGCTAAAGTCTAGAATACCAATTTAATCCTACTTTGTGTTTAAGTATTTTGAGTCTTTTGCTGAATATTATGTATTTTTTTACAGTGGAGACTATCTAGTGAAGAGAAGAGAGACAGATGACAAGAGAAGATCATAAAGTGTTTAGTTTCTTCATTTGGCCAAGCATTTTTTTTCTCATGTTTTCTACTTTTTATTTTTTTATTGTTTTGTAAGAACCATGGATGAAAACCCTAATTCTCCTTAAAGATGCTATTTAAACCATCCTTAAGGCCATTTTTGTGGCAGCCAATGAAACCCACGAATTTGAAAGAAGAGCTTTCTTCAAACCTAGAGTATTTTCCTCAAAAGGATGGATTCACTCTTCACACAACCTCTTGGTCTGATCTTAAACGCTTCTCCAATTCAAGATCAATTTCAAACTGTTTTGTCTAGCTCTTGAATAGTTCTAAAATTCCTATTACTAAAATAGAGATGTTCATCTTAATTCTGGTATCCTAATTCAAAATATCTTTTTTGTTCCTCAATTTCATTTCAACCTTATTTTCATAAGTTCTTTAACCTCTTCTCTTAATTATCAAATAACTTTTTCTTTTAACTCTTGCTATATTCATGACCCTTCAACAGGCAAGATGATTGCCAGGGCTAAACAATTTGGCAATCTGTATGTATAATTTTATAGATTATCAAATAGAAGAGATAATTGGAGTTGAAAGAAGAAAAGTTTGGAAGCAAAAATGGGGTAGGTTGGCGTTGAGGGAGAAGCAAAATAGATAATCCCCCTCACTATTCATTTAATTGAATTTCAACCATCATTGAAGTCCATAAATAGCTATCCTCTCCCCTTTTCTTCTTGAAGCTTCCTCCCCACGATTAAACACAACTTTTTTTTTACTCTCTCTCTCCCCCTTTTCCCACGAAGCTCTCTCTCTAAAGTTCTCACGATAAACCCTTCTTTTTTTAGTGAAGATTCAAGGTGAGATGATGTTTTCTTTAAGGTTTAACAAATACTCTGGTTTATATACAATAGATGTGTTAGTTGTTGTGGATATCTTGATGGTATGAAGAGTTGATGGGTATGGTGCATAAAAATTGGATCTTTTGTTCTGTTTTTCAACTCATATGATGCCTAATCATGTTGAAAAATCATTCAGCTGAGTAGAAATTGAAGAAATTACCATTTTATATATGTTTGGAGCAAATATAGCAAGTATGTATGAAAATTGTGGAAAACAGGGGCAGTTTGGGTTTGGTTCATTTGATAAACGTTTTTGGTATATTAAAATAGACTCATTGTGTGATTTATAGGCTTTGGAATTAATGCATGTAGATAAGTACACAATAAGTTATGAATTTTTGAAGTTTTGTTAATTTTGGGTTATATTATGAATTTTACTCTTGGGATGATTTGGGTTAGATGCTCAAGTTAGATTTTGGATTTCATGTAGATATGTTCTTTCTCTTTGAGAAGCATATGAACTAGTAATTTCTAAATTGAGATGTGTAATAGGTCTTATGTATGATTTAGTTGTTGGAGTGCATTGTGATGTTAATAATTTAATTCAATTGCTATAGGTTTTCAAGTCATCAAGAATAGGTGATCGAGTGCTATAAATATTGCTAAAGACACAAGGTAAGTGTATGTTGCACGTGCTTAGCCAATTGGCCTACACCACAAAGTGATAGAAAATTTATGGATGAAAATGGTATATTTGGTGATCTTATGAATTTCGGGTTAGATATATTATGGTTAGATTGATTGTTTGTTGTTGTTAGACTATAGGGATGATTGATGGTTTTATTTAAATGTTTGTTGTTATGATGTTAATGATAGGATGATATGATATTTGTTAGTTATAACGGTTGTTATTTATTAATTTTCTTGAGGATATGTATGCATCACACATTCATGCATCATGGTTTTCGAAATTTAGAAAATGAGTTTACGCATATGTTTTCATGTAAGAAAGATAACGATATGAAAGTAAAATACGTAATAGTTATTTGTAGGTAAAGGGATTGAGTTTGGTCGGACCACAAGGTGAGCCATTCTATTTTCCCTAGAGCGAGTTGGCCGTCCTGTTAGGTGGACTAAGAGTTTGCCTTTCTCCCTTTAGAGTCAAGACCAATAACTAAGAGTTATTGAAAGAAAAGAATAAAAAGATAGAGACAACAGGATTTATGAATTGCATGCATATCCTTGAGCATGCATTTTTACCTTACATCATTTAGTGAGTTTTAGGTTCATTAATTGAACTTTGTAGTGTAGGTGAAGAGATTTCAGGTAAGGTTTTCGAGTCCTGAGTGGATTGAAGAGACAGTTGATGGGGGGATGTCCACGAACTTGTGACTGTGAAGCGATTTTGACTTGTTGGCTAACCTTCACGTATTTTGGTACAAAACACATGCAAGTAAATATATAGTCTCAGATGTTTTGTTAAAAGAATTTGGTGGGTGATAGAAATGTTTTGAAGTACAAAAAAGAAATTATGTTTAAAGATTGAAAGGCTTTTACTCGAATCAAGTTTTGCTTTATATAGGTACTCAAAAGCTGGGTCTATTCCTATTTTTAAGTCTTCTGCTATGCCTTGTAAGAAAAAAATGATTATGTTTTACAAGTTTATTAAAAGGATGTTAAAAGTATGTATTGTGGAGATATTACATAGATGAGATATATCTATGATCCGTAGATGATTATTGAAGGAATGAGAAAAAGTACATGAGAATTGGACAATTTTGGAAAGGAAAAATAGCAGAGTGCTGATCGGTCGCCATAATTGAGGTGACCGATTGCCATTTTTACGCTTTTGCAAAAGAAAATCAGAGACAATGCCGATCAATTGGCTCATTTAGGCGATCAATTAGCTACTGTTCACGAATACAAGAAAAAAAAATGAAGTTTTATAAAAGAAAGTTTTACGAATTCGGATTGTTTTATTTCTAAAAAATTTTATAAAAGAATAGTTTTACGATTCGGGTCGTTACGATTTATGCCGTCCTTCTTCTCTTAAACTTTAATTTTTGAAGCAACAATTGAATGTGAAATGTACTCAATCTAATGTATGTTTTGTATGCCCTCTTTCTGAGCAAAAGATTATGCCATTTTCTTCAAATAATTCTTTTGTTAGTAAACCATTTGAACTCTGACATTGTGGTGTTTAGGGCCCCTTTAATACTGAAGCATATGATGTTGATCGATTCTTCTTAACGATTGTAGATAATTTTTTCTAAACAACTTGACTTGATCTTCTTAAATCCAAAGCCAAAGTTGCCTTCTTTTTTACAAAATTTATTCAGCTTATTGAAAATCAATTTAACACGACAAGTAAAGCATTATTGTAACGCCCAGAATTTTTGTTAAACAATTTTCAGAATTTCGTATTAGTAAACGGCTGAGTTTTTGTCAGAATCGAGAGCGGAGAATTTGTACTAGTAGATAAAGGATTATTTTGAGGCTAATAGAGATGAGAAAATTTTAGGAATTCGATCAAAAATGGACTGAATAGCCGTTTGGTTAAAAGATTAAAGGATAAAGATGATATAGTAATTAGGTTATTATTATTATTATTATTATTATTATATATATAAAAAAACAGAGAGGAGAAGGATTCGTAAACCCCACTCCCACTTCAGTTATTCTTCCTTCCTACCGCGCGACCTCTGCGATCCCCTTCCAGCGACAACCGATCCTCTCAGTTTCCTCGCCAATCTTCAGATTTCCGATAAATTTGAGATAGTTTTTGAGTAAATAGTTAGTCCTTTAATGTTTTGAACGATAAAAATGAAGTTAACGAGAGTATTGGATAGTTTGGTGAAACTCTAGGAGGGAGATATGAATTTGGAGATTTATAGTTGATTTTTATTCGTGTATTGGTGTTTAATTTGAAAGTAAGATTATGTTATAGGTTTTTATGGAAATGATTGGGTGTTTGGATAGCCGAAAAACTCAGGTTACTGAACGGTTTTCGTTCGACCACATTCGGCCAAGTTGTAGACGTTGGATTATGAAATGAATGAAACCGTTAGAAACTAGACATTCTAAGAAGTGTGTAGCCGCTAGAATCGAGTGATTCCGATAACCGACACAAAAGTTATGCACGTTAGACGTTAGATTGATTTTTTTTTTACCAAGTCGGGTTAGTGAGCCGTTTTAGTCTACCTTTGATGGATTGAGTTAATACTCGTAATTTTAGTACGTAGAATGAGTTGTGAGATGAAATTTAATGTGAATTGGTTATGTGATAGGTTGAGCCTAAGAATTGATAGAGGCTGATCACCACAAAAGCTCAGGAGGCCAGAAAAGTAGTATATGCATGTGCGTTGCCCTTATGGGCCTACACCATAGGACGATAGGAATGGTTGCATATGTTGTATGTTTTGCATGTTTTCTTTCAAACATGCATCATGTTTTGAAAAGTGTAACGAAAATGAATTTTGAGCATGATTTTAAGTACGAATATGAAGTATGGCATGTGAACGGTGATGATAACAGTTACGTGGCCTCGAAGGAAGTGATTCGCCCTTCGACGCGGTATGAGAATCGACTTGGGAAACCTGATCTGCTTTCCAACTCTGTATGAGGATCGTTGACATGATTTTCGTGTGCAGCTTGTGGGCCCCGTTGCTGGTTGTGCCGAGACGGTGGCGACGTGTAATGCCTTGAAAACCTATTCGTTTCTTGTTCATTCTTTGCTTTGATACCATCTCTGTAACAACTCAAAAACCTATTGGCTTCCGACTCGCTCTCTGATAACATATCGAACAACTCATCTCTCCCTCTTACCCAATTTGTATCAAATTTAATTTACAGTTTAAAACATTGTTTTGTAAAGACTTACGCAGCAGAAAATGACACCCGCGCGGAGGACTCATCAAAAGAAACACGTTTATTTTTTTGTTGCATTAAGTTTTAAAAAGGATAACTAGAAAATCAGTCGTCACCTGTATACACCGGTCGACACTTGACTCGTTTTGCACCCAAGGGTCGACACCTATATACATAGGTCGGCACCTCGGTCGCCTCTATTTCCACAGGTGGACACTTGCTTGTAGCGGTCAACACCCTGATCCTCTCTGCCCGTCCCGGTTGAAACTCGCGATCGACACCTCTACATTTATCACACATAGCGGTCAACACCTTCTTTCACTGGTTGACACCTTAATCTTCTCTACCCGTACCGGTCGAACCTCGTGGTCGACATTTTCACCATTTTTACACTGACCGGTCAACACCTAAAGACACAAGTCGACACCTCGTTTGGTTCTGTCCCCGTAGGTCGACCCCCGTGGTCGACATTTGCCTAATTCGGTCGACACTTAGGCATACCGATTGACACCTTGCACCAACAGCCTAAAACTATACTCAGCACTCAACATACAAACGAACGACAAACCCCTGATCAATTAAACCACAAAGTAAAATCTGGATTTTTCCGTCAAAACCTCCCAGGTAGTTTCAAAATACATTTAGACATCATCCCGACTATTAACATTTAAAACTCACCTATACATCAAAATCTATACACGAATCCTATACATTTAACATGGACTCGTCAAAATACATTCTTCAAAACTCACCATTTCCCCAAAATACTCTCCATGGGTCTGGTCGCCCTTACACACTCCAACCACTGGCACATGGTAGCATGCCGCCAACTGCCTACTTGCCCTGGTTGGGCTCCCAGAACTCACCAGTAGGGATCTTTGCACTTACACCACAGAACACAAAACATAAGTCTAACGCTCAGTAAGTAGTGAGAAAATGAAGCATAAAACCAAGAATGCAATCTTATCACATGCACTTTCTACATCCTCACTCATGTTGTCGTAACCTGTGCTGCGACATACAGCCGTACCTGGGTGAGGCTAGATGCTCTCGCCACACCGCCCCCTGGCACGTCGCCACCTTCCCGGTTTCTTCCGCAACGAGGCCCACAAGCTACACACACACACATCACCCGACATAGCAACCATCCCAAGGTGAGGCTGGATGCACTCGCCACACCACCCCCTAACACGTCACCACCGTCCCGGTTTCTCTAGAATGAGGCCAGAGTTGCTCACCACCCCACACACACCGCAGCAGTCATCCCAGGGTAAGGCTGGATGCACTCGCCACACCACCCCCTGGTATGTCGCCACCATCCCGGTTCCTCCAGCAACGGGGCCAAAGCTGCCCACATACATATCGTTCTCACCGCTACGCGTCACACTTCATGCTCGCACATAAAATCGTACTCGATTCATTTTTGTTACACTTTTCAAAACATGATGCATGACTGAAACAAAACATGCAAAACACACAATACACGCTGCCATTCCTACCGTCCTATGGTGTAGGCCCATAAAGGCAATGCGCATGCATACACTACTTACCTGACGTCCTTAGCTTCTGTGGTGATCGACCTCTATCAATTTCTCGGGCTCAACCTATCACATAACCAATTCACATTATATTTCATCTCACAACTTATCCCACGTACTAAAATTACGACTACTAACTCAATCCACCAAAGCCCGATTACAACGGCTCGCTAACCCGAATTCTGGCCAAAAATCAATGTAACTTCCAACGCGCATAACTTTTGTGTCGGTTATCAGAATCACTCGATTCCAGTGGCTAAACACTTCTTAGGACGTATAGTTTCTAAAGTCTCATCTATTTCACAATCTAACATCTACAGCTTGGCCGGATGTGGCCGAACAAAAACTGTTTTGTAACCGGGGTTTTTTGGCTATCTAAATACCAAATCATTTCCATAAAAACCTATAATCTAATCTTACTTCCAGATTAAACACCAATATACGAATAAAAATCAACTATAAATCTCCAAATTCGTATCTCCCTGCTAGGGTTTCACCAAACTATTCAATTATCTCTCTAACTTCATTTTTACCGCTCAAAACACTAAAATACTAACTATCTACTCGAAAACTAACTCAAACTTACCTAAAATCTGAAGATTGGCGAAGAAACGAATAGGATCGACGCCGGCTAGAAGGGAGAACGCAGAGTTCACGCAGTGGGGAGGAAGAGGAAACAAAAGGGGGAAAGGGGTTTACCAATCCCTCTTTTCTCTCTGTTCCTTTTATTTATTTTTTATTATAAACTAATATAATCTTAATTACCTTTTTGCGGTCAATCTTTAATCGTTTTGTTAAACGGTCAATCAGTCCGTTTTTGGTCAGAATCTTATAAATCTATCTTATCCATTAGCGTCAAAATAATCTTTTACTTAACGGTATAAATTTTTCGCCCTCGATTCTGACTAAAATTCTACCGTTTACCAATACGTAAATTCAAAAATTAATTTAAAAAAAATCCTGGGTATTACATTCCACCCTCCTTAAAAAAAATTTTGTCCTTAAAATTTGCGTAACGACTAATTCTTGTCATCGACGCCGCAAAATCCATTGTCCCATATTTAGCCTCCCTTCAAACAGTGTCTAGTCTACATTAAGTTCTTAGTTCTTTAACATCCTTCTGTTAACTTTATTCTTCAAACTATGGTCCTCTTACATATCATTGAGTTTGTTCCATCCAATTACTTCCTTGTTTCTATTTATATTCTAAAACTTTAGTGGTTCACCCACTAAGACCTTAACCTCATGGTCCTCCCGTCAATAACTTCTAAAACCATGTATCCAATTCTGGTCCTATGACCGCGTTTGCTATCTTTAATCTAACTAATTGCATACTTGACTATGTATTGAGCACTATCCAATTCCTATAACTCGATTTTGTACTTCACCCATTAACTTAACCAACTATAATCTAACTTCCCAAAGTCTTCTATTCTAACTTCATATCTTAGTTCCCTTGGCTAGAATTTACTCAACTTCTAAATTCTTTATCTCGATCATCCTTAAAGACCTCATAATTGGACCATTCTAAGTTATTCATTCTAACCTCAAACCATTTCTGAATATTCTTCTCACTTCCATACAATAATTCGTTCAACAATCTTATTGTTTGCAAACTTGTTCTAGACTAAACTACACTGTTGCTCCATGCTTCCTCGAATTCTTAAGTTCTTAGGTCTAACCCAATAGTGATTCTATTCAACTTACCATAACCCCAACTTCTAAAATCACTTAACTAAATTTCGTCTCTATAACTACTTAATGAAAATTCATCCAAATTCTCAATTTCCAAACTCATACTTAACACCACTAATAAAGTACTACTCTAAATTTTCTCGAGTAATAGTTGTTTCAACTAAATATCTTAATTAAAAAAAAATTTCTAAGTCCTTGATTTTAACTGGTAAACTAAACTCCTACCAAATCCTTGTCGGTAATCCACCATCTCACCGACGTGGCTCTTCAAAACTTTCCTCAATTAGAGCCTCAAACAAATATCATTTAATATGTATATCTTCGTCCAAGAGTATTGGAAATTATGCACTTGAACTCGTAACTTATTCTTAGACTTCTCGACCAAGTTTCAACTAGTTCAAATGTCCCAACCTAGTCATATGTATCTTTACTCTTCCAATTACCACTCCTCTTTGTTGTTCCATAATAAAGGCTACCTTATATGCCACCTTGAATATAGCCTTGCACCTACGTCTCACAACCTTAGTTGGATCAACTATAACTCCATAATCTAACCTTCACGTGCTCAAGTCAAAAGGAATATTTCCACTTTCACACTATCACCTGATCTGAGCATAGGTGCTCCCCCGATGGCAACAACACATTATAAAACTTCCCAGAAGAACTGGGCACTAGATTTTCCTTGACCACGAAGGCAGTAGACACGAACGAATGTGTGGCACCCGTATCGACAAGAGTGTAAGCCGCCATGCACGAAATAAAAATATTACCTGAGATCACCGATGGTGGGGCGGCATCATCTGACTTAGTGAGGGCAAAGACCCTCGGTGCTACCCTCGCTGGAGCCTTATTCAAATTCGGGCAACTCCTAGCAAAATGTCCCACTTCAATGCAGTTGAAGCACCAACTTCTGACAATCTCTGAACATGTGGTCTGTCACACCACAGTTGTAGCAACGTCTCGCCCTTTTTCTGCACTCGCCTGGGTGACTCCTCTGACACTTAGGGCATACAGGGAACTACTTCGACCCCTGAGGCCACTTGTTGCTCCCCTGACTACTCGGGCTACTGCTAGCCCTCTTCAGGCCCTTTTGTTGAGACGATCCTTCCCCATTCTGCTGGGACAGCATCTCCCTGAAAAATTGCCTGGGCTACTCCTTAGGCAGCGTTCTGTAGTTAGGAAGCTTCATTCAAGCTTCCTCGATTTCCAAAGCCTTGGCCACCACATCCTCATAGGGCACACATCGTGTTCCTACTATCCGTATGCCCATATACATGTATGGCTTCAATTCCTGCACGAACTAGTGTACCTTGTTCTCATCTAGGCTCACCAAATGTCTGGCAAATCGAGACAAGGCCTCAAACTGTCTCACATACTCGGCCATCATACACGTCTGTCTCAATTGAGAAAACTCAACCATCGTCCGGGTCCTGACTGAGTTGTTGAAATACTTATAAAAGAACATCGTCTTAAACTCCTCCCAGATCACGATCTTCACGTCGGTGGTGGCCTTTACTGAATCCCACCAAAATCAAGCATCCTTGGTAAGGTGGAACACTGCACTAGAAACCTTGTCTCGAGATCATCCACCTTGGCATAGTCTAGCATGCTTCCAGACTTCGAAACCACTCCTCAGCACTAAGTGGCTCCGAAGATAATCAATCAAACACTGGGGGTCGGAGTCTATGGAACCTGTCTCCCCCGTGATCTGCCGTAGTGCTACCATTGGACTGGCCCTGCTCTTCTCTATTCATAAACTGCTCCAGTTGCTGAGACTGGCGGTTGACCAACTCAGTAAGCTGTCTAACGGCGTCTTCCATATTGCTTACAGCTCTATGCGTCTCTCTAACCATGACGCTAATCCTGTACACCGCAACATCTAGTAAGTTTAAACGAAACTATGATGGTTCTAAGAAATACTTACAGTTGGTGGAGCACTTCCATGCAGCGACTTGCGGTGTTAGGTAATCCACTGAACGACGTCGACTCTGTGGCTCTGACACTTGTAGCATCCTCTCTTCCCACCTATTAACCGTCGCCTCTACCTTCCCCCAAGCGATGTGGGAATTGTGACAGGTTCTCTTGCCTTCACAATCTCATTCCTCCTCTGAGGGGCCCGACATCCTCGTTGGCCACACTTCCGGTAGGGTAAAGGCTCTGATACAATATCTATAATGCTCCGAAAACCTACTCGTTTCTGGTTCCTTCTCTACTCTGATACCATCTCTATAACGACCCAAAAACGCACCGGCTTCCAGCTTGCTCTCTGATACCATATCGAACAACCCGTCTCTCCCTCTTACCCAATTTGTATCAAATTTAATTTACACTTGAAAACATTGTTTTGTAAAAACTTACGCAGTGGAAAACGACACCTGCGCACCTCTGTTTGCACAAGTCAGTTGACACCTGACCCGTTCTGCACCGAAGGGTCGCCACCTGTATACATAGGTCGGCACCCCGGTCGCCTCTGTTTGGAAAGGTCGACACTTGCTTGCTGCAGTCGACACCCAGATCTTATGTCTGTCCCGGTCGAACCTCGCGGTCGACACCTCTACGTTTATCACACATAGCGGTTGACACCTTCCTTCACCGGTCGACACTTTAATCCTCTTTGCCCGCACCGGTCGAACTTCGTGGTCGACACTCTCACCATTTTTACACTAATCGGTCAACACCTCATTTAGTACTGTCCCCGTAGGTCGACCCCACAATCGACATTTACCTAATTCAGTCGTCACTTAGGCATACCGGTCAACATCTTGCACCAGCAGCCTAAAACTATACTCAGCGCTCTACATAAAAACGAACGACGAAAACCCCCGATTAATTAAACCACAAAGTAAAACCTGGATTTTTTCATCAAAACCACCCAAGTAGTTTCAAAATACATCTATATATCATCTCAACTATTAACGTTTAAAACCCATATATACATCAAAATCTATACACGAATCCTATAAATTTAACACGGACTCCTCAAAATACATTCTTCAAAACTCACCATTACCCCCAAAGCACTCTCCACGGGTCGGGTCGGGTCGCCTTAACACACTCCACCCGCCAGCACATGATAGCACGCCTCTAATTGCCTACTCGCCTTGGCTGAGCTCTCGAAACTCACCGGTAGGGATCTCTGCACCTATACCACCGAACACAAAATATAAGTCTAATGCTCAGTAAGTAGTGCGAAAAATGAAGCGTAAAACCGACAATGCAATCCTATCACATGCAGTCTCTACATCCTCACTCATGTTGTCGTAACCTGTGCTGCGACATACAGCCGTACCGGGGTGAGGCTGGATGCTCTCACCACACTGCCCTATGGCACGCCGCCACCATCCCTGTTTCTCCAGCAACGAGACCCACAACCTGCACACACACGCATCACCTCACACAGCAACCATCCCAGGGTAAGGCTGGACGCACTCGTCACACCATGCCCTAACATGTCACCACCGTCCTGGTTCCTCCAGCAACGGGGCCAGAATTGCTCAACACCACACACACGCCACAGCAGCCATCCCAGGGTGAGGTTGGACCCACTTGCCACACCTCCCCTTGGCACGCACCGACATCCCGATTCCTCCAGCAACGGAGCCAAAGCTGCCCAGACACACATCGTTCTCACCGCTATGCGTCACACTTCACGCTCGCACATAAAATCGTGCTCAAATTCATTTTCGTTACACTTTTCAAAATATGATGTATGACTGAAACAAAACATGCAAACCACACAATACACGTAACCATTCCTACCGTCCTATGGTGTAGGCCCATAAGGGCAATGCGCAAGCACACACTATTTACCTGGCGTCCTTAGCTTTTTTGGTGATCGGTCTCTATCAATTTCTCAAGCTCAACCTATCACATAAGCAATTCACATTAAATTCCATCTCCTACTCATTCCACGTACTAAAATTACGACTACTAACTCAATCCACCAAATCCCAACTACAACGGCTCGCTAACCCGAATTCTGGCAAAAAATAAGCCAACTTCCAACGCGCATAACTTTTGTGTCGGTTATCGGAATTACTTAATTCTAGTGGCTAGACACTCCTTAGGACATCTAGTTTCTAACGGTCTCATCCATTTCACAATCCAACATCTACAGCTTGGCTGAATGTGGCTGAATGAAAACCGTTCCGTAACCTGATTTATTCGACTATCCAAACACCCAATTCTTTCCATAAAAACCTATAACCTAATCTTATTTCCAGATTAAACACCAATACACGAATAAAAATAACCTATAAATCTCCAAATTCGTATCTCTCTGCTAGGGTTTCACCAAACTATCCAATACTCTCTCTAACTTCATTTTTACTGCTTAAAACACTAAAAGACTAACTATCTACTCAAAAAATAATTCAAACTTACAGAAAATCTGAAGATTAGCGAAGAAACGGAGAGGATCGGCGCCGGTTGAAAGGGGGAACGCAGAGTTCGCGCGATAGGGAGGAAGAGGAAACAGAAGGGGGAGAGGGGTTTACGAGTCCCTCTCCTCTATGTTCTTCTTATTTATTATAAAATAATATAATCATAATTACCTTTTCACCCTTAATCTTTAATCGTTTAGTTAAACGGTCAATCATTCTGTTTTCAGTCGGAATCTTGTAGATCCATCTTGTCCATTAGCCTCAAAATAATTTTTTACTTAACAGTATAAATTTTTCGCCCTCGATTCTTACTAAAACTACGTCGTTTACTAGTACATAAATCCAAAAATTAATTTAAAGGAAATCCTATGTGTTATAAGACGTGTCATGGACAGTGTAGCTTAAGAGCCAACCACCTGAGGCGGTTGTACGATGAGATTTTCATGTGCAGCTTGTGAACCCCGTTGCTGGTTGTGCCGGGAAGGTGGCGATGTGTCAGGAATGGTGTGTCTTGAGGGTCAGCTTCTTGGGGCAGTTGTACGACGTAGCCTCGAAGGATTTGATTCGTGCTTAGACGCAATATGAGAATCGACTTGGGAAACCTGATCCACTTCCCAACTCAATGTGAGGATCGTGCGATACATGTTATAGTGTGACAATATATGAGTGTTAAAGTAGAGACTTCGTGTGTTAGGATTGCGTTGATGATTTTTTTTTCATGGTTCATTTTTGCACTACTTATTGAGCGTTAGGCTTTTGTTTTGTGTTCTGTAGTGTAGGTGTAGAGATTTCTACTGGTGAGTTCCGAGAGCCCAGTCAGGGCGAGTAGGTAGTTGGCGGCATGCTACCATGTGCCGGCGGGTGGAGTGTGTTAGGGCGACCCAACCCGTGGAGAGTGTTTTGGGGTATGGTGAGGTTTGAAGATTTATTGTGGAGTCTATGTCAAACGCATAGGATTCGTGTATAGATTTTTGATGTATAGGTGGGTTTTGAACGTTAATAGTCGGGATGATGTATAGTTGTATTTTGAAACTACTTAGGAGATTATGATTTGAAAAACCAGGCTTTTATTTCATGGTTTAATTGATCGAGGCTTTTCGTCGTTCGTTTTTTGTTTTTGAGCTGAGGTTTTTGTTTAGGCAAATGTCGACCGCGAGATTCGACCTACGGGGACAGAACCAAACTAGGTGTCGACCTATGTCTTTATGTCAACCTGTTAGTGTAAAACTGGTGAGAGTGTCGACAAAGAGGTTCGACTGGAGCGGGCGATTAAGGTGTCGACCTGTGAAAACAAGTGTCGACCGCTCTGCGTGATGAACGTAGAAGTGTCGACCACGAGGTTCGACCAGTGCGGGGAGAGAGGATTAAAGTGTCGACCTTGGATCGCTCATAAAAATCTTTCGCACTCAGCCTTAGGTTAGACGGTGGACCTCCCGAAGGTTGATTGTTTAACCTGGCATTTCTGTTAGGCCCATTTTCGGGTCGTGACACAAGCTCAGACCCCCAATATTCGACGGATCATCTCCGGATCCTCTTAGCACTGAGAAGTGGATACGAAGCATGGAAGACATGATGGATTACGCCAAGGTCGACGATCAGAACATGGTATCTAGTGCGGCATTCCACCTCACCAAGGATGCTCGATTTTGGTGGGATTCAATAAAAGTCACCATCGGCGTGAAGACTATGACCTGGAAGGAGTTTAAGACGGTGTTTTTTGGCAAGTATTTCAACCACTCAGTCAGGACCCGGAAGATGGTTGAGTTTGCCCAGTTGAGGCAGACGGGTACTGTGACCGAGTACGTGAGACAGTTTGAAGCAATGTCTCGGTTTGCTAGTCTCCTACTAAGCTTGAATGAGAATAAGGTACACCAATTTGTACAATGCCTGAAATCGAATCTATATATGGGCATGCAAATAGCTGGAACGCGAGGGGTGCCTTATGAGGACGTGGTGGCCAATGTCTTGGACATCGAGGAAGCTGGAATGAAGCTTCCCAGCTACAGAGAGCCGCCTAAGAAGTAGCCCAGATGGTTTTTCAGGGCGTTACTGCCCCAGCAGAGTGGGGAAGGATCGTCCCAACAGAAGGACCTAAAGGGGGCTAGCGATAGTCCGAGCAGTCTGGGGAGCAACAAGTGGCCTCAGGGTCGGAGCAATTTCCTATATGCCCTAAGTGTCAGAGGAGTCACCTCGGCAAGTGCAGGATAAGCGCGGGGCGATGCTACAACTATGGTGAGGCAGGCCATATATCCAGAGATTGTCAGAAGCCGCGACTGAATCGGTGCTTCAGCTACAATGAAGTGGGGCATTTTGCTAGGAGTTGCCCGAATTTGAACAAGGCTCCAACGAGGATAGCACTGAGGGTATTTGCCCTCATTGAGCCAGATGATTCCGCTCAGCCATTGGTGATCTGAGGTAGTATTATTATTTCTGGCATGGTAGCTTACACTTTTGTCGATGCGGGTGCCACGCACGCATTTGTGTCTACTACCTTCGTGGTCAAGGTAGATCTAGTGTCCAGCTCTTTTAGGCAGTTTTATGATATGTTGTTACCGTCGCGGGAGCATCTGTGCTCGGATCAGGTGGTACAAGGTGATATTGTAATAATGGGAAGATTCCTTTTGAGGTTATAGTTGATCCAACTAAGGTGTTGAGACATAGGCGCAAGACTTATATTCAAGGTAGCACATAGGGTAGCCCTCATTATGGAACAACAAGTAGTATGAGAGTGGATTAGAAACATATAAACATAATTGAGATATTTAGATATGAGATAGAATGATCAGGAGTAGAGAAGCATAGCTAATTGCAAGGAAGTTAAGAGTCTGGATCCAAAATTTTGCATTCTGGCATGCATGTTGAGGGAGAAAATATATATTACTAGATTGGAAGATTTAAACTAGTTGAAAAGTGATCGACAAATCTACGAATGAACTGTGAGGTCAAGTGCATAATTTCTAATAATTTTGGTTGTAGATGTACCGCTTAAATGATAGTTGTTTAAGGCTCTAATTGAGGAAGATTTTGAAGAGCTACGTCGATGAGATGTGGATTACCAACCAAGATTTTGTAAGGGGTTTTTATTAGTGAAAATCAATGACTTAGAAAATTGTAAATTAAGATACTTAGTCGAAACAAATGTTACTCGAAGAGATTTAAAGTAGTATTTTATAAACGGTGCTAAGTATGAGTTTGGATGAAATTTTTTTAAGAGGATATAGAGATGAAATTCAGTTAGGTGGTGTTAGAGGTTGGGGTTAAAGTTAATTGAAAAAAATCACTATTGGGTTAAACCTGTGGACTTAAGAATTTGAAGAGATTTGGAGCGATAGTGTAGCATAGTCTACAACAAGTTTGCAAACAAGAAGATTGTTGAATGAATTATTGCAAGTGGGAAGAGTGTTCAGAAATGGTTCAAGGTTAAAGTGAATAGCTTAAAACGGTTCAATTGTGAATCCTTTAAGGATGATCGAGGTAGAGAAGTTAGGATTTGAGCGAATTCTAGCCAACGGAGCCTAAATGTGAAGTTAGAATAGAATACTTATAGAAATTGGAGGTTAACTGGTTAAATTAATGAACCATAAAGTCCCAAATTACCTAATTGAGTTATGGAAGTGGATAGTGCTCAATACATAGTCAAGGATGCAATTAGTTAGATTGAAGATAGCAAATGTGGTCATCGGTAGAATTGGATATATGGTTTTAGAAGTTATTGACGGAAGGAACATGAGATTAAGATCTTAGTGGGTGAACCACTAAAGTTTTAAAATATAAATAGAAACTAGGAAGTAATTGGATGGAACAAACTCAATGATATATAAGAGGACCATAGTTTGAAGAATGAAATTAAACACAAGGACGTTAAAGAACTAAGAACTTAATGTAGACTAGACACTGTTCGAAGGGAGGCTAGATATGAGATAGTGGATTTTGCAACGTCGATGTCAAGAATTAATCGTTACGTAAATTTTGAGGATAAAAGTTTTTTAAGGAGGGTAGAATGGAATGCCCAAGATTTCCGTTAAACAATTTTCAGAATTTCGTATTGGTAAACGACAGAGTTTTAGTCTGAATCGAGAGTGAAAAATTTGTACTAGTAGATAAAGGATTTCTTCGAGGCTAATGGAGAAGAGAAAATTTTAAGAATTCGATCGTAAACGGACTGAAAAGCCGTTTGGTTAAAAGATTAAAGGGTAAAGTTATTATTATTATATATAAAAAAACACAGAGGAGAAGGATTCGTAAACCCCTCTCCCCCTTCAGTTATTCTTCCTCCCCACTGCACGACCTCGGCGATCCCCTTCCAACGATAACTGATCATCTCCGTTTCCTCGCCAATCTTCAGATTTTCGATAAGTTTGAGTTAGTTTTTGAATAGATAATTAGTCCTTTAGTGTTTTTAGCGGTAAAAATGAAGTTAGAGAGAGTATTGGATAGTTTGGTAAAACCCTAGGAGGGAGATACGAATTTGGAGATTAGTATTCGTATATTAGTGTTTAATTTGGATGTAAGATTAGTTTATAGGATTTTATGGAAATGATTAGGTGTTTGGATAGCTAAAAAACTAGGGTTACAGAACGATTTCCATTTGGCCACATTCAGCCAAGCTGTAGATGTTCGATTGTCAAATGGATAAGACCGTTAGAAATTAAACGTCCTAAGAAGTGTGTAGCTGTTAAAATCGAGTGATTCTGATAACTGACGCAAAAGTTATGCGCTTTGATTTTTTTTGGCCGAGTGGGGTTAGTGAGCCGTTTTAGTCGAGCTTTGATGGATTGAATTAGTAGTCGTAATTTTAGTACCTAGAATGAGTTGTGAGATGGAATTTAAGGTGAATTTTTTATGTGATAGGTTGAGCCCGAGAATTGATAGAGGCTGATCACCATAGAAGCTCAAGAGGCCAGGTAAGTAGTATATGCATGTGCGTTGCCCTTATAGGCCTACACCATAGGACGATAGGGATGGTTGCATGTGTTGTATGTGTTTTGCATGTTTTCTTTCAGGCATGCATCATGTTTTGAAAAGTGTAACGAAAATGAATTTTGAGAATGATTTTAAGTATAAATGTGAAGTGTAGCATGTGAACGGTGAGGATAATGGTTACATGGCCTCGAAGGAAGTGATTCGCCCTTCGACGCGGTATGAGAATCGACTTGCGAAACCTAATCCGCTTCCCAACTCTGTATGAGGATCGTTGACATGATTTTCGTGTGCAGCTTGTGGGCCTCGTTGCTGGTTGTACCGAGACGGTGGTGACGTGTCAGGGACAGTGTGGCTTAAGGGCCAACTACCTGAGGGGGTTGTACGACAAGATTTGTATGTGCAGCTTGTGGGCCCCGTTGCTGGTTGTGCCGGGATGGTGGCGACATGTCAGGAATGGTGTGGCTTGAGAGTCAGCTTCCTAGGGCGGTTGTACGATGAAGCCTCGAAGGATGTGATTCGCCCTTCGACGCACTATGAGAATCGACTTGGAAAACCTGATCCACTTCCCAACTCAGGATGAGGATCGTACGATACATGTTATGGTGTGACAACATGAGTGAGAAAGTAGAGACTGCATGTGTTAGGATTGCATTGAGGGTTTCATTTTCGCACTACTTACTGAGCGTTAGACTTATGTTTGCTTTCTGTGGTGTAGGTGGAGAGATTCCTACCGGTGAGTTCCGAGAGCCCAACCAGGGCGAGTAGGCAGTTGGGGCCTGCTACTATGTGCCGACGGGTGGAGTGTCTTAGGGCGACCCAACCTGTGGTTAGTATTTTAGGGTATGGTGAGTTTTGAAGATTTATTGTGGAGTCTGTGTCAAGCGCATAGGAATCGTGTATAAATTTTTGATGTATAGGTGGGTTTTGAACGTTAATAGTCGGAATGATGTATAGTTGTATTTTGAAACTACTTAGGAGATTATGATTTGAAAATCCAGGCTTTTATTTTGTGGTTTAATTTATCAAGGTTTTTCGTCATTCGTTTTCTTTTGAGTTGAGGTTTTTCTTTAGGCTGCTGGTGTAAGGTGTCGACGGGTATGCCTAGGTGTCGACCGAATTAGGCAAATGTCGACTGTGAGGCTCGACCTACGGGGACAGAACCAAACTAGGTGTAGACCTGTGTCTTTATGTCGACCAGTTAGTGTAAAATTGGTGAGAATGTCGACCACGAGATTCAGGTGGGGCAGGCAGAGAGGATTAAGGTGTCGACCTGTGAAGGCAGATGTCAACCGCTCTACGTGATGAACGTAGAAGTGTCGATCATGAGGTTTGACCGGAGCGGGTAGAGAGGATTAAGGTATCGACCTATGAAGGCTGGTGTCGACCGCTCTGTGAAATGAATGTAGAGGTGTCGACAACGAGGTTTGACAGGCGCAGACAGAGAGGATCCGAGTGTCGAAGTGTCGATCTGTGCAAACAGAGGCGACCGAGGTGCCGACCTATGTATATAGGTGTCAACCCTTGGGTGCAGAACAGGTCAGGTGCCGACTGGTGTCTACCGGGGTCGACTGGTTTTCTAGTTATCAGTTTTGACACTTAACAAAACAAAAATAAATGTGTTTTCTTTTGATGAGTCCTCCGTGCTGGTGTCGTTTCTGCTGCGTAAGTCTTTATAAAACGTTTACGAACAAAAAAAATTAAATTTTGATACAAATTGGGTAAGAGGGACAAACGGGTTGTTCGGTATGGCATCAGAGCTAACCGAAAACTAGAGGGGTTTTCGGGGCGTTGCTGTGTTACAATTTTGAACTAATAATGGATTTGAATTTTATCTCAAATCCTAATTTGATTCTAAAGGCATTACACATTTTCATTTTTGTGTCCTATCTTAAACAACAAATCTCCTTTCAAGAAGTTATACTACGAAGTTCCAACTTATAATCATCTTAAATCTTTTGGTTGTTTAAATTATATATATGCATTTGCATATGACTGGAGCTTAATTTGGTTAAAAGCATGTGTCTCCTTGGGAGAGCGTCGACCACGACATTTGTCTCTCCTTTTTTATATTTAATGATGTAGGGGTACCTTTCGAGAAACTCTACCAATTTAGCATGCCTTCGGTTTAGTTTGCCTTGACTCTTGATGTGTTTGAAGGCTTGGCGATCTGGTTGAATAATAAATTATTTAGGAAGAAGATAGTGTTGTCATACCTCAAGAGTTCGTATGACGACCAAGAACTCTTTGTCTTCTATGGAGTAGTTAAGGGCGGCCCACTTTGAGTTTCTCATTAAAGTATGCAAGTGGTTTTCTTTCTTGCATAAGTAGTGCTCCAACTCTTAGCCTGAATGTGTCACATTCCACCTCGAAGACTTTGTTGAAGTCGTGTAGCATAGAGACAGGTGCATTACATAACGTTTCCTTAATTAAATCAAAATTTTGTTGGAAAGTTTGAATCCATTGAAAATCTTTTCCTTTCTTGGTACAATTGGTGATGGGAGCCATGTGCTGGTCCTAGTTTCTCTAGAGGTAGCCATGGATAGGGCCACAAGGGCAAACAAAAAGACTCGAGTCTGGCTTCTCCAGTTGGTGGAGCGAAGTACCACAATGGACAGGAGGATCAGGCCGTCGTCAATGGTATTATTCTAATTTCTCACTCTTTTGTTCGGGTGTTGTTCGATATCGGGTAGACACACTCCGTAATTTCTTCCTTATTCGCGTCTGTTTTGGGTTTGTTTGTTGAGGAGATGGAATCTCTACTAGTGCTTCGCACTCCATTAAGTTTCCAAAGTGCAGTGCCTTTTATGTGTAAACCAATTCATGTGGTCATTGACAACTAGAGTTTTCTGCAAACTTATTGATCATGCCGATGAGTCAGTCTGATTGGATTCTTGGTATGGATTAGTTGAGAAAGTATAGAGCGATTGTGGAGTGTAACGTAAATAGGGTTACGGTTATCTCGAAGAGTGGACAAGTTGTCGTCTACCGCAGTGGTGCTAGTGTTGCGACGACTAATCCTATTTTAAAGACTTGTTTGGGTGGTTATAGTGAATTGGAGCAGTACAGGAATCTTTGTCTGTTAATATTGATGGCGAGACCGTTGACAAGAACATAAATATTTCAGTTGTGAGAGAGTTTCCATATATGTTTCGTGATGATTTTTTAGAGTTGTCTTCAGACCGAGAGATTGAATTATGTATTGACCTAGTTGCTGATGCTACCCCAATATCAATTGCTGCCTATAAAATGGCACCTGCAAAGTTGTTTAAAATTAAGAAAACTATTGAATGAGATGATGTAGCGAGGTTTCGTCCCAATGAATACATTGCATTTGGGTGCTCCAATGATACATGCAAAACAGTAACTCCACGAAAATCCACACGGTCTCCGGCTCACACTTCACTATCACCACCCCTGTAGCGCCACTGAGTCGTCCACGGACCCGGGTCGCCAACCGTACACTTACTCCTCACCTTGATAGAATTCGTATAAAATTTAAAATTTTTGTTGCTCGACTTAAATCAGCAGTCTTTGAAAACGTTTAAACTTGTCGCAGTGGAAGACTCAATCAAAAATTGGGTTAAATGACACTTCACTTTTCAAAACATTCTAAAAAGAGGTGCCGCTCGACACCTGTAAACACCGGTCGACAGCTTAATACTCTATCCCCGCCCCGGTCAAACTTCATTGTCGACACTTCTACGCACATAACGAAAAGCGATTGACACCTACTTTTAGCAGTCGACACTTCAATTCTCTCTGCCCGCATAGGTCGAACCCCGCAGTCGACACTCTCATCCCATTTTACACTGACCGGTCGACACCTATGGACACCGGTCGACACTTTACTCCTCTCTGCCCGCACAGGTCGAACTCGCGGTCGACACTCACATCCCATTTTACACTGACCAGTCGACACCTATGGACAATGGTCGACACTTTGTATCTCTCGGCCCGCACAGGTCGAACCCCGCTGTCGACACTCCTTTTATATTTTACGCTACGCGGTCGACACTTAGAGGCTTCAGTAGACACCTTGCACCAGCAGCCTAAATATAACACTAGTTCAAAAGAAAACGGATGACGAAAACTTTCACGATTAAAACCACAAAGTAATACTTGTATTTTTAAGACAAAATTCCATGAGTACTTTCAAAAGCACAACAATACACCAATCTCGACTATAAACGTTCAAACCCGCCTATGCCTCAAAATCTATACACTCGACTTGGATTCCGCAAAATACAACCCCCAAAACCTACCATCTAGCCTCGCTCCACGAGTCAGGCCGCCGTGACAAACTCCACCTGCCGGCATATGGTAGCACGCCGCCAACTGTCTACTCATCCTGCCTGGGCTCTCGTAACTCACTTGCAGGAATCTCTGCACCTATACCACGAAACACACAACATAAGCCTAACGCTCAGTAAGCAGTGCACAACATATGTAGTCTTTACACTCAAGCTCATGTTGTCACCATTCCGCGACGCGTTGTGCAGCCGGGCCATGGTGAGGGTGAACCTCGCGTCACGTTACACCCTGACACGTCGCCATCGTCCTAGACTCCCCAGCAACGAAGCCCGCAAGCCACACACACACGCCACGCGACGGCCCAGCCAGCTCACTCCCCAAGCAGAGTTTGCGACTGGTGATGCACCGGCCCACTCCTCGAGCAAGATCCGCAGTACCACCGTCCATCATTTCGCAACAGTCCAGTCGACCCACTCCTCGAGTGGAATTCGCAACTGGTAATGCACCGACCCATTCCCCAAGTAGGATCCGCGGTGATACTGTCCATTATCATCATCGTCAACACATACACGCACCGTGACGACCCAAACAGCCCATTCCCCAAGCGAAATTCGCGGTTGGTTAAGCACCGACCCACTCCTCGAGCAGGATCCGCGGTACCACCGCCACGCGTCTCACCACCATCTACTCAAAACATGCACAAAACTATTTTCGTTCTCCTTTTTAAAACATAATGCATGTCAAACAATACGCACGCACATCACAATCAAATAACATAAATCCTAAAGTTCCACGGTGTAAGCCCACTTGGGCAAAACACATGCATACACTACTTACTTGGCATCCTAACTTTTCGTGGTCCTCGTTTCTATCACTTCCTCCGGCTCAACCTACCACATAACCTATTCGCATTAAAAACTCATCTCAATACTCTACTCATGCACTAAAACCACCATAATAGCACAACATTTCACGAACTCACTAAAATCGGTCACTAACGCAACTCGGCTAAAAATCAGCTTAAACTTCCAATACGCATAACTTTTGCGTCTGTTATCAAAATCACTTGATTCCAATGGCCAAATACTACAATCATAACCTAGTTTAACATACCAAAATAGAATTTAAAACAATTACCTACAGCTAGGTTGAAACTCCAAAAAATAGAACCAGATTTCACATTAAAATGCCCAAAATTCTTATTCTTGGTTCTCTCCACAAAACTCACTTAATTCCTTAACAATCCATCACACTCTAACTTATTAAGCATAATCTAACTACCATTGGACATTTCAAATTCAGAAACTGGAATTGCACGATACATTCTCTCGGATATTCTTCAATTTTTCGAAACTCTCTCACCTCACCCACTTCGAACCGTTAATTTCGCCACCAACCGTTCTAAATTATAGCATAAAGCTTCAGAAACCGAAACCAAAACTCAACCCTAGATTATCAATCAACAGAGGGGAGAAGAGGAAGAGATTACCAGGGAGAAAGAGGGATCGGGTTCTGCACGTGGACGGAAGGAGAAAAAATCGGGAGCAGCGAGCTCCGATTGCCGGCAAAGAGAGAGACGAGGTGCGTGCGGGAGAGGAAAAGGGGTTCTCCCCTTCCTTTGTGCCGAGAGGAAAGAACGAGAGTGGCTGAAGCCACTATGGTTCTTTTATTTTTTTATTTTTAAATAATAATAATAATAAGTTAATTACTTTTTCACCTTCACACTTTAATTTTTTAA
The DNA here is from genome assembly GCA_022433055.1 of Begonia peltatifolia. Lineage (NCBI taxonomy): Eukaryota > Viridiplantae > Streptophyta > Magnoliopsida > Cucurbitales > Begoniaceae > Begonia > Begonia peltatifolia. Next base: position 17,733,267 of record CM039517.1, on the reverse strand, counting down.
TCAAACGGCTATTCAGTCTTTTTCTGGTCAGATTCCTAAAATTTCCTCTTCTCCATTAGTCTCGAAAAAATCTTTTATCTACTAGTACAAATTCTCCGCTCTCAATTCCGATCAAAACTCCGCCATTTACCAATACAAATTTTTGAAAATTAATTTACATAAAATTAATTACTTTGGTTTTGCTTTAGGATTAGAAAAATTTGTGGATTTTGAGTTGATACAAGAGGTAGTGTTGAGAACCACGGTTCTTGAGAACTCAAGACCCTTCAACAATGTGAAATAAAACTCAAGAACGCCTAATAATCAAGTTTGAGAAACTGGATCTTGATCGAATCTTGCCGATGGAACCAAAGTTATCAACCAAGAAGAGCTTGACCCAAATCAAACTTGTTGGTCAGAGCCAAAGCTATCAAGTGACCTCCCAATCTTTGACTTGCAGAAGACCTAGTTATTCACAAAGAACTAAATAACAAATTCTAAAAAGAAACTCAAGAAGAAAATTCAATCAAAAATCGTGTGTCCCTTTTGGAATACATCCATGTTGTTGAATTAGTCTCAATGCAACTAGAAATAAGTAAACTTAACCTAATTATAAAACACAAAACTTAACAAACTAAAAAATTAGGAAAAAACACAAAAAGAAAGGTTTCGATAAGTTTAGCTAGTAACCATAGTCTAGCATGTAGAATAATTGTGGAATAGATATTTGATGTGAATTGGTTATGTGATAGGTTGAGACCGAGTGTTGGATACAGTCTGATCACCACATAAAAGCTAAGGATGCCAGGTAAGTAGTATTTACATGTGTGTTGCCCTTACGGGCCTACACCGCAGGATAGTAGAGATGATTTGCATGTTTTGTATATTTTGTTTCAGTCATGCATCATATTTTGAAAAAAGTCACTAAAATGAATTTGACCATGGTTTCTAATTGTGGGTGAGTAGTATGACATGAGAACGGTGAGGATAACGGTTATGGGCCTCGAAGGAAGTGATTCGTCCTTCGACGTAGATAGAGAATCGACTTAGGAAACCTGATCCACTTCTCAACTCAACATGAGAATCATTTACAAGGGATTCATATGCAACTTACGGGCCCCATCGCTGGTTAAGCTAGGACAGTGACGACGTGTCAGTGGTAGTGTGGCATAAAGGCCAATTGACCTGGTGGCGGTTGGAATGACCGGCCTCGAAGAAAGTGATTCGCGCTTCGACGCAGACAGAGAATCGACTGAGGAAAAATAATCTACTTCCCAACTCAATATGAGGATTGTATGAGACGATGACAAGAAATAGCAACATGAGTGAGAGTGCAGAGATTTCATATGATAAGATTGCATTGACAGTTTTTATGTTTCATTACACATTACTTACTAAGCATTAGGCTTACTTTATGTTCTGTGGTGTAGGTATAGACAAGTAGACAATGAGTACCAGGAGCCTAGCCATGAGTAGCGAGTAGTTGGCGACGCACGACAGGACATCGGCTTGGTGGACAGTGTTAGGGCGACCCGACTCTTGGGGGATGGCAGTTTATGGTGAGGCTTTTGGGAACTTTGTTTTGGAATCTTTTGTAGTTTGGGGTGGCTTTTACTCAATGCTTTGTATAGATTTTGTTATATAGTGAATTTCAGTGTTAACCGCTAGATAAAAATGTTTGTTTGAAAACTTGAATTTTAGTTTAATGGTTTTTTTTTCGAACGTGGTCTTGTAGATCGTGAGAGTGTTTTAAAAATGTAAACAGAAGATTTTGTTGAAAGATGTTGTACTGTATCATTTTGGGTTTGATTTCGCAAGTCTGAGATTGACAATTTTAGGCGTTACTCTGGTAAAATTTCGACAAAAACGTCATGATGTCGAGTGTCAAGTAACGCAAGCATCGCCCCAAGGAGGGGGCGTTGCATCACTCAGGGAGGGGCGTTGCATCGGCCCACCCACAGAGTGGGCGATGCAAAACCCCCTAGTGGGGCGTTACATCGCCCCAGCAGGGTGTTGCATCGCCCCACTCACTAGTTGTGGGCGATGTAAATCGCCCCAGGAGTGATACATCGCCCTTTGGGGGCTATTGAACAGTACCCTTCGTGGGTACTGTTCACGTGAATGGTAACGGGTCGAGGGTGGTGCGCACACTCGGGGCGCACGGCGTCGAGTGTGTGGCGCGAGCACAAGGCACACAGCACCGGGTGACGCACGTAGTATCAGCGTCTGGTGCCAGTGCCGACACCAACGACTGGGCCATTCGGCCGACGGCCGGTGGCGGTGGTTTCTTTTAAAAAAAAAAGAATTTAGTCCTCACTCTCACGCTCGATTTAAAAAAAAAGAATTTAGTCCTCACTCTCACGCTCGATTTTCATACAACAGCTTTATCGTTCCATTTTTAAATGTTTCAAATTTATCTTCCGTTGCGTGTGTCTTTTTTAAAGTGTTTTTCGTTTTACTTATCTTTTGTATAGAGATTTGGGTACATAGTCGGAGAGTCGAATCGGGTTAGCTTTGTCGATGGCCTGGGAACCCGGAGGGGACTCCCGAGGTCGTGACACAGGTTATCTCATGGGCGCCCGAGCTCTATGACTGTTAATTGGGTGGTTCACGCGCTTGCTGCGCGTGCGGTATGCGTTGGCAATTACTATGCACGTGTGCTGGGCTGCTCCTTTTCCTTCTTAGCAACACTTTTTTTATTGTCGTGTTTTCTTGGTCTTTTGTACATTTCCCCATTAGTTCCTCATCAATAATTGGCATAATCATTGATCTTTACTCGTAATGTGATGACTCTTTCTCTTGGGTCTCTATGTTTAAAATCTTCTTGGTATTTTATCTTGTTATTGGTCCTTCTATGTCTTGTAATGGATCATGAGGCTTGATTACACATTGATTTCTATAATTCTCTCCCTCTTTGAACATATTTATCCTTGAATCTCTTGTATTATACAAATATAATTCACTAACATTAAAAGAAGTACTTATATTACCATATTCACTCAGTAAGTCAATTTTGTAAGCGCTGTCATAGATGTGTTCTATTAAGTGGAAGGGGTCATCTCCTCGCAGTTGCAACTTCTTCTATCATTGTTAGACAAATCTTTTCTTTCTTAAGTGAATCCAAATTCAATCTCTGGGTTCAAAGGTTACTTTCACTCGGCTTTCTTTAGTTTGCCTTGCATAGTGTGCATTCCTTTTCTCAATGTTATCTCATACCTTTGCATGCAAATCCTTTACAAACTCGCCCTTTTTTATTTTTATTAACATGAGATAACTCATTTATAGGCAAAGGTAAAATATCAAGTAGAGTTAAAGGTTTAAAACTATAAACAATTTCAAATGACTAATAAAAATTAGTAGAATGAACAACCCTATTATGCAAATTGTGCATGAGGTAAACATTTCTCCCATTTCTTTTAAATTTTTTCGAAATAATTGCTCTTAACAAGATAGAAAGTGTCCTATTCACCGCTTTGGTTTGTCCATCTGTTTGATAATATGTTACGATAGAGAATAAGAGTTTGTACCTAGTTTATTCCATAAAGTTCTCCAAAAGTAACTTAAAAAATTAACATATCACTCATAATAGTTCTAGGTAATTTGTGTAGACGGATAATTTCTCTAAAAATAAATTTGCCACATGCGTAACATCATTAGTCTTTGTACATGCTGTAAAGTGAGTCATTTTACTAAACTTATCAACAACCATTAATATGCTATCCTTACCTCATTGTGTTCTCGGTAATCCCAATACAAAATCCATTAAAATGTCAATCCAATGTTGGAAGAAGAGTGTATTGTCCATGAGGTCTAATATTTGATTTGACTTTTTTACATTCAATGCACTTATCCCGAATGGTTTGTACGTCATGTCTCATCCTCGGTCAATAAAAATGTTCACTGTAACACCCCCGAGAGACCCCGCGTTCCCGGTGCGCTACAGCGCCTGTACACACTACACACACTAAACTTTGACATAACACACTCAATTTAATACCTCTTTCATTTTTAAATCATTTTCAAAAGAACATTTGTGAGTATGAAAAATTTTCGACTCAATCCAAAAACAACTCTCGTCCCGAAGAGGAAACACGAAATCTTCAACACGAAAACTACGCAGCGGAAAAGAAAACTATTTAAAAATAGTTTAAGATAAAACGGTAAGACTCGAAATCTTAGGAAAGAATCCAACGCACCCCTCGAACTACACAATCCAGTGCCGCGCACTCACGTCCCCACTTCGACACCCCGCGCGCACCTTCGCGGTGCCGCACGTGCCAACTCAACGTCATTGTGTCTCGTGCACGGTCACAGTGCCGCGTGCCCTACGCACCCTGCCGCTGTACAGCACGTCCGCGCGCACGCCCTCACTCGGCGCCGCACGACTCGTGAGTACCCGCAGGGCCGGCTGCCCCACGCACCTGCTATCACGCCGCACTCCCACGCTCATCTACACTTCTCTGGCATTCACTGTACACACCTCAACCTATTTCATATCCTCTCGACTCCCAACCCCTCTCCCAAAATTTCTGCAAAGTAATGCCTAAAAACTGGCTATCCCAAAAATTTAAAACCCTGCACACAGTTCACCAAAAACTAACAATATTTATCTATTCATCATCCAGAGAAATCACCATAACAAAATTAGAGTATGAAGACAACGAAAATCCATCAAATACAAACGAAAAAAATTCACAGTATAGAGCAATTTCAAGCTCCTACGTGTAAAATATATGCGTACGTCGCCAAAATCACTCGCACTCCATATACATCTATACACTGACGCATATACAACTCATCTCATCGACTGTATATAATCACCACAAAAGAAAAATACCCACAAACAAACCAGACCACCACCTACCATCTCCAAAGGTCGGGTCGCCCTACAAAATCCGTCATCCGGTGCCTCGGTCATATGCCGCCAACCATCCTATGCCTCAGGACTAGGCTCTCGAGGTTCACCAACAAGGTCGTCAGCACGTACACCACAGAACGCACAACATAAACCTAACGCTCAGTAAGTAATGCGATATGATAGTAAAAGCCGACAATGCAATCCTATCACATGCAGTCTCTACACTCATACTCATGTTGTCACATCTGTGACGCGTAGTACAGCCGCACCAAGGTAAAGAGGAACCTCATGCCACCCTACACCCTGACACGTCGCCACCGTCCAGGACTCCCCAGCAACGAGGCCCACAAGCTACACACACGCATCACCACACGACAACCACATCAGGGTAAGGGTGTACCTCGCGTCACACTACACCCTGACACGTTGCCCCCATCCCAGCCTCCCCAGCACGGGGCCACAGTGCCACACGTACACGTTTCGCGACAGCCTAGCCGGCCTACTCCTCGAGCGGAATCCGCGACCGGTGTTGCACTGGCCCAAACACTAGTAGGATCCGCGGTACCACTGCCCATCACCCTCACCATCAACACATTCACGCCGCATGACGGCCCAGCCAGCCCACTCCTCGAGCGGAATCCGCGACTGGTGAAGCACTGGCCCGCACACTAGCGGGACCCGCCGTACCACCGCCACACGTCTCACCACATTCTCAAAACATGCTCAAAACCATTTTCGTCCATATTTTTAAAATATGATGCATGACAAACAATACGCACGCACACCACAATCAATCACATAAACCCTAAAGTTCTACAGTGTAGCCCCGTTTGGGAAAAACGCATGCATGCACTACTTACCTGGCATCCTAAGCTCGCTTGACGCACAGATTCGCCAAAAAGTGTCTCAACCTAAAACACAAATAATCACCTATCAATCTTCTTCTCAAAATTCACCAAATAAGCTAAAATAATATTTCTTAACTAAACCAATGAAGTTCCAGTTAAAATGGGTCACCAAAATGGATTTGTCCAAAAACCAGCTTAAAGTTCGGACCCGCATAACTTTTGCGTCCGTCAATGGAATCGAACGATTCAAGTGGCTAAACGTCCCCTTAGGAACGTAATTTAACCTATTAAGACGGATTTTAAAACGGTAAGCCGCAGATAGGTGAAAAACACCAAAACCGAATCTGCCATTTTTATCCAATTTTCACATTTTTGTTTTCTTCCACCAAAACTCACTCAAAACTAGTTTTACGCATCAAAACAGCTATGCTACTATCATACGTCACAATTTTTATGAAAAACACTCGCTAATTTGACTTAGACCAAAATTCAACATAAACTTCCGACGCCCATAACTTTTGCGTCGGATATCGGAATTGAACGATTTCAGCTGTCATACGTCCCTCTAACAATCTAATTTAACCTACAAAAACCGAATTTAAAACAATTAACCGTAACTCTAACCAAATTCCCAAAAACAGAACAGTTCTTATACGAAAAAAATGTCTGAAATCTCAACTTCAGTCCAATTTCTTCACCAAGCAGCCACATTACAATCCAATATGCATAAACTAATAACAATTCGAAGTTTCTCGATCAGAAAGTTCGAATGGCGGCACCAACCTTCATAGTTTTCTTTTCAAAACCAGGACACCACCGATGCCCACCCCTTTTTCCCTTGCTGCAGACCCCTCCATACCTTGGCACAATAAGCCGAGGCAGGAACACAAGTAACCCACACCTTCGGCCACCAAAATGGAGGAGGAGCAGGGGACATTCCCACCTGTCCTTGGTCGGGTTTGGGGCAGAAATATCGAGCCCCTAGCGCGCCCACCCTAGCCTCCAAACACCAAGGACCGAGCTCAAACAAAGCGGGAGTTCGGAAGCAACCGAACTCCCCACTTGCTGGCAGAAATCAAAAGGGGAGGAGGGCAGTTTACCTTGGGTCTTCGGCACGGGAAAGGCTGAGCTACACGTCGTCCCGACTTGTCGGAGCTCCCTACCCATGTCGGCTGCCGTTAACTTCTCCTCCGGTCGCCAGCCGTCGTCAGAGCTCGGAGTTTTTCTCTCCTCTCCCGCGTCTCCCTCTCGGTCCTCTCGGCGCCAAGGTGTAACAGCCGAATGGCTTCCTCCCGAAGCCATTTGGTTGTTATATTAAATTTTCTTCTTTTTTTTTTATATATATTAAATAAAGATTACCAAAATGCCCTCACCTCTTTTTATTGTCCGTAACTTCGTTAAATTTTTGTACTCCTGACTTTAAATTCTGAAACCACCACAAAACTAGACTCCGAGTCTTATAATTTAATTTTTCCGTTAAAATATTTTCCATAACTCCAACCGAATTTAAATTAAAAGTTTCAGAAATTAAATTTAAAAAGATCCAAAATTTTCAGGTTATTACATTTACAAAGCACACTCAACATTTTACTTACTTCAAAATGTTTCATTAATCATCATCTATGAGTTTCTTTAACAAACAATTCCCTTAGTGAAGATTTAGTGATACAAAGTTTATTTTTTCAAACAAAAAACTTTTATGTCTATAACGGTCATCCTATGCATATTTCTCACAATCTTTCCAAACGAGTTTAAAATTGATATATGTTTCTTACAAATCTTTTATAAAATTGAATCCTAACAACTTAGTTTGTAGGGAAGTTATGAGTATGTACCTTCTTGACAATACATCGACAACTATATTTTTTTATCTTTTTTGTAATGAAAGGTCTCTATAAACTTCATCAATTTTGCATGCATTTTGTGTAGTTTTCTTTGCGACTTCAAGTGTTTCAAACTCTCATGATCAAAGGATATAATACACTCTCTTAGCCACAAATAATGTTGTCGTGTTTGTAACGTTCTCACCAAGGCATACAATTCTTTATCATATATAGGTAATTCAATGCCGCTCAAATAAGCTTTCGCTAAAATAAACTACCAGTTTCATTTTTTGCATCAAAACACCTTGAATTACCTTTGACTACGCATCACATTCAACCTCAAAAATTTTATCAAAATTTGGTAATACTAACAAAAGTCGCATTTGCCAAGTTTTCCCTTAGAAGATTAAATGATTTATCACGTACCTCGATCCACTTAAATTCTACATTCTTTTCAACCAAATCATTTAACAGTATCACGATGGTACTTAAGTTACTAACGAATCTTCTATATAAGCTAGCTAAACCATGAAAGCTACGTTCTTCATTAGCATTTTAAGGTCTCGGCCATTCCTTAATTGCTTTGACTTTTTCTTCACCTACCGTTGTTCCCTTTGAGCTAATTACAAAACCAAGAAATACTACCGATTCCATACAAAATGTGCACTTTTTGATATTAGCATATAATAGGTTTATCCGCAAAACATTAAAAATGCACTTTAAATGCTCAACATGTTGTTCCAACATTTTGCTATAAACTAATATATCATCAAAATAAACCACAACATATTTTCAAATAAATGAACTTAAAACGTGATTCATTAACCTCATAAACATACAACCCGAGTTTTATACCAAAGAACATGACTAACCACTCATAAAGTTTTATTTTAAAAGCAGTTTTCCATTCGTCGTCTTCTTTCATGCGAATTTGATAGTACTCATTCTTTAAATGAATATTTGAGCATAAGCATTAGTCATATAACTCATTAAGCATATCATCTAACCTTGGAATAAGATGTTCATATTTTACAGTAATTTTGTCGCTCGACAGTCCATGCACATCCTCCATATTCCATCCTTCTGTACAACTAAAATCATAGGTACCAAACATGAGTTAGGCTTTCCTTCACTAACCACTTTCCACCTATTTATCTACTTGCTTTTGGATCTCCTTGGTCTCTTTAGGATTAGCTCGATACGTTGGTCAATTAAAAATTGACGCTCTCGACATGTAATCTATTTGATGTTCAATCCCCCTTTGAGGAGGTAATTCTTGAAATAAATCTTCAAATTCCTACAAAAAAGAATAAACTACATAGAAGAGAACTGATAAAAAATAAACATCTTTGTAAAAAAGTAAAAACACTTGTTGTTTTGCTAACATCGCACTTTTCACCTCACTTTTTCTCGTCATTCCACTCATTTTTCCACTCTCCTCTTGTTTTCTTTCAATCTCGACTTTCAATATTTTTCCACATTCTTTTCTCTTCTTTTCTTTCCACTCGCTTTTTCACAAGAGTCTTGTTCACTCGTTAGCTTTTCTCTCTTTTTGAATTCTTTTGCACTTCTCTCTTGATCATCATAAGCCTCCCAATGTGTTAATGGTTTTAGGACTACCATTCTTCTATTTTGAACAAAAGAGTATTTGCTTTTGAATGTATTGTGCTTGACATTTCTATCAAATTGCCTAGGCCTTCCGAAAAGAATATGAGTTTCTGACATAAGTACGACATCACAAATAATCTTGTATTTATATCTTCCAATTGATAGTGCCACTTTTATATGCTTTGTGATATTTGCTTCCCCACAATCACTTAACAAGTGAAGCTTATACAGTTTCAGATGCTTCTTATTTTCCAAGCTCAATATTTCTCTCAATAAAGTACTAGCAACGTTAGTACAACTTCAACTATCAATGATCAAACTCCATAACTTATCGTTACATGGCATCTAGTATGAAAGATGTGCTCTCTTTGCACTTTGACTCCATCATTCTTATGTTGAATGTTGAGTGCTCTCCTTGTGACCAATAAATCACCTCTTATGGGTTCTTGCACATTCACATCGCTACAATTTCCAAAATGGTGGCATTTCATTGTCACTTGAGCTAATACTTACCACATCACCATTATCTCATATAGTCAAATCTCTCTTGTTCAGACAAATAGATGCAATATGTCTAAAACCTTGACATCTAAAACATATGATCTCACAAGTCTTAGTAGGCATGGAGAGTTCACCTTTACTTTTTGTGTTTGATTTATTTTCTTTTGCTTTGAACTCCTCCGTTGGCTTCAAGATTGGTTTTTCATTCTTCTAATTTGATTTACAAAGAGAATTTGAGGCCTATCTCATCTTTGAGTTTAACTTTCCTTCTAGTTGTCTTCTAATCTTGATGGATTTATGTAACAACTTCTCTATATTCATATAATGTTGTAAGTCTACAACATCCGCAATATTTCTATTTAATCTTATAATAAATCTTGTCATCGTGACTTCCTCATCATCATCTACCTTAGCCCTTATCATAACTACTTCCAACCCGCTTGTAATATTCCTACACACTCTTAACTCCTTAAATCAACCTTGGGACTTTCGACACAAATCTCGATAATAGTGGCCATAAATAAATTGCTCTCCCATAGTTACCTTTATTTCCTCCCAGGGTTGCTCACCATATCTCTTTTAGTTTCTTACTAATTGATCTCACCATATACTTGCGCAATCTGTGAATTCCATTGTTGCTAGCTTAATCTTTTTCTCCTCGATGAAATTATGACAATTAAACATATTATCAACTTTTTTTATCATTTCAAATATAACTCGGGATCACTTTTACCATGAAAAAGGAGATATTACTAATGTGATGTTGCGTATGTTTTGTTTCAAATCCTCTTTTCTCTTGCGTACTTATCATCCGCGAATAATTCCTCATGTTCATGTACATTGGTGCTTTACCTTTTCGTGCATGGCTTGTATAGTTCTCGTGGATATTTTTTGATCAAAATTAGAGTGTTCTCTTTCACTACTCATGGTATGCTCAAAATTTAGAATAACGAAAAAATAATGAGAAAAAATAAACAAACTAAAAATATGTCAGTTAAACAAACTTTTCTCACTCCCTCACGTGTTTAGACTGAATATTTGTCACTCTACTTGTGTTTCATTCAAAATATGACTTTTATAAAATAATCTCTACCTCTTTCCTTTTACTCAATTTTCTCTTTCTTTATGTAAAAACTTGATCAAGAGAAAATAATCAATAAATAATAACAAAATTCTAAACTTCAAAATTAATAGAATCAAACATTTTAATAGGAAACAAGAACAATCAATGAAGAAAGCTTTGTTATTATCCAAGGAAACTTTTAACAAATTATAAGTGAAGAGATATTCTATGGTCAAGATATTTCAAGATCAACAAGGTTATTCAATTGACAAGAATCCGAAAGTATATGAATAACAATCGAATATTCATAGCAAGAATTAAACATTCTAACAATAAATGTCACAATAATTTGAGAACAACAATATAGAATTTCAAGCAAAAGAATTGAAATTTAAAAGTTCGAAACTTGAAGATTCAAAATATGTTGATTTTCTCAAGAGTAAGAATTCAAGAAGAATGATTGAATGTGTTGAATATCTTACAAACGAGATTTTGAGAAAGATTGAATATGTGAAATATCTATATAATAAGAAACCGAGAATAATGATTGAATATGTTGAATGTCTCATGCATAAGAATTTGAGGAAAATGATTGAATATATCAAATATCTTAATAATAATAATATTTTGAGAACAAGAATTGAGTATGTCGAATATCTCAAGAGTGAGAATTCAGAAATAAAAGAAGAAAGTTGAGATATTTGAACTTTTGTGATTTTTTGCTTTTTTTTTATATATATATATGAAGAATTTGCAAAGAAGAATATTTTTTTACTTTCAAAACTTTTTGAAGAGAAAAAGAAAATTTGCAAGATAATAAAAATAGGAAATTGAAATGAAGAGTCTTTGCTCTGATAACAAATTATGAGAACCAGCAGTATTGAGAACCTGAGACCTTTCAATAGTGTATAATAAAACTCAAAAACACCTTAGAATCAAGTACGATGAATTTGAACCCAATTGAAACTTACCGATGAAATCAAAATTATTAAACAAGAGAAGTGTGCCTCAAACCAAACTTGTTAGTGAACCAAACTATCAAATGATCTCTCAAGCTTTGACTTGAAGAAAATATAATTCTTTACAAAGAAGCAATGAGAAAATTCTAAAAAAAAAACTCTATAAGAGAAAATTTTAATAGAAAATGTCGTGGGTCCATTTTGGAGTATATCCATGGTGTTTAAATAGCCTTAAGACATGTAAGAATAAATAAACTTAACCTAGTTATGAAATAGGAAACTTAACAAACCAAAAATTAGAAAAAACTCAAAAAAGAAGGTTTGGTCGTAGATGGCCAGTGCTTGTGCTGAACAATATGGCGAGCGCGCGCTGGCCTAGGTAGGACGTTGCATGCGGGTAAACATTGACAAAGTAGGCACGTGGGGTGCAAGGGTGGACGTTGATTAGGCGAGCACATGTGAGGCGCGTAGGCAGTCGCCCTAACGGGGTGCACGTGTTGATGGATGCGCAGTTGGGTTGCGACGCAAGCAAAGTTAGGCGCGCGAGTGATTTTGTACGCAGCGTGCACGCTGGATATTGTTGGACACGTGCACTGGGCTATTCTTTTTTCTTCCTAGAAACATATTTTGATCTTTATGTTTTCTTGGTCTTTTGTATGCATTTCCACCGTTGGTTCCTCATCAATACTTAGCATAATTAAATTAAAGGCTTTGTGCATTTTTTTTTTATCTTGATCTAGTCATTGGTCCTTCTATATCTTGTAATGGATCATGAGGCTTGGTCGCACATTGATTTGCATCAAGTTGTAGCTCCGATTGGACAGAAGAGAAATCATCGTTGAGGTAATGATTTTATACTTTTTGCAATGCATAGCTAGGTTTTATGAAAATCTATTTTGGTGAGTTTTCACCAATATAAAACCTGATTGGGCCTGGTCGCCAGCACGTCAGTATTTTTACATATATGCATATATAGTTTTACATGTTTACCATTGATGCATAGTTTTATAGTATTGTGATATATATCTTTTGAAGATGAGTCCGCATGATACTTTGACAGTTTTAGTGTCAAAGTATCATGAGGACATCTTAGTACCTCTTCTATTTCATGTCTTGTTTGCAAGTTACAAAAATTGGTAATAAGGCGGTGATGATGCACTCCTTGGGTTTTGAGTCCTTAAACATGATCAGGGTATGCTCGGAGAAACCTGAGTATAAGCAAATCTCGAATTCGAGTATAGATTAATCATGGATCGTTATGAAAGGGAGGTCAAGG
>CM039517.1:17596797-17720252 GCA_022433055.1 Begonia peltatifolia | reverse complement strand
GGGGGGGGGGCGGCGTTTTGGGAGCACGATGGCATCGAATCTCATAAAAACTTCGAAGATAAGAGTGCTCCTGTAGCGACCTAAGAACCCTCATGGTTCCCGGCACGCTAGCTACTACTCTGATCCATACACTCGGGTAAAATTCATGTAAAAATTTAAAAAATTCATTCCTTGAGTTAAAACGACCTTTTTGAAAACGTCATAGCGGAAGAGTCGATTTAAAATCAATTTAAATAAAATTTCAAGTTTTGAAAACACTAAAAGACATTTTCGGTCGACCCCTGTAATCATCGGTCGACACTTCATTTGCCTTTGTTTTCATCGGTCGACCATAGCGGTCGACACCTCTCTACTCATTACACTAACCGGTCGACACCTGTGGACACAGGTCGACACTCCAATCTTCTCTGCCCGCACAGGTCGAACCCTATAGTCGACAGTTCTACGCTCATCACAAAGAGCGGTCGACACCTATCTTCACATGTCGACACCTTTATCCTCTCTGTTTCCATCAATCGAACCTTGCGGCCGACACCTATACAAACTTTACACTAACCGGTCGACACTTCCACGCACAGGTCGACACCTGATATGGTTGTCTCCATAGGTCGACCTTTACGGTCGACACTTGCCGGATTTGGTCAACCACTAAGCCTATCGGTCGCCACGTCCTTCACAAAATTCTGCCTAAAAACCTTAAAACTTCACAAAATCAATTGAACTTCAACTCAACGCTAAAAATAACCCAACGTGCACTTTTCCAATCAACTCCAAATCGTTATATACATCAAAACTACTACCAAACATTTGAAATCCATTTATTATTCAAAACGACTCAAAATGACTCTGACTCGACCCCTAAACCCGTGCCCATGAACACCGCGTCGAAATGCCTTTACAACGGGTCAGATCGTCCACATGTGTCCTCCTCCAACTGGCTCCTAATCCTGGGCTCACTCCGAGTACTCACCAGCTATCGCTTCGTCACCTATATCACAGAACTCATCTATTAGCCTAATGCTAAATAAGTAATGCATAAAAACATAATACTGTAAACAAACACATCCTAATATATCCAGTTTCTACAGTTTTGTCTCTACTTTCATTTTCGTCTCTATCTTACATCTTATTTATCTTCTTACTACTAGGTTCTTCCTTACGTGCTAGACCAAGGTGGCACACCTCGCGTCCCCCTCATAGAACAATGTCAATCTCAGTCTAGTAAAGTGACGCACCTCGCAGTGCACCTCTCAGAACAAGGTCACCACGTAAAGCGGGAGAAGAGTGATACACCTTGCGGTCCACCTCTGAGGACAAGACCACTCAACCCCACCTTTATTATCTTCTTACGTATCTTCTCAATTCATTCGTTTCATCTCATCCTAGTGTTTCATTTCGTAAAAACATGAAAATTTATTTTCGTTTCGTTCTCATACTTCAAAACAATGATGCATAACGTAAAAACATAACATAACATAAACGTGCATGCAACCTACTGAACTGTGATGTAGGCCCGAAGACAAAACACCTACTACATTACTTACCTGGCGTTCTAGCAATTCGTACTCCGTATATGACTCGCTAACTAGAGAACCTATAAAACACACTCTCATCAATTCTTCTCTGTCCAACTCGTAAAACTCTAAGGAAAATAACACTAACAACTAATCTAACTAAACCCAAAATCCTACACAATTTCTGATCAAATTCGGAAACGCATAACTTATCCAATACTCGTCCGATTTGGACGATTCAAAGTGCTACGGATTCCTTAGAACATCTAGTTCCTAATGGTCTATTCCAATTCCTAATCCAACACCTACAGATTGGCCGAATGTGGCCGAACAGAAACCGTTCCGTAACTCGAGTTATTCGGTTATCCAACGCTCAATACTTTCCATAAAACTTATAATCTACTCTTTCTTCCAACTTAAACACCAATACACGACTAACACTCGACTAAATTCTGAAATTTCATACCTCCCACCTAGGATTTTACTAAAACTAACAAATACTCTCTCTAACCTTAGTTTTACCGCTCAAAGCGACTAAAAAACTAACTATCTATCAGAAAATTACCTTAAATTTGAAGAAACGGAGGAGAATCGTCGACTGGAAGAAGAAATTGCCAAGGCTTCGCGCGGAAGAGGGAAGAAGAACAGGGGAGGGGGTTTCTGGTGCGGGGAAAGAAAATACCGTAAGGTGTTTTTGTGTTGTGTTTTGTTTTTTTATATAATAGTAATAATAATAACTTAATTACTAAATCGCCCTCAACCCTCAATCATAATCAATCTGTTATTCAATCCGTGTTCGGTTGGATTCCTAAATTTCTTTCTTCTCCATTAGCCTCAAAACAATCTTTTATTTAATGGTAGAAATTCTCCACTCTCAATTCTGACCAAAACTCCTCCGATTACAATTACGTAAATCTGAAATTAGTTTTAACGAAAAATTCTGGGTGTTACAGCTCCGGCGAGATACAATCATCTTTCTTGTATTTTTTGTATATTCTGAAGCAAAGTTAGCCTATATTTCCATGAAGAATTATCAAACTCCTCTCATCTCTCATATTGGAAATTTTTGTTATTTAAAGGTTGGTTGTGAAACCCTTCTGCTTGTCTTTCAACCTTTGTGGGTAGAAAAGTTAAACCATAACCAAAAAAAAAAAATTACAGGAACACTAAGACTTACGTGGAAAAACACTTTCAGGAAAAAAAAACCACTGAGAAAGGAATAAATTTACTATGAAGATCGAAATACAACCACGAAAACAAAAGCCTAATAAGATTCCTAACATGGGCTTAACCAGTCCGACCCGTATAGAATTCGGGTCACACCAAATTCTAACAATCTCCACCTTGACACGAATTCCACATGAGAGATCTAATGGACTACTCAACCAAACTGAAAACGAATCTAGAACACTGAACTATGACAATCTCCACCTTCAAAAAAATTTCGGTGCAAGAAAACAAATCTTCAAATTTTTCTTTTTCACACGTGTCTCTGATGGGCCATCTTAGCAACTAATGTTGATCAGGTTTAAAAACATTTAAACCACGATGATGGCATTTTCAAATTGTCATCCAAATCTTTCGCAAATCTCAACTTCCCAACAAAACTGATATTTTTACACCCCAAAAATATCACACTAAACTTGTTCTTGTTTTGTCCCTAAAGAAACAAGGAAGACAAATGAAATGGTGAAGCTGAACGGAGTAAGAGCGGCTCTCTTCTCTTCACGGTTCGGCAACGATTGCAGTGGCTAACCCTTTCGTCTTAGGGTTTTCTCTAATCTTCACTGTTCGGCAATGACGATAGTGACTAACCCTTTTACCTTTAGAGTTTTCTCCTCTCTTCGCTAGATGGCAATATTGGCCCGATCTCTATTCTTCTTCGTGACTGGCACACGCAGCGGCAAGTTCTTCTCTGTTGAAGAAAACTTTCTCTATTTTCTCTCAATGCTTGGCTGTGAGCTCTGTTTGATCGGAATATCCTCGGTGTTCTCCGATTCAATAACGAGATATCAAACTTGAAAGAATTCATCGCTCAAAAACTGACTTCAACAGAATATTTAGTTTTCAAATATTCAATTCTAAATATTTGAAGCCCAAAATATATTCCAACCAAAATTGAGATCCCAAAATAAATCGCCCAAAATATTCCTAACAATTTTCAATCAATAACTCTCCAGAATTTTGGAACACCAACGATATTTGAAAATTCCAAACAAATAATCACACAGAAAATGCCAAAAGGAAACAATTCCTCTCTACTCCGAGTCTTCAGTCGTCGATAGATTGACTTTGTTGTTCTTCATGGTGAAAGATAGTGGCTTCAGTGATCAGAGAAGAACGACCAGACAAAACTGACGTCGACTCTTCTCTTCACAGTTCTCTTGGCGATGACGGCTTCCCTCTCATAAGGTTTCTCTCTTCCTTCTTCGCAGCCAGCAACCCTCTGCTCTAGGGCTTCTTCTATTCTTCGTCTGTCAACGATCGATTGTGTGCAACAGTGTTGTGTGAACGTGAAATTCGTTGGTATGGAAAACAGGTTATATTCCTTGTTGCCGTTCACTACAACCCAAGAAGAACAAAGGAAAGAAAAAAAAAAGAATAGCAGAGGAAAAATAAAACAGAAATCTTCTTTTTCCCTCTTTCGCCTGCCGACCTTCTTCCTTTATGCTCTCTCTCTCTTCTAACGGTTTCCTACACGCTGGCGTCCACGTCAGCATTCAATTGTTGTCTACGTTTTCGAGTTTCGCTGCGCCTCCCTTTCGATGCCCAGCTCTTCATTGGCTGGGATGGGCTCTCCCCATGACAGCCCCCTCCGTGACTTGGACCTTGTCCCCAAGGTCAGAAATCGAGAAATTGGGCCGTGAGTATGTCGGAATCAATCCATGTGGCGTCGAAAACCGATTGGCCTGTCCACTGGATCAGCCATTGAGTGACTGGATAAGACCCACGCTTAACTACTCTGGTCTGGAGCAGATAGTGTGGAGTAGCGGTGGGAGCAGGGGATGTGAACTCGGGAGGAAGTGTCGTGGCTGAAATAGTCTTGTCGCCAATAGCTTGCTTCAAAAGGGAGACATGAAAAATAGGGTGGATGTGTGATCCAGCCGGTAATTGTAGTCTGTAAGCAACGGGACCGACGCGATTGAGTACCTGGAATGGGCCAAAATATTTAGGGGAAAGCTTATGTGAGCTATGAGAGGAGACAGATTGTTGGCGGTAGGGTTGGAGCTTTAGGAACACGAAGTTGCCGGTTCGAAATGTTCTCTTGGTACGGTGGCGATCAGTGTACTACTTCATGCGGTGTTGAGCTATGGTGATGTTGTCTTTGAGAAGCCTATCCATTGTATGACGATCTTGTAGGAAGTTTCCGGCCACTGCAGATTCGGAGTGTTGGTATAGCCCCATGGTCAGGCGGGGTGGAGAGGTTCCATATAGAGCTTCGAAGGGCGACATTTTGATCGCCGTTTGGAGCGTGGTGTTGTATCACCATTCGGCCAACGGAAGCCATTGCCGCCATGCTGCTGGTTTGTGGAATGTCATGCAACGAAGATACATTTCGATGCATTGGTTCAAACGCTCCGTCTGGCCGTCGGACTCCAGGTGGTAGCTGGAGGAGGTGGTAAGATCCGTCCCTAAGGAAGAGAACAGGGACTGCCAGAAATTGGACAAAAAGATCGGGTCCCTGTCGGAAACTATTGACTGTGGCATTCCGTGAAGCTTGAAGACGTTGTCCAGGAAGGTATTTGCAACCTGAATGGCCGTGAAGAGATGTCGGAGCGCCAGAAAATGGGCATATTTTGTGAAGCGATCGATCACCACTAGAATGCAGTTGGACTTGAGGGAGTTGGGAAGGCCTTCGATAAAGTCCATGGCGATATGGGTCCACGGATGCTGAGGAATGGGGAGTGGTTGGAGAAGCCCGGGATAAGGAACATGCTCGTGTTTGCAGCGTTGGCAAATGTCGCACCCTCGGACATAGGCATGAACTTCGGAGGATAGGCCCGGCCACCAAAAAAGTGATTTTGCCCGGTGGAGGGTCGCTTGAATGCCCGAATGACCTCCTTCAGCAGAGTCGTGTAAAGATTTCAGAACCTGTTTTCGTATATTGTTGCCTTTGCCCAGAACCAGTTTGCCGTCGAAACGGAGAAGGCCGTTGGTGAATGAAAATTTGGTATCGGAAGAGGGGTCGGTTGACAAGCGGGTGATTATCTCCGAGGCCCACTCATCACCCTCATAACTGGATATGGCCTCCTTCATCCAGGTCGGGGTAAGGACTGACAAAGCTTGGCAATGGGAGGGAGCAGCCAGGGAATTGGAGGTTTCACGGGAAAGGGCATCGGCGACGACATTGAACTTGCCCTGTTTATACTCGATTTGGTAGTTTAACCCCAGGAGCTTGGTTAACCACTTCTGTTGCAATGGTGTCGTAATTCGCTGCTCTAAGAGGTATTTAAGTGACTGATGGTCTGTCTGTATATTGAAAGAGTTGCCTTCCAGGTAATGCCGCCATAATTGAACCGCCGAAACTAGTGCGAGAAGTTCTTTCTCATAGATCGACAGCCCTCTGTTCCGTGTGTTAAAAGGCTTGCTCATGTAAGCAATGACTCGTCTATTTTTCATTAAGACGGCTCCCATTCCTTCGCTGCAAGCATCGGTTTGGATGATAAAAGGTTGGGAGAAATCCGGTAATGTTAGCACCGGTGGCTTGCTCATGGCTCCTTTCAGGGCTTGGAAGGCTTGCTCTGCTTGCTTCTCCCAGACGAAGGCATTCGTTTTCAGTAGTGCGGTTAGTGGTCGAGCCAGGATACCGTATTGCGGATGAATTTCCTGTAGTAACCCATTAAACCCAGGAAACCTCGCAATTGTTTGATAGTAGAAGGAGAGGGCCAACCAAGCATGGCAACAATTTTAGCGGGGTCCACCCGAATACCCTCGCGGGAGATGATATGGCCTAAATAGCCCACTTGAGACTGGCCGAAGGTACATTTAGATTCCTTGGCGACTAAGCGATGCCAAAACAGCAATTCCAACACAACTCTCAGGTGTTCACAGTGGGATTCAATGGTGGGGCTGTATACCAGAATATCATCGAAGAAAATGAGGACGAACTTCCGCAAATAGGGCCTAAAAATTGTGTTCATGAGTGCCTGGAAGGTCGCCGGCGTGTTTGTGAGGCCGAACGGCATAACCTTGAATTCATATAGCCCCTGGTGTGTCTTGAAGGCGGTTTTGTGACAGTCTTCTTTGCGAATTCGGATTTGGTGGTAGCCAGCCCGTAGATCGATCTTTGAGAAGAAAGCCGATCCGTTAAGCTCATCTAGAAGTTCATCGATGATGGGCATCGGAAATTTGTCTTTAATCGTGAGTGCGTTGAGCTGTCGATAATCCACGCAGAATCGCCATTGACCGTCTTTCTTTTTAACCAATAGCACCGGCGAAGCGAAAGAACTGTTACTGGGGGCTAGAATTCATCTGTCTAGCATTTCCTGGACCAGCCTCTCAATTTCAGATTTCTGTGAGAAATGACAGCGATAGGGCGCAATTCGGAAAGGCTTGGCGTCTGGAATCAATGGAATTTTGTGGTCATAGCTTCTCGCTGGAGGTAAACCCGAAGGAGGGCGGAAAACCATGGCATAGTCTTGAACGACCGTCTTGACGCACGCCGGACTCTCCTGTTCTGTTGCTCGTGGGATCATTTCCAACTGTGCAATAAACCCACCTACCCGATTACGTCTGTAGACCTTGTCGATCTTAAGGTTGGAAATTTCTTTAAGAAGTGCCGGACCGGAGTAAGGAATGGTGAGTAATGACCCTTCATGTTGAATTTTCAGATGGTTGCGCGGCGGATCAAACGTCACTGGACTGTGAGAACCAATCCAGTCAATGCCCAGAATTAGGTCACTACCCCCGAATTTCAGAGTCTGTAGGGGGTATGTGAATCAGGAGCCCCCCATCGTCCATGTCACTGGTTCTGATAACTCTCGGCTGATGAGCTTCTCACCATTGGCTACTTCGACATTGGCAGAACTTCCAGCTATGGAGGTTAAGTGAAAATGGGATACCAACTTCTCATCAATGAAACTGTTAGTGCTTCCACTGTCTATGAGAACGGAGATAGGATGTTGCCCCAGCTGTCCCACTATTCGCACCGTGGAGTTGGATGTTTGACCGGCCAGCGCGTCAAGGGAAACCTCCAGAGTTGGCATATCAGGGGAGTCACCGGAATTCTCGGTATTGTCTGCGTTTGTATCCTCCTCATCCGGGGAGTCTATGATAAGGATGTTGATGGCTCGATTCCTGCAAACATGCCCGGTGAAGTACTTCTCATCACACTTAAAACAGAGGCCTAGTTTTCGTTTAAGCTATAGATCTGCTTGTGGTATCCGCTGGACCTTCTGAGAGGGGATGTTGGCACCGGATTCTCTCGTCGGTAAGGCCCCTGAATTAGTCGAAGGTTGATCCGTCCATTTGGTGGTTGGGTACTGCCGCGTTGATCTCCAGCCCTTTGTGAGAACACCCAGTGCAGATTCCTGAAGTGTAGCCACCTCAATTGCCTGTTCCTGGGTCGTCGCTCGGGCAATCTTCACCATCGCCCTTAACTCCTCTTTCAGGCCGTTGGTGAAACCGACAATCCAGAAAGATTCTGGCATATCGGGTAAGCATAACTGGGCTTGAGCTTTCAGTTCCTCAAATCGCTCTAGATAGGCTGAGATAGTGCCTGTTTGTGTCACTTTGCTGAGAGTTTCGAGAATATTTTCCCCGAGGTTGGCTGAAAAACGCTTGCACAGGGCTGTCGTAAATTGTCGCCAGGTGGCTCCGGGTCGAGTCGTCACCCATCCATGGTACCATACGTTGGCCTTCTCCCTCAGAAATAGTTCTGCCATCTCTAATTTCTGTCCCTCCGCAGTGCGGTGGAGGTCGAAATACCGGTCTGCTTTTCGAACCCATTCTTGTGGATTGTCTCCGGAGAAATACGGCAGCTCGAGCTTCAGAAATCTCCCGAGCTGGTGATCGTATCGTGGGTACTCCGGTGGGTTTGGGGGAAACGGCGGGAGTCTCGGTGTGAGAACTTGCCATGGAGCCCATGGGGGTGGTTGCGGCTGTGGAACCAGTGGTGGTCGTGAGAAGGAGGTGGGGCAGGGGTCGGGTGGCAGAGGTTTTCTCTGGCCATTGTCACCAACTACGGTCAGATTTTTCTCCTCCCCCACCCCGACGACTTGTGTACTCGATGAAGGAAGATAATCCCCTCGCGCCGGTGATGACTGCCATGTTTCGACGCCCGCTAGAGCTTTCAGTTCAGCTTCCGTTCTGGCTCGGGACAGTTTGGTTAACATGGTGAGCATGGCGTCTTGTTTCGTCGTTGACTCCTGCATGTATGCCTTAACGGATTGATCCAATCGCTCTTGTCTGAGGTGCAGCTCTTGAAGGTTTTGATCGGAGTTCGCCAGCTGCGTGGTAATGTCGGCGATCGTCTTTTGAAGTTCCTGGTGATTTCCGGTGAGTTTCTTCAACGATTCCTCGTTCGTTTTTGCTCTGGTTTCAGCCATGGCGGATCGACGCTGCTCTGATACCAATTGTTGTGTGAACGTGAAATTCGTTGGAATGAAAAACAGGTTATATTCCTTGTTGCCGTTCACTACAACCCAAGAAGAACAAAGGAAAGAAAAAAAAAAAAAAATAGCAGAGGAAAAATAAAACAGAAATCTTCTTCTTCCCTCTTTCGCCTGCCGACCTTCTTCCTTTATGCTCTCTCTCTATTCTAACGGTTTCTTACACGCTGGCGTCCACGTCAACATTCGGTTGTTGTCTACGTTTTCGAGTTTCGCTATGCCTCCCTTTCGATGCTCAGCTCCTCATTGGCTGGGATGGGCTCTACCCATGACAAACAGACAGCGGTAGGTTTTCACACAGATCTGTGCATAGTCGGCGGCGAGGAGTTGTCGGATGAGGGCTTCGTTTTCTTCCTCGGAAACAAAGGCGAGATGCGACAACTGGCTCTCCTTGGCGCACGACGATGGCAGAACGGCTGCCGTAAATGGATTATTCCGTTGCTTGGAGGCGAAGTTGGCTACAGGTGGAGAGCCTTCTACTCTTGGCAAGATAGGATTGATCTGCTTCTTCTTTCTCAAGAACCAGCAGCGTCTGGAGAGTGGACTTCTACTTTAGTGGAAGAAGACACAGCAACAAGGACAAAACTTTCCATTTTTTTTATTTTTTAATTTTTTTTCTCAAAAATTACAAATTTCACACGCCAAAATTACAAATTTATAAAATCATTTGAAGCCTTGGATAAATCAAAAACCAAATTTTCATAAACCTTGAACTTTGCTTTTATATCAATTGTTGAAAAGCAATTGAAACTCTCGAAGTAAAGATCTAATACCAACTGTTGAAAAATTAAAATTCTGATACCAATTATTAAAAAATAAAATGATAATTAAAAAAAGAAAATATGTAAGGACACCAAAATTTATGGGGCAAAAATTTTTCGGAGAAAAAACTACAAACAGATAAACAAATCTAATATGAATATCGAAATATAACTGCGAATTTTGCGATTCTATCTTACATGAATTTATAGAGAAAATAAAATTCTAATAATTTTCTCAACATGAGTCTAACAGATTCGGCCCGTATAAAATTTAGGTCACACCAAATTCTAACAGTGTATTCATTCTCACCAAGTGACGATGATTTCCAAATTTCACGTGTAACAAAGCCTTGGATATTGTTTAATTATCAGAAATCTATTTTATCTATGAATTAAGTTCGTTCTTTTCCTGATTAGATAGATGAATTTATTGTTTTTCTATCCAATCGTTCAACATTTGCGAATAGGGCATTCCTTAAATTGATCCATTTCGTATGCCCTATTATTATTTGTTGATTTTTTTTAAATATATGACAGGGTTTCCTTTAGAGAGGAGTAGAATCAGAAGTAAGAAGTTGAATCGACCAAAATTGGACAGTCATCGTGCTGACTGTATAGCTATAAGAGCGGAAAGGCAGAGCAATTTGGTTCTTTTCGTACTGTTAAAGAAGAAGACGACTAGAAAATGATGCAGAGTCTTACGTTTTAGGGATTGGGCGGCTACTATATTTGAAATGATAATTGACAAAATTGAAAGTTCAAAATATCATAAAAAAATATTCTCTTAATCTATTTTGATATTTATCTTATATTATCTTATATATCTTACTATATAGAAATTTTGTTTTAATATTTTAATTATTTTATATTTATAATGTGAATTATTATTTTAATCGTCTATTAAATAATATCTTATGTTTTAAATATAAATGTTACAGTAAAATATTTTTGTATAATAAAATATTTTATTTAAAATCATTATGATTTTTTATTTTACTTTAAAATATAATATATTAATATATTTTTTATTTTACATATTTTTTTTATATATCTTTTACTGTATTTTATTTATTTTATATTTATCTTATTTAATGAATTTACATAGTAAATTAGTTGTATGCTCTTAATGTTTTCATCTATATTATACCATATATAAAAATATGAATCTTTTGATTTTGTTTTAATGTTTTAATTTATTTTATTTTTATTTTATCAATTATAATTTTAATCTTCTATTAAATAATTTTTTATGTTTTAAATATTATTTTATTTTACATTATTATGATTTTTGTTTTACTTTATATTAGTATATCAATATATTTGTCATTTTATAAATTTTTATATATTTCTTTTAAGGCATATTATTTTTTTATATGTATTTTATTTAATTTTTTTTAATGAGTTTTTTTTTAAATTTTACTGTAAGGTACTAAAATAGTTCTAATATCTTTTTTTTTCTATCTTACTATATATAAAAGTATGAATCTTTCGATTTTGTTTTAATTTTTTGATTTATTTTATTTCTATTTTGAGAATAGTATTTTAACCTCTATTAAATAAATTCTTATATTTTAAATACAAATATTATAATAGATTATCTTTTTATAATATATTATTTTATTTTAAATTATCTTATGTTTTACTTTAAAATATAAGTTTTATTTAAATCTCAAAGTATCAGGAAAAAAAAACCCCTTAAATTTTATTATTTATGGAAAAAAAATAACTTAACTTTTGATAAATAAGCAATTTTAATCTAGAGGGGTGAAAAACCATCCTCGAGGACGGTGGTCCAACTGAAAGGCCATCATCGAGGATGGCCGAGACTCAAATCACACCAAATTTTAAAACCCTCTCAACTATTTTCTTATCCTGGCTATATTTCTTTACGTTCACGTACTAAATACGATGTTTTTTTTAATTGTATAATTTACGTTAGGCATTTAAAAAAAATACTCATATACATTAGCGACAATTAATTTCTTGCCTCAATGATATTTCTTCGCATTCACCAGCTAGGTACGAAATTTATTTTTTTATTAGATATCTATCTATAATACTGTAAATAATTAGATCGCATCTGTTATCATTTCTCCTATCGTGTATTAAGTGGTGTAATTATACTATGCAAGTGAGTTCTGTCTAGGAGTCTTAGTTTTAAGTGGTACCGTTTGTGAACCTGCTAGTCTTTCGTGAGAACTTACTTAGAAAAATAATTATGTTTAGTAGATTGTTCAGTACAGTCTTTTTTAAGAATTATTATGATCAATACTCTCCACGGTTTAATTTTTTGATTTAATTACTTTTGTAAAATGTCAAATACAATTAATTTGCGACGAACATGTTTTTTTTTTTTTTTTTTACATTTTTCTCACACATATAAGCCTTATTTTAATATCTTTTTATTGTGTTGATGTAAAAATATTATAAGTTAAACCATCAAAGTATCGATGTATTTTAAAAGAATCACCCAACTTTACTATTCATTTGGAAGTTTCTTTTACTACGAAGATTAAAAAAAGATTTGAAGGTATTTTATTTTCTTAATATATCTTATCTTCATTTGTTTTATTATGCAGATATAAAAAAATCAATACTTTGAGATTTATTTTCAAAAAACCTATTTATTTTAATATATTTTATTTTCTATAATATTATTTTATAATTTCCTACATGATGTTTAAACAATGAATCGGGTCATAGTTGAACACTTGTTTCATATCGACAAAAGGTATAATGTATTTCTATATATTTTTTCAATTTTTGGGGCGTTGTGGTAGTAACATAGTTTTATTAAGTTGTTTTTCGTGCAAATGTCAGGAGTTGCAGAGAGCTCTTCGAGAAGAATTCAAATATGCTGAACTCTGCTTATGCCTTCGGCATATTTATGCTAATTTCAAAAAGCATTTTTCGAAGCAGAGTATACACAGATGCAATGTGGAATGCAGCCAGAGCACCCACAAAGGTCCATTTCGAGCATTAAATGCGAAAATTATATCAGCTCAATCCAGATGTCCACGCATGACTTCGAGCAAAAGAGCTTAAATATTGGGCTAGTTATGCATTCTCTTTGAATCCCAAACGTGAATTTGGATTGAATAATTTATGCGAGTCATTCAATGCCTTTTTTTTTCCGGTCAGAGACAAACTAACACTGACCATGTTCGAGATTATCCGAAAGCATTTAGTGACTCATTTCGTAAAGAAGTTTAAGAAGGTGGCCCAATCAATCGACCTTCTGTTTCCCTAAATAAGCAAAAAGCTTGATAAGCTAACTAGTGCATCTGGAAGTTGGAGTGCAACGTTTGCGGGAGTTGCACAATTTCAGGTCAGCAACGGATACGAACATTTCGTTGTCGACATGAATTTGTTTGTGTACAACTGTACAAGATGGGAGCGTACAAGAATCCCACATGTCCATTCCATTCCTTGCATGTACTGGATGAGAGTAGCGCCGAAGAATTACGTGCATCCATGCTATCACATGGCAAGATACATGCTGATGCACTCACACTATATTCATCTCATTAGTGGCCTACTAATGTGGCCACTCGTAGAAGGTATGCACAAAATCCTCCAGCCAAAAAAGAAAGTGTCAACCTCATAAGCTGAAGAAGACAAGAGTACGAGATGGCGAAGAGCCGTCAAGCTCGATAATTAGTAAGAACAACTCCACCGTGCGGTACTGTATATGTCAGCAGCAGGGGCATAATGCTCGCACTTGTCCTAACCGGAGATTAACTTCAGGCGCTGCTTCTCAAGACACATTTATGGGTTTCAACACATTTGACGAGATGCAAAAATCTTCTACATGCGACCGTAGCAGAAGTTGTTGAATTAGTAATTTAATTTTTTTAAGGTACCATTTATTAATTTAATTTTGAAAGGTGATTGAAACTGTAATTAGTTATTTTATTTTAGACCTCACGAAATTTACATACAACAACTGATAGTTTGAGGTTTAATGTAAAAAAAGAAACTCAATTTTAAAACGTATATAATTTCACATTTCAATAAAATTAAAGTACAAAAACTAATATAAACTACGCCGATGGGTCATCATCGTCTTTGTCGGTGCTGTGGTTTGCCATCCAATGTTGAAAGCTTCATCTCTCTATACTACTCAACGAGATAATTTTGGGACTGAGTCACCTCTCTCTAAGAAGCGATCACCCCACTCTGTCCTAAGGCGAGCTCATCGACTCTGCGTATGAGGTGCTGGATGTTTCGCTAGTGGCTCTGTTGTATCTCAAACACTTGCTACAGATGTTGGTGGTGCGTCTGCTGCATCTCATACATCTACTGGTGGTGCGCCTGCTGCATCTAATACAGCTGCTGTAGATATTACCTCGTGTCTCATCCACTAGCCTTATCCTCCTATAGGGCTAATGGTGAAAATGTGGTCTCATCTATTAGCACTGCTTGAGATATGGATGCCCCCTGATTGTTATTCTTCAGCACTCATGTATCATCGACTTCAACGATGCCCATGTGTATCAACTGAGTTATGTCAAATACGTCGGTGGATCTAGGGGGTATTATATGCTCACCAACCGGCAGTCGAAGCTCAGATCACTAGATAATCTTAAGAATCAATGCCCCATACGGGATATTCATCCTGGGTACCCACCCGACCTCACGCATGTGACTTAAAATCAAAAAACCAAGATCAAAAGATTTCCCGTTGCAGAGCTTCTCCATGACATAGAAGTCCATGCAATTCACAAGATTTCGATGTCTCTCTCACGATAGAAAGGTGTGGGTTAGCAAGTTGCGAAGAATCCGACCTCTAATATTCAAATCTTTCGATCGGGGTTTCACGAATGCCCCAATGTTAGAATTGCGTGAATTTTCTGTAGAAACTCTACTTTCTCGGATAATGTAAAAAAAGGGCAGTCTCGAGAAGTATGATATAATATTGCTCCATCGTCCTATGGCAAATCCCAGCATTTCATTCACTAGCTCTGAACGTATCATAAACTTTCTACCAAGGATGTACGTTCTCAAACCAGTCAAGACTCTATTTCTGCCGGACGCTGTCAATTTCGCGTTGAACAAGTAAACTATTATCTCGCAGGTATCGTCAGTCATGCAATCTGTCATGCATTTCTTTGATCTCCATCAACTCCTAAACTCTAAAGTTTACATTCATGCAAAAATTAATTAAGTGTCTTCGCAAATCCTGCTCAAACTTTCTCTGGCAATCTTTATTCAAAAATTCTTCCTGTCAAGTTCACGTACAACTAAAATTTCATAAATTATGCAAATATTATGACATTATAAATAAAATAATTTTATTCACTAAATAAAAATAACATGAATTTTTCATATTTTAAGATTTAAATAGAAACTATTAAAAGAATTTCTACAAAATACAATAAAGAAAAAATATTAATAGTCATAAACTATAATAGTACTAAAAGTCGAGAGAGTATTGAAATTTTCTTCTATCAATAGTAAAGAATTTTATTATAATATTTTTACATCAATATAATAAAAAATACTAAAATAAGAATTATATAAGTGAGAAAAACGTAAAAAAATTAGAAAATAATGTTCGTAAAAAATAAATTCATAAGTTATGTAAATATTATGAAATCGTAAGTAAAATGATTTTATTTAATTTAAACCCTAAAATAAATTGTCTCTATTTTTCGGATTTAGATAGAAATTATTAAAAGAAATTCAAAAAACAAATACAATAAAGAAAAAGATTAACAGTCACAAACTATAATAATACTAAAAGTCGAGAGAGTATTGAAATTCTTTTACATCAATACTAAAAATTTTTTTTGTTTAAAATATAATAATAACAAAAAAAAAAATTTCGTTACACCATTAAATATAATAATAGTTCACTCTTTTCATAAAATAACAAAATGTATCTTCATTTCTCTCAACTTCTCTTATTTCTTTTAATATACATTTCATTAGATTATGAAAATAGTAGAGTACTCAATCACATTGATGGATCTTCCAATACAACATCATGCAGGAAGCTATAAAATAATATTATATAAAATAAAATATATTAAAATAAATAGTTTTGTTTAAAATAAACATCAAAGTATCGATTTTTTTTTATCTGGATAATAAAATAAATAAAGATAAGATATATTAAGAAAATAAAATATCATCAAATCTTTTTTTTATCTTCGTAGTAAAAGAAACTTACCAAAATGTACGATAATATAAAATCTAAAATAAAAAAAACAAAAAATCATGCTTACCTTGCAGATGAATAGTAAAGTTTGGTGGTTTTTTAAAATATATAGATACTTTGATGGTTTAACTTATAATATTCTTACATCAACACAATAAAAAAATATTAAAATAAGACATATATGAGAGAAAAACGTAAAAAAAAAAAAAAACCAAATTTGTCGCAAATTAATTGTATTTGACATTCTATAAAAGTAATTAAATCAAACAGTTAAAACGTGGAGAGTACTGATTAGGATAATTTTCAGAAAAAACTATACACGACAATTTGCTAGACAAAATTTCTATTTCAACTAAGTTCCCAAGAAAGATTGGAGGGATCACAAACTCTTCCACTTAAAACTCAATTTCCTAGACATAACTCACTTACACAGTACAATGACATTATTTAATACATAGTAGGAGAAACGATAACATATGCGATCCAATTATTTACGGTATAATAGATAGATATCTAATAAAAAAAAACTTTGTACCTAGCCAATGAATGCGAAAAAATATCATCGAATCAAGAAATTAATCGTCACTAATGTAGAAAAAATTATTAGCAATATTTAAATAAAAAAAATTGAATCTCGGTTTAACACATTGTATATGAGTATTTTTTTTAAATGCCTAATGTAAATGATACAATTAAAAAAAAATCGTTGTACCTAGTAGGTGAACGTGGAGAAATATCACCCGGATAAGAAAATAGTCGATTGGATTTTCAAATTTTGGTGTGATTTGAAAAACGAAATGGGTAGGTATTTATCTAGGGGGGAGAATACTAAAATAAGACTTGTATATGTGAGAAAAATGTAAAAAATAAAAAATCATGTTCGTCGCAAATTAATTGTATTTGACATTCTACAAAAGTAATTAAATCAAACAATTAAAATGTGCAGAATACTGATGATGAGAATTCCCAGAAAAGACTGTATTAGACAATCTTCTAAACAAAATTATCTTTTCAAATAAATACCAAGAAAGACTGAAGGGATCACAAACTGTCCTACTTAAAACCTAGTCTCCTAGAAATAACTCACTTACACAGTATAATTATACAATTTAATATACGGTAGGAGAAACGATAACAGATGCGATCCAATTATTTACAGTATAATAGATAGATATCTAATAAAAAAAATAAACTTCGTACCTAGTCAGTGAATGCGGAAAAATATCACCAAATTAAGAAATCAATCGTCGCTGATATAGAGAAAAATATTAACAATATTTAAATAAAAAAATTGAATCTTGATTTAATATTTTGTATATGAGTATTTTTTTTTAAATGCCTACCGTAAATGATACAATTAAAAAAAATCATTGTACTTAATAGTTGAACGTGGAGAAATATCATCAGAATAAGAAAATAGTCGATAGAATTTTCAAATTTGGTGTGATTTGACAAACAAAATTGAGAGGTGTTTATACAGGGGGGAGAGGCCACCTTTCTCACCCTCTCTCTAAGTTAAAATTGTATATTTATCAAATTATAAAGTTTTTTTTTCATGAATAGTATACTTTGAAGATTTTAAAAAAAAAAATCAATATTTTATTATTTTTTTAAACTTATTAATATATTTGTCATTTTATAGATTTTTTTTGTACTTTTAGTGCATTTTATTTGTTTATGTCTATCTATTAAATTTCTTTTAATGAATTTATGAAATCTTAATAGAACGTAGTAAAACAGTTACATGCCCTTAGATTTTTCTTCTAATTTAGTTTGAAACATAGAGCTCATGTACTAATTGCTACGACTTGTTCAAATATTTTGTAATAAATTAAAATTTTAAAAATTTTGAATTTAATTCTCAAATTAGATTTCTAAAATCCTCTATAAATTTCAATTATTTAATTTTCAAATCCACAGGAATTTATGCAGAAAATTTTATTTTCTTATTAAATACCTAATTAATTTGCTAAATTAAAACTCTAAAACATTAAACTCAACTTAATGACGTTAATTAAAGTAATCAAATAACATAATTATCACCTTAATAAATATTAAATTTTAATTAGAATTAAATATTCATTATTTACCATTTAGATACCTCAAATAACTTAAATTAATAAAGTAAAAAGATAACTTAATTAACTAACATTCTCAATAAATTTAATTAGAATTAAATGTTTATTATTTACCCTTAAGATACCTCAAATAACTTAAATTAATAAAATAAAAAGATAACTTAATTAACTAACATTCTCAATGTTAACTTATTAATAATAATATTTTTATTTAGATCCTCAAACAACATTTGTCACTAGGGATGGGCATGATCTGATCCGGTCTGATCCCAAGCTCGGACCAAAATTGGATCGAGTATTAGGAATTTTTTTTTCGAATCCTAGAACCGGCTTTAGGAGGATCAAAATTTTTGGTCTGCTCCCTGTTCGATGAAGTTTCTCCAACAATTTTTCTGAATTATTATTTTTTTAAAACAATAAATTGCATATAAAAATCAAAAGCTCACCACCAGGATTGCAAACCCACAAACAACAAATTTTCATTCGCAGAGGCATCTGGAGATGGGCATAGTTTGGTTTTAGACAGAATAATTGAAATCTAATGGCAACACCGATTAAAATATATACACTAACCTAAATATCACAGCAAATACAACTTAAAAAACTCAAAAACTAAACAACAAAACATCACAACAAAATACACTAAAACAAAAACTAAAAACTCTAAAAACAGAAATGAAAATCACAGAATCAAAAAGTAAAACCTGAATGGCTCTATGAACTATGTGAGCCTGTGACCGTGAGAAACTGAGAGACTAGAGAGTGCGAGTGACTGAGTGAGCGCTGAAGGAGCAACTGTCGAGTGAGGGACCAACGGTGACGGCTAGGGGGAGGGCCGATAGCTGAGCAAAGAATGGGCTGTGAGCTATTGCTGAGTTGCTGACAGGAGGGGAGGCGAGAGGACCAAAATTGATCGGAGATTT
The DNA here is from genome assembly GCA_022433055.1 of Begonia peltatifolia. Classification (NCBI taxonomy): domain Eukaryota; kingdom Viridiplantae; phylum Streptophyta; class Magnoliopsida; order Cucurbitales; family Begoniaceae; genus Begonia; species Begonia peltatifolia. The sequence goes on along the minus strand of CM039517.1, from coordinate 17,701,203 downwards.
CGTGGGAGGACCAAAATCGAATCGAGAACTGTAGACTTGGGATTGAAACCAAACTAAAACTGGCAGTCCGGGCCGATTCACGGGGACTCGGTCCGGTCCTGTCCACCCGTAATTGATAGTGAATTCTTCTACAGACAATTTAATCTCAAATATCTAGTAAATCATAATGTTAATATCAAACTACAATATAAGACAGCACTTTTATTATTGATTCTGAAATTTCAGATGCTGTGAAGCTTGCCTCTTGGTTAGTGGTTTCGTACATATGTTCTATCACATTTATATGATAAATGTCTTATTACCTATCTAATAATATATTTCATGCAGGGGTATTAAAAATGCAAAAATCATTGGTGCACTTATTGAGAAATTTCTAACTCAAGATCAGACGTCACCTTCTACAATAACAATTCATTTGCTTAGAAAAATTATTTCAATTAATTGCATTTATGATGAAACAGATATGATAATAAATATTTTTACATTATATGATATTGATACTAAAATAGAAGTATTATAACAAACTAAATATTAAATTAGAGTGCAACTTTTAGTTTTCGTGAACAAAGAACATGTTGCCAAGAGAAGAAGATTTTGTAGAAGTGATAGGTTGTTCATGTACAACGTGTAGTTAGAGAGTATGAATAAGAGGAGAGATTTCATTCCAGGAAATTTCGTAAATACGACACATTACTTTTGGTGGAGATGTTTACATTTATTTTCTTTACTCATATAGAATTTTCTTTATCATAAGAACTATAAATTATGTGTTTGAGGACCATGCTATATAGGTGAGGACATTTGTCTCTCTTAAGTAACTTTGTATAAACAAAGTCATAAAATGCGTCTGTCTCCAGACAACTTTTAAATTTTGTTCAAGAATAAACAAAAAATATGCATGAGGTCATCCTCATTTTTGGAACTTTACAACATATACATAGGTAACAACAAAACCAAATATTTCATCTTTAAAAAGCTTTATCTTTAATTCTTATAATTTTTCTTTAAATATACGTGTTATTAAATCAGATATGTTTGTACTTATTCAAAAGAAAGTAACTCTACTTTTATTTCTGAGTTGTTTTTAAAAAAATATCTAGTTTTCCCAATCTTTACACAAGTCACATTGCATCCGTGTAATCTTTTTGCATATCTCTTGATACTTTTAGAAATATAGCTGGCAATATAATTTTTCGATTAACATTTTCAAACACTGTTTTGCCACAACAAATACTATCCACTCTATAAAGCTTAGATAATATTTTTTCGTTAATACGAAAGAAATCCAATCAAGCTATTTTAATCTTTACGTATATATTAACATCATATCTTTGTATAATATTCTATTTTATTTGAAATCATTATTATTTTTTTGTTTTACTTTAAAATATAATGTATTAATATATTTGTCATTTTATATAATTTTTTTACATTTTTTTTAATGCATTTTATTTTTTTATGTCTTATCTTATTTAATTCTTTTAATGAGTTTACCTTATCTTAATAGAACGTAATAAAATAGTTTTATGCTCTTAAGTTTTATCATTTTATAAAAGTGAAGAAAAAATTAATTTCACAAACCATTTTCATAATTTTATTTCATTAATAACATTTGTCGTTTTCTCTCTCTCTCCATCTACCATCTTTCCACATTCTTCCTCGAGACTTTTTCATCTTCTTTTATAAATTTAAGTTACCGTCTCATTTTTTTGACCACAGCTTTCTCTTTCTTATCCATGATGATTAAAAATATTTCTCTATTCAATACAAATACAAATATTATATTTATTTATTTTTATATATTGGTTTCTCATAATATGCACCTTCATTGTACATAGAATCAACTACTCTTTAAAAAATTAAAAATACGAAAAGATTTTCAAAATAAAAAATAATAACATCATAATAAAGATGCAATTTCTGGGGACAACACGTTGCCAGAATATATTCATCCACCTTCATTGTTGTCAGTACTTCGGCAGTTTTTGGGTTTTATAACAATAAATTATTATACACAAACAAATTCACTGACAATTATTTTTTGAGAATGATTAGGTGTATTTCCCTCAAAACTTTAATTACCTAAATTTATTATATTAATTATTATTTAACACGTCAATAATTTTTTTTAAAAGAATAATTCTACCTCTATACTTAATTTTTTATGTTGTTTCTTTTTATTAATAAATAAATATGATTTATAATTTTAGAAGTTTATAGTGTAATAAATTAAATGAAACTTTTGAATTCTCATATATTAACATAATTTACGAATTTAAAATAAATACCATGTAAATTCAATAACTTAAAAATAGATCCAACTGCATTTATATATTTTTTTTAATGAAAATTAGAATAATTTTTAGTTTCAGTGAATAAAAAATAACTTTTTAATATAAATACAAAAATATAAAATACAAATAATAAATGAAGTATTTCGATATTAAAACCTTATCCCATATTGGAAACCAAACTCTTGTATATGCATATAATATACAGGAAGACTTCGGAGAAGTATAGACAGAAACAATGGGTACAGGTGTTCTTTCCAGCTTTGTGTTTCTGTTTCTCTCTCACGGTTTGATCAAGACCTTACAGAAACTATGTGTGGGGTCCTTCCTTAATGATGAAGGACCCACATCATTTAATAAAGAAAAAAATTTCAATTTTATTTCTGCACGTCATAAATGAAATGCAGAAGAAAAATTAAAACTTTCTTCTGAGTGATGTGTGATGTTTTGTCCTCTTATGAAGAATTTTCTCTATAAATAGAGAGTTCCTGAGGAAAGAAAAATCATCCGAACAGAAGTGAATTCCTCTATCCAAGAGAGAACAAGAAAATCACTTCTGAGAAGAGGGAGAGAAATAGTGAGAATTATTTTGGAGGGAGAGAAAAGAAATAATGAAAGAAAAATAGGTGTGGTGCTTTTGTGCACATTGAGAGTTCTAAGAATGATAATTTCTCTTAGTGAATATTTTCTAAATTATTCAATGTCTAGAAAAATATTGTAAATCTTATTTTTCATAGTGAGATCTTTTTGGACTCGGTCCCCGTGATTTTTTCCCGATTTGGGTTTCCACATAAAATTCTCAGTGTTGATTTTTCGCTATTATTTCTCTTACTTCTTGGCCGTTATAATCTTACGGCGTGGGAAAATATTCTTGATACTTTTCGGATCGCATCTGCTATCGTTTCTTGTTCCCGCCGGATTTCGGAGTCGTTATTTTTCCCAGCAAGTGGTATCAGAGCGCGGGTAATCTCTTTAAATTTAGTATGCTCTGTGGTTGCGGTTTTAACTGATCTTCCACATCAGAAAAATTTTTTAGAGGTTATTATGGCGGGAAAAATTGAAATCGAAAAATTCAACGGAAACAATTTCTCTCTGTGGAAATTAAAAATGAAGGCGCTATTACGGAGAGATGGTTGTGCTATGGCCATCGGCGACAGGCCTACGAACGTTGAAGACGAGAAATGGAACAAAGCTGATGAGGATGCAATGGCTATTTTGCATCTTACTCTAGCATATGGAATTTTGTCAAGTATCTCAGAAATGGCAACGGCAAAACAAATCTGGGATACTCTGACAAAATTGTACGAGAAGAAATCGTGGTATAATAAAATTTTCTTGAAAAGAAAATTATATACTCTTCGGATGTCAGAATCTACAACAGTGACAGACCACGTCAATACTCTCAATACATTATTTTTTCAACTAATAGCAATGGGGGCACAAAATCGACAAAAATGAAAGAGCTGAACTTTTACTTCAAAGTTTGTCAGATTCATACGATCACCTCATCGTAAATTTGCTCAATGGTACTGCAAAGACAATATCGATGTTCAATGATATTGCAGCCGCTATTCTTGACGAAGAAAGTAGGCGGAAAAACAAGAAGCAGTCTTCTGTAGAGGCTTTATCAGTAACGAGAGGGAGATCAATGGAACGTGTGACCTCTGAAGCTAGTACGTCAGGAAGATCCAAATCTAGAAGTAAAAAGGGCGTTAAGTGCTATCATTGTGGCAAAATGGGCCACATGAAAAAGGATTGCTGGAAGCTGAAGAAAGAACAAGGCACAGGAGGTGTTAAAGGAGAAATAAAGAGTACGACGGCAACTGTCTCTGAGGGTGAAGATGTGATTGTATGTGAAGATGCTGTAAACCTCACGATGAATGAATCATGCTGGGTGTGTGATTCTGGAACATCTTACCATGTTACTTCAAAAGTGGAGTATTTTTCATCTTATACAAGCGGTGATTTTGGCCTGGTCAAAATGGGAACAGTCATGTTTCCAAAATAATTGGAAAATGGGACATCTGTATCCAGACCAACACAGGATGTGAGTTGATGCTTAAAGATGTCAGACATGTTCCGGATATTAGGCTAAATCTAATATTAGTTGGCGCTCTTGATGATGCCGGGTACAAGAGCAAATTTGTTAGCAGAAAATGGGAGTTCAGCAAAGGCTCGCTAGTTGTAGCGAGAGGAATCAAAGAGTCTAGATTATATGTGACTCAAGTGACCGTGAAGGAAGTATCAGTAAATGCTGCACAAGATGACTCGTCTATTAAATTATGGCACAAACAGCTTGGTCACATGAGCGAGAAAGGACTTCAATTGCTTGGAAAGAAAGAATGTCTGCCAAATCTCAGATATGAATCTTTGCCAAGTTGTATTCGTTGTTTGGCTGGAAAACAACACAGAGTTTCCTTTAAGAAGAATTTTGCATTAAGGAAGTCAGACGTGTTGGAAGTTGTTTACTCAGATGTCTGTGGTCCCATGTCAACGAAAACGTTAAGCGGTGACCAATATATAGTGACATTCATTGATGATCACTCAAAGAAAGTTTGGGCTTATGCACTCAAGACTAAAGATGAAGTGTTCAATGTTTTCAAACAGTTTCATGCTTCAACAGAGCGAGAAACTGGAAAGAAGTTAAAATGCATTCGCACAGATAATGGTGGCGAATATATGAGATCATTCAATGAATACTGCAAGATGCACAGGATCAAACATGAAAGATCTGTTCCAAAGACTCCGCAACAAAATGGTGTTGCAGAAAGAATGAACAGAACGATCGTGGAGAAGATAAGGTGCATGCTATCACATTCAAAACTCCCCAAAACATTCTGGAGAGAAGCAATGAATACTGCAGTAAATATCATCAACTTGTCTCCATCAACACCTTTGAGTGGAGAAGTGCCAAACAGACTATGTGTTGAGTTGTGGAGCCTAATTTAGGTCTGAGGGTATTTTGGTAATATTTACTCTGTTATTTTGTAACCCTAAATTGTCTATTATATAAAGACGTATTTAGGTTATTGGAGATAGAGAGAGTGTGAGGCAAAAACTATTGTAACGCGTTCCTTTGTTCTTAGTGAAATCTGTCAGCGGCCAGTGGACGTAGCTCTCACAACGTGTAACACCCCGAGAACCCACACGTCCCCGGTGCGCTACAGTGCATCTACACACTACACACACACAATAACACTTGACACAACTAACTCAATTCAATACCCCTTTCGTTTTCAAATCATTTTCGTAAGCACATTTGTGAGTATGAAAATTTTTCGACTCGATTCAAAAAAACAACTCGCGTCCCGAAGAGGAAACACGAAGTCCTCAACATAAAACTACGCAGCGGAAAAGAAAACCATTTAAAACAATTTGAGTTAAAACGGTAAGACTTGAAATCCTAGGAAAGAACCCCATGCTCCCCACGAACTACCCAGTCCGGTCCCAAGCACTCACGTCCCCACTCCGACACCCCGCGTACACCACCGTGGTGCCACAGGTGCCAACTCAACGTCGCTGTATCTCGCGCACGCTCACAGCGCCGCGTGCCCCACGCACCCTGCCTCTGTACAGCACGTCCGCGCGCACGCCCTCACCCGGCGCCGCATGACCCGTGTGCACCCACAGGGCCGCGTGCCCCGTGCACCTGCGATCACGCCGCACATCCACACTCATATGAACTCCTCTAGCATTCATCATACACACACCTTGACCTATTTCGTATCCTCTCGAACCTCAACCCCTCTCCCGAAATTTCGGCAGAGTAGCGCCTAAAAACTAGCTACCCCAAAATTTAACCCTGCACACAATTCACCAAAATCCAACAATATTTACCTATCCATCATCCAGAGAAATCATCCTAACCCAAATCAGAGTAAGAAGACGACGAAAATCCGTCAAATACAAATGAAGAAAGTCTCCAGTATAGAGAAATAACATACTCTAACATGGAAAATATCCGCGTACGTTACCAAAATCACACGCACTCCATATACACCTATACACTGACGCATATACAACAATCAATCCCATCCTCCGTACATAACCACCGCAAAAGAAAGAAAACCCACAAACCGACCAGGCCACAACCTACCATATCCACGGGTCGGGTCGCCCTAACAAAAGTCCGCCATCCGGTGCCACAGTCGCACGCCGCCAACCATCCTACGCCTCAGGACTAGGCACTCGAGGCTCACCAGCGGTATCGTCAGCACCTACACCACAGAACACACAACATAAGCCTAACGCTCAGTAAGTAATGCGATATGAAAGTAAAAGCCGACAATGCAATCCTATCACATGCAGTCTCTACACTCACACTTATGTTGTCACATCTGTGACGCGTAGTGCAGCCGCACCAGGGTAAGGAGGAACCTCACGCCACCCTACACCCTAACACGTCGCCACCGTCCCGGACTCCCCAGCAACGAGGCCCACAAGCTACACCCACGCATCACCACACGGCAACCACATCAGGGCAAGGGTGTACCTCGCGCCACTCTACACCCTGACACGTCGCCCCCGTCCCAGCCTCCCCAGCACGGGGCCACAGTTGCCACACACACACGTTTCGCGACAGCCCAGCCGGCCCACCCCTCGAGTAGGATCCGCGACTGGTGTTGCACCGGCCCACACACTAGTAGGATCCGCGGTACCACTGCCCATATCCTCACCGTCAACACTTTCACGCCGCATGACGGCCCAGCCGGCCCACCCCTCGAATAGGATCCGCGACTGGTGAAGCACCGGCCCGCACACTAGCGGGATCCGCGGTACCACCGCCACACGTCTCACCTCATACATCAAAACATGCTAAAAATCCTTTTCGTTCCCGTTTTTTTTAAAAATATGATGCATGTCAAACAATACGCACGCACACCACAATCAATCACATAAACCCTAAAGTTCTACAGTGTAGGCCCACTTGGGCAAAACACATGCATGCACTACTTACCTGGCGTCCTAAGCTCGCTCGATACACAGCTTCGCCAACAGGAAGCCTCAACCTAAAACACAATCAATTTCTCATCAGTATTTCTCCCAACATTTACCAATTAGCTAAAAATAACCTTATCTAACTACACTCATTAAATTCCAACTAAAACGGTCCATTGGTTTGGTTTGGCCGAATACCAGCTCAACGTTCGGATGCGCATAACTTTTGCGCCCGTCAACGGAATCAAACGATTCAAGTGGCTAAACGTTCCCTTAGGAACCTAGTTTAACATCCCAAGACGGATTTTAAATCGGTAGGCTGCAGATAGGCGAAAAACGCCAATAACCGAATCTGCCATTTTTATTAAAATTTCACATTTTCACTTCCCTTCAACCAAAACTCACTCTCAACTAGTTATATGCATCAAAATGGCTATGCTACTCTCACACGTCGAATTTCCATGAAAAACAGTCACTAATTTGACTTAAATAAAAATCCCGCATAAACTTCCGACGCGCATAACTTTTGCGTCGAATATCGGAATCGAACGATTCCAGTGGCCACACGTTCTTCTAACAACCTACTTTAACCCACAAAGACAGAATTTGAAATGATCAACTTAAGCCTAGCCAAAACAGCGAAAAACAGAAGCTGTTTTTATACGAAAAATAGCCGAAATCTCAACTTCGGGCAAATCCCGCAAGTTCTCTGCACCGAACACTCACATTTCGCCTATTAAGCACAATCTAACCCGAAAATCAGAAATTCAAACACAAAGTCTGAATTTTGGCTCAACCTTCACCCTTGGCCTCCCTCCCTCTCACCGGTCTCCTGCTGTCCACTTGCTAATCTACACACTCACCCTCTCAATCCCCTCACATTTGCAGCCAAATTCAAAGAGAGAACAAAAAACGAAGGGGAGCTGAACCTCGGTCTCGGTTCATACGGACAGGACAGCAGAGGGAGAGGACTTACCAAGTGGTGGCGTCCAGCACTCGGGTGGGAGAAGGACTCCAGTAACAAGTCTGGTCGTTGGCGACAGAATTGGCCGGAAACCAGCCCCTCGGGGTCGTCGGCCGAACACTCGGCTTTCTCTTCGGGAACTCGAGTTGCTGGAACCGAACGGCTCCGGTTCGTCGGAATAGCAGCCCCTGCTCGCAACTCACACCTCACACTCGCGCTCGTCGGCCGTCGCAGCTCCGACTCCAGCACACGATCGCCCTGCTCCCGGTCGTCTTCTCTCTCGGGTGCACAGAGGAAACAACCGAATGGCTTCCTCGCGAAGCCATTCGGGTGTTTCACAAATTTTTTTTTTTTTTAAATTTTAAAATAAATACAAATTACCAAATTGCCCTCACGTGCTTCAATCGTCCGAAATTTCGTAACTTTCTCGACTTCCCGACTTTAAATTCCGAAAACCAATCGCAAAAGTAGGCTCCGAGTCTTATAATTCAAATCTTTCCCGTTGAAATATTTCTCAAAACTCCGACCGGGATTAAACTAAAAATTCCAAAAATAAAAATATAAAATTCGAAATTCCCGGGTTATTACACAACGAGAGTGAACCACTATAAATCTCTCCGTGTTATTTTTCTTTTTGGTTTTTCGATCGTTCGTTACACGTGGATTAGGGCGTCTAATCCTAACAACTGGTATCAGAGCTTCAGGTTGAAGCTATTTCAAAAATCAGGGTTTGATTTTCTCGAAGGTTTCGAACGAATCAGGTTTGTAATTTTTGGTGTGAAAAATTACAATTTTTGAAAGGAAAAGGAATTCTATTTTTTTGGTTGCTTGCCGTGGAAATTAAAAAATAGAGGATTTTGCTTTTGGTTACTGTTCTTGATAGCAAGAACAGAGAGGTTCTCTTCTTCATTACGAAAAGAAAAAAAAAAGGTGAATTTTTTTGTCTTCTTCGCTGCGAAGAACAGAGAGAAGAAAAGGGACCACCGTTCAATCTCCGTCATCATTCTCAGTAATTGCCGAACTGTCTTGCCGTTCAGCCATCGCCGATCTGATTGTGTTTCTTTGTTTTTCAGGGAGAAACAAAGACAAAAATATCTATTTTTGTTTTGGATTATTCAGATTTGAGAAGTTGTTTGTGTGACATTTTTTGAGATTCAAATTTTGATATTGAGTGATCAAAAATATTTGGGCAAAATTATTGATTCAGAAAATTTTGCAAGATTTACTCTGATTTTAAAAGGGTGTGATTTGGATATTCTATTCTGAAAATAATTTTGGGATACAAATTTGATTTTCAAATTTTTATTAAATATTTTGGATATCTATATTGCTGGGTGGATTTATTCAGAATATTTTTGGGGTAAAATTCTGATCCTTGATAAAGATGACAGGCGACGATAGTACAGGACATGGTATTGGAAAATTCGATGGAACAGATTTTGCGTTTTGGAGAATGCAAATTGAGGATTACTTGTACCAAAAAACTTTATCTTCCCATGAATGCGAAACCAGAAAAGATGGAAGACGGTGAATGGAATCTCCTTGACAGACAGGTTTTGGGAGTCGTTCGATTGACGCTAGCCAAAAGTGTTGCTCACAACGTAGCAAAGGAGAAAACCACTGCGAGCCTGATGAAGGCTCTGTCTGATATGTACGAGAAACCCTCTGCGAATAATAAGGTATTTCTTATGAAGAAGTTATTTAATTTGAAGATGATTGATGGTACTTCTGTTGCAGCGCATCTGAATGAATTTAATACTATTGTGAATCAATTGTTATCTGTGGATATTGATTTTGGGGATGAGGTCCGTGCCCTAATTTTGTTAGCATCTCTACCAAATAGCTGGGAACCTATGAGGGCAACAGTTAGTAATTCAGTCGGAAGCGCAAAATTGGTATTCACCGATGTGAGGGATCGTATTCTTGCCGAAGAGGTCCGTAAAATTGATTCTAGTGAAACATCAAAAGGTTCAGCCCTGAATGTTGAAAACAGAGGCAGAGTCAATGATAGAAACTCCAACCGGGGTAGGGGCAGATCTAAGTCAAAGAATGGAAGAGGTCAGTCTAAGTCCCGGCGAACACTTGAGTGCTGGAATTGTGGCAAGCAGGGTCACATGAAAAAAGGATTGCAGAGCACCGAAGAAGAACGAAAATGACAAAGGTGATGGAGCAAATGCGGTAACAGAAAACATCACTGATGCATTACTTCTTTCAGTCGACAGTCCGATAGACTCGTGGGTTTTGGACTCAGGAGCATCTTTTCACACCACCGCACATAAGGAATTAATGGAGAATTATGTAGCCGGAAATTATGGGAAGGTTTACCTTGCAGATGGTGAGCCATTGGATATTATGGGTATCGGGGACATCAAACTGAGGATGACAAATGAGTCTGTTTGGAAGATCAGTAAAGTGAGACACGTGCCAGGGTTGTTGCGAAATCTGATTTCAGTTGGACAGCTTGATAGTGAAGGTCATCATGTCAGTTTCAGAAACAGTGATTGGAAGGTTACTAAAGGAGCGATAGTTGTCGCTCGAGGTCACAAAACAGGTACCTTATATATGACATCGACATGCAGAGACACAGTTGCTATAGTTGATAGCTCGAAGAACACAGAGTTGTGGCATTGCAGATTGGGCCACATGAGCGAGAAAGGAATGAAACTTCTTGTCAAGAATGGTCAAATTCCGGAGCTGAAGTCTGTCGAGCATCAGTTATGTGAAAGCTGTATTTTTGGAAAACAAAAACGTGTCAGTTTTCTAAAAGTTGGGAAGGAGCTGAAGAAGAAAAGACTGGAATTAATACACACTGACGTATGGGGACCTGCACCCGTTTCTTCTCTTGGTGGATCATCCTACTACGTGACGTTCATAGATGATTCAACAAGAAAGGTATGGGTTTACTTCATGAAAAATAAATCTGATGTGTTTAGTGTTTTCAGGAAGTGGAAGGCCTTGGTTGAGAATGAAACGAATCTGAAAGTAAAATGTTTGAGATCTGACAATGGAGGTGAGTACATCGATGCAGATTTTAGAGAGTATTGTGCTGTGAATGAGATCAAGATGAAGAAAACTATTCCTCGAACACCTCAGGAGAATGGGGTAGCTGAAAGAATGAACAGAACACTGAATGAACGTGCAAGAAGCATGAGATTGCACGCTGGACTGCCTAAATGTTTTTGGGCAGATGCAGTCAACACAGCAGCTTACCTGATCAACAGAGGACCCTCCGTACCTCTAGATTTCAAACTTCCAGAAGAAGCTTGGAGCGGTAAAAAGGTAAACTCTTCTTTTTTGAAAGTGTTTGGTTGCTTATCTTATATTCATTTTGATGATTCTGACAGAAGCAAGCTTGATCCGAAATCTAAGAAATGTTTTCTTATTGGTTATGGTGACGCCGAGTTTGGTTATCGTTTCTGGGATAATCAAAATCGGAAGATCATTCGCAGCAGGAATGTCATCTTCAATGAACAGGTCCTTACAAAGACGTTGTTGGCAAGACTTTCGACAGTGAGAGTTCTGTTTTGAAAGAGTCTACTGTGGTCAACTTGAAAGATTTTTCAGCTGATAATACTCCGACTGTCAAAGAAGATCAGAGTGTTATTGAAGAAAATGTTGATGAAAATGTGACTCCAGAGGTAAATCCGCAAACGCCAATTGCAGAACTGAGAAGATCATCCAGAGTCAGCAAATCAGTCCATAGATGGTCTCCGTCTCTTAATTACATCCTGCTGACCGACAGGGGAGAACCGGGATCTTATGAGGAAGCATCACAGTCTAATGATTCGATTAAGTGGGAGACAGCTATGAAAGATGAGATGGACTCATTGAAGTCAAATCAAACATGGCAATTGGCTGAGTTGTCGAAGGGTAAGAAAGCACTGCACAACAAGTGGGTTTACCGAATTAAAGAAGAACATGATGGGAGCAAGCGGTACAAGGCTAGATTAGTTGTCAAAGGTTTCCAACAGAAAGAAGGTATTGACTACACCGAGATCTTTTCACCAGTTGTGAAGTTGACAACGATCAGAACTGTCTTGGGTCTGGTTGTGAAAGAAGACCTTCATCTTCAGCAGATGGACGTGAAAACTGCATTTCTTCACGGTGACTTAGACGAAGAGATCTATATGAAACAACCACAGGGCTTCGAGGTGAAAGGAAAGCAGGAGTTTGTGTGTAAGCTTCAGAAGAGCTTGTATGGCTTGAAACAGGCTCCAAGGCAACGGTACAGGAGGTTTGATAGCTTCATGAAGAGTAACAATTTTGTGAGATGTGAAGCCGATCACTGCTGCTACATCAAAAGGTTTGATAACTCTTATATTATTCTGCTCCTTTACGTTGATGATATGTTAATTGCTGGAGCAAGCTTGCATGCGATTGACAGGCTGAAGAGGAAGTTATCTGAGGAGTTTGCGATGAAGGATTTGGGAGCTGCAAAACAAATCCTTGGGATGAGGATCTTCAGGGATAAGGAGGTTCTCAAACTCTCACAAGAAGAGTACGTAAAGAAGGTTCTTAGCAGGTTCAAGATGCACGATGCTAAGCCAGTCACTACACCGTTGGCTAGTCATTTCAGACTATCCAAAGATCAGTCGCCCTCGACCGATGAAGAGAAAGACTACATGGCTACTGTTCCATATGCCTCTGCTGTTGGTAGTCTTATGTACGCAATGGTTTGCACACGACCAGACATTGCACATGCAGTGAGAGTTGTCAGTAGGTTTATGAGTAATCCAGGAAGAAAACATTGGGAAGCTGTAAAATGGATCTTGCGATATTTGAAGGGAAGTTCGGATTTCGCTATATGTTTTCAAAAGTCAGACTTGGGTCTTGATGGATACGTTGATGCTGATAATGGTGATGATACTGACAGCAGTAAAAGCAGAACTGGATATATCTACACTTTGGGTGGCAACGCAATCAGTTGGGTCTCGAGGCTTCAAGATGTAGTTGCTCTTTCTAGTTGTGAAGCAGAGTATATTGCAGTGACAGAAGCCGCGAAAGAGATGATGTGGTTGCAGCCTTTCTTACACGAGTTAGGTCAAAACTACGATGGGAGTGTATTGCATTGTGACAGCCAAAGTGCCATCCATTTGGCAAAGAATCCAGTTTATCATGGCAGGACAAAACATATACAGGTGCATTATCACTTCATCAGATCCGCCTTAGAAAATAGAGTTTTGACACTTGAGAAGATACCAGGGAGTTGGAATCCAGCTGACATGTTAACGAAAGTTGTGACGAGTGAGAAGCTGAAGTTGTGTGCAACTTCAGTCAGACTTCTTGGATGAGATATGAGAATGAAGCCGCTACAGATGGAGAGATGATGAGATTAGTCTTCAAGTGGAAGATTGTTGAGTTGTGGAGCCTAATTTAGGTCTGAGGGTATTTTGGTAATATTTACTCTGTTATTTTGTAACCCTAAATTGTCTATTATATAAAGACGTATTTAGGTTATTGGAGATAGAGAGAGTGAGAGGCAAAAACTATTGTAACTCGTTCCTTTGTTCTTAGTGAAATCTATCAGCGGCCAGTGGACGTAGGTCTCACAACGAGAGTGAACCACTATAAATCTCTCCGTGTTATTTTTCTTTTCGGTTTTTCGATCGTTCGTTACACGTGGATTAGGGCATCTAATCCTAACACTATGGACTGGAAAAGACATCTCCTATAAGCATTTAAAAGTATTTGGATGCAAAGCGTTCGTCCATATTCCCAAAGATGAGAGGTCCAAGCTAGACAACAAAGCTAAGGAATGTATATTCCTCGGATACGGAAGTGATGCATTCGGATATAGGCCTTGGGATCCGGTGGACAAGAAAATTGTCAGAAGCCGAGATGTTGTCTTCTTTGAATATCAGACCATTGAAGACAATAAGAAAGATGTGGAGATCATTGATGAGCATCCAGTAAGAGTTGGTCTAAAAAAATCAACTTTTGATGGGGGAGATACTAGAGAATCCAGTGATCAAGCAGCTGATGATGTTGACCAAAGAGAAGTACAAACTTCTCCTGAATCAGCTGCAGAACCAAGGAGGTCAACAAGAGATTGTCAACCATCAAGAAGATACTCTGTGCACGAGTATGTGATGATCACTGATGGCGATGAACCTAAGTGCTATGAGGAAGCTATAGAGCATCAACAAAAGAAGAACTGGTTAGATGCGATGCAAGATGAGATGACATCATTGCATGAAAATCATACTTATGAGTTGGTTCAGCTTCCAAAGGGGCGAAAGGCACTCATGAAAAAATGGGCATACAGACTCAAAGAAGAAAATTCACAACCAAAATATAAAGCACGACTGGTCGTGAAAGGCTTTGGTCAGAAGAAGGGCGTTGACTTTGAGGAAATTTTTTCACCTGTCGTGAAAATGTCATCCATACGAGTGGTACTTGGATTAGCCTCAAGTCTTAATCTGGAAATCGAGCAACTCGATATAAAAACAGCCTTCTTGCATGGTGAATTAGAAGAAGAGATCTACATGGAACAACTAGACGAGTTCGTTGTCAAAGGAAAGGAACACCTGGTATGTAGATTGAAGAAGAGTCTATATGGATTAAAGCAAGCTCCACGACAATGGTACAAGAAGTTTGACTCTTTTATGATAAATCAAGGATACATGAAAACTTCCTCAGACCATTGTGTATTTGTGAAAAGGTTCACGGACGGTACATTCATAATCCTCTTATTGTACATTGATGACATGCTAATTGTGGGTCCAGAGAGAGAAAAAATTGTTAAGTTAAAGAATGAGCTTAACAGGTTTTTTGCCATGAAAAACTTAGGACCGGCAAAACAGATACTTGGGATGAGTATCACTCGCGATAGAAAGAGCAGAAGGCTATGGCTATCACAGGAGAAATATATCAAGAAAGTTCTTAGCCGATTCAATATGAATAAGGCGAAGCCGGTCAGTACTCCACTTGCTAAACAATTCAAACTTACTTCCGAACAAAGTCCTTCCACTGAAGAAGGAAAAGCAGAAATGCAGAGAATTCCATATGCCTCAGCAGTTGGTAGCTTGCTGTATGCCATGGTTTGTACGAGACCTGATATTTCACATTCTGTTGGAGTAGTCAGCCAGTTTCTAACAAATCCAGGCAAAGAGCATTGGAATGCAGTGAAGTGGATTCTTAGGTATCTTAAAGGTACTTCTGAATTCAGTTTATGTTTTGGAAGTGAGAAGCCTTCGTTGGTAGGCTATACTGATGCAGACATGGCTGGAGACATTGACTCTAGAAAATCAACATCAGGGTATTTGGTTACATTTGGAGGGGGAGCAGATTCATGGCAATCTAAGTGGCAAAAATCAGTGGCATTATCGACGACAGAAGCTGAGTTTAGGGCGGCTACAGAAGCCTGTAAAGAAATTTTGTAAATGCAAAAATTTCTGACAAAATTAGGTCATAAACAAGATAAGTATATCTTGTATTGCGACAGTCAAAGCGCTATTCATTTGAGTAAGAACTCGAGCTTTCATTCGAAGTCAAAGCACATAGATATCAAGTATCATTGGATACGGGATGTGTTGGACACCAAACAAGTGTATCTTGAGAAGATCCACACGGAAGATAATAGCTCTGACATGATGACAAAGATCTTGCAGAAGAATAAGCACGAATTTTGTATAAGCTCAGCGGGATTGGAGATACCTCATCATAAGTCGGGAGGAGGAGTTTGTGGGGTCCCTCCTTAATGATGAGGGACCCACATCATTTAATAAAGAAGAAAATTTCAATTTTATTTCTGCACGTCATAAATGAAATGCAGAAGAAAAATTAAAACTTTCTTCTGAGTGATGTATGATGTTTTGTCCTCTTATGAAGAATTTTCTCTATAAATAGAGAGTTCTTGAGGAAAGAAAAATCATCCGAACAGAAGTGAATTCCTCTATCCAAGAGAGAACAAGAAAATCACTTCTGAGAAGAGGGAGAGAAATAGTGAGGATTATTTTGGAGGGAGAGAAAAGAAATAATGAGAGAAAAATAGGTGTGGTGCTTTTGTGCACATTGAGAGTTCTAAGAGTGGTAATTTCTCTTAGTGAATATTTTCTACATTATTCAATGTCTAGAAAAATATTGTAAATCCTATTTTTCATAGTGAGATCTTTCTGGACTTGATCCCCGTGGTTTTTTCCCGATTTGGGTTTCCACATAAAATTCTCGGTGTTGATTTTTCGCTATTATTTCTCTTACTTCTTGGCCGTTATAATCTTACGGCGTGGAAAAATATTCCTGATACTTTTCGGATCGCATCTGCTATCGTTTCTTGTTCCCGCCAGATTTCGGAGTCGTTATTTTTCCCAACACTATGATGGACCCCTGCTCGAATTCAAAAAAGAACGAATTTGCAGGGATTTACAGGTCCTCCCTACAGAATCTTCCATGGAAATACTAAGCAGATTATGCAGATGAAAATGGAAGGGAAAACCCATGGATTTGTCTTATGACATCGGCTCTAGAGTTTATCCTCATCTTCATTCTTGGCTCCGTATCTATGGTTATAAATTTCTTATATAATCATGGAAGTTAATTGCGAAACTAAGCTCTTAATTACTATTTTTTGCGTGTTTTAGGGAGAAACTTCTTATACTGGCACGGAATAGATGCAACAATGGTGATTACAGAGACAGAGCTGGTGAAGGAGGTGTTGTTCAACAGAGATAATGCTTATCCCAAAGTGCAGCTGAAAGACGTTGCCAACAAGCTATTCAGAAATGGACTCTCCACCGCTGAGGGGAAGAGATGGGCTCGTTTTAGAAGATTGGCCAAACATGTTTGCCATGGCGAAACCCTTAAAGAATGTCTTCTTTTCAAATTTTCAGATTAAAAATATCAGTAATATTAGCTAAAATATGTGTTTTAATGAGTGAGAGCTGCGCCTGAGTTTTCTGGTAAATGAGATCTGAATGGTATGATTCTGGCAATGGTAGGTTGCACGGAGACGATTTTAGAAACATGGAAGCTTCGCCAATGGAAAGAAAGGGAGGTTTTTGAAGAATTTAAGATTTTGACGCCAGATGTGAAAATTTAGGGATGATATGGTCCTCATCCAGGATCGAGTCGCCCGACCTACGCTATGTTAGACCCATCTTCAAGACCTGGCAACGTTAGTGAAGTAAAATATTCACAAAGTGAATAATTTGTTGCAAACAAATGATATCATATCATCGAGATAAATTTGAATAACAAGCATGTTATTATCCCTTCATTCTTTGTGAACAAAGAAAACTCTATTTTTCTCATCTTAAAATCTATTTTTAGAATAAATTTGAGTCTTTCATACCAAACTTTAAGAGCTTGATTTTTCTTTTTATATGATTTTCATTACAAATGTTGATAAGTTGATTGTTCTTTTTATGTGATTTTCATTACAAATGCTGGAGAGGATGCAGCTACAAACAAGTTAAATGACCTAGATATTCATTTCAAATGAAGCCTCGTCAGAGCTACTTCATATCCACGACATCTTTTTTTTTTCATGATTATGACATACAAATATTATAAAGAATTCAATTAAGTCCTTTTTTAAATGATCACGTAAATCAAGCAAATCAATATGAAAATATTTAGAATTAACAACATACTAAATATGAGTTAATAATTCACACAATTTAATGTAAGTCTTAATTTCTATTTTCAGGTGGTGTAAAATAGAAATCTTATTCTTTATTCATGTTTTCCGTACATTGAATAGAATAATAAGTAACAACATATTGATTATTAAACTTATTCGTGCAACAATCCATAATAAAAATATTTAATTCACATAGTTCAGTACTCTCTTGATGTGTCCCAAAGGACCATCACTCGATCACAAACTAAGACACAAGTTTTATCAAACCTATTCACTAACAAATTCAATTCTTTTGCAAGTATTGATGGCTTCGAATGCCACTTCAAGAACTTGGATTGGTACCCGAGCACAAAGGACAATGATCAACCATTGCACTTGCTATCATGAGATCTAAAGACGGAAGCACATGAAGAAGGTATTTGTCTCCCTTGGAAATAAATTGTAACCGAACCTTTATTTGGCAAAACCTTTTTAGCCTTATGTTTTTGTTGGCAAACATTGACCCTCATGTAATGCTTTATAGTTGCATGCATCTTTAGAGATTAGGATTATATGTATGTTAGGTTAGATGGTGGTTGGAAGCAACAATTGGGCCAAAGTTTAGCAGCAAATTGATGCAACAATTGCGCCAAAGCTTGAAAAGTGTTGTAGTGTGCAAATGGGCCAAGAATGGCGAAGCATTTGGCCTATTTTGAATCACAAGCTCATCCCCAATCTTTAGCCACCCTAGACCTATAAATGCTGGTTATTAGTGCTTGTAAACATTGCTGAATTTATCAGAATAGCCTCCTTTGTGTTCAGCCGAAACAACCATGAAGATTGGCGAATAGTAAGGCTCGGTTCGGTCAAAAACTAAGAAGAAGTGCATCTCCTTTGAGCTTTCAAGCCCGAGGTTGCTTGAATAGTTATTGTTCCATTCTTCTTCCCTCTCTGTACGGAGCAAGATACACGAAAAAAGTGACCATTAACCGGTTCTGCTTGCTGTCGTCTTCCTTTGAAAGATCGTTATACCGAGAGCCCAAAATATTGCCCACCGGACAACATTCAGTTTGTCTTGCGTAATCTTTGATTTTCTGCTCATTTTCGCATCCGTTCGGTTTGAGGGTAGAACACGACCCGTTTGAGGGTGGAATCGTGTCACTAACTCTACTTATACATATATATTAGGGTAAAATTCGTGAAAAAATTTAAAACTTTGTTCCTCGACTTAAAACGACTTTTTTGAAAACGTTTAAAATCGTCGCAGTGGAAGACTTTCATTAAAATCAGTGTAAATAAAATTTTAGTTTTTAAAACATTAAAAGAAATTTTCGGTCAACCCCTGTAAGCACCTGTCGACACTTCATTTACATATGTTTTCATCAGTCGACCCTAGCGGTCGACACATCTTTGCTTATCACGCTAACTGGTCGACACTTGTGAACACAGGCCGACACTGCAATCTTCTCTGCCCGCACCGGTCGAACCCCGTGGTCGATACTTCTACGCTCATCACAGAGAGCGGTTGACACCTGTTATCACAGGTCGACAACTTCATCATCTTTGTTTCCATCGGTCGAACCTTGCGGTCGACACTCCTACCATCTTTACACTAACCGATCGACACCTACAGACGTAGGTTGATACTTGATTCGGCTCTGTCTTCGCAAGTCGACACTTCCTTCCCAGAATTTGCATAAAATCTTACATTCTTCAAAACAAATCAAATTTCGGCTCAATGTTAAAAATAACGAAAAACGTGCATTTTTCAATCCACTCAAAATCATTGTATACGTCAAAACGATTACTAAAATATTGAAATCCATTTACATTTCAAAACGACTCCAAACAACTCCAACTAACCCCAAAATCCATACACGCCCACCCTGGTCAAAACGCCTTAACTGCCGGCCGGATCGTCCACGAGTGCACTCCTCCAACTACCTCCTAGTCTTGGGTTTGCTCAGGGTACTCACCAGCTATTACCTCGTCACCTACATCACAGAACTCATTTATTAACCTAATGCTAAGTAAGTAATGCACATAAAAACATAAACACTGAAATCAAAACTTATCCTAACATCTGCAGTTTCTACAGTTTCATTTCTACTTTGTCTCTTTCTTACATCTTCTTTATCTTCTTACTACTGGATTCTTCTTTACGTGTTAGATCAAGGTGGCACACCTCGCGGTCCACCTCACAAGACAAGGCTAATCTAGATCTAGTAAAGTGACACACTTTGTGGTCCACCTCTCGGGAAAAGGCCACCACGTAAAGCAGGAGAAGAAGTTATACACCTTGCGGGCCATCTCACGGGACAAGACCACTCAACCCCACCTTCATTATCTTCTTACGTACATTTTCATTTCATTCGTCACATCCTACTGTTTCATTTCGTAAAAATATAGAAATTCATTTTCGTTTCGTTCTCGTACTTTAAAACCATGATGCATAATCACTAAAACATAACATAAAATAAGTGTGCATGCAACCTACCGAACTGTGATGTAGGCCCGAAGGCAAAAATACCTACGTACACTACTTACCTGGCGTCCTTAACAATTCCTCGTTCGTAGATAGCTTGCTAAACTAGGGAACCTATAAAACTACACATTTATCAGCTCTACTTTCCTTCCAATTCATAAAACTCTAAAAGAAATCACAATTTAATATCTAATCTATCTAAACCCGAATTCTAACTCAATTTCCAACCAACTCTCATAAATGCATAACTATTCAAATACGCGTCCGATTTGGACGATTCGAAATGCTACAGATTCCATAGGAAGTCTAATTTCTAACGGTCTAATCCAATTTCTAATCCAACACCTACAGTTTGACCGAATGGAAACCGTTCCGTAACTCGAGTATTCGGTTATCCAAACGCTCAATCTTCTCCATAAAAACTCGTAATCTACTCCTACTTCCAGCTTAAACACCAGTGCATAGATAGAAATTAACTTTAACCTCCAAATTCGTATCCCCCTCTTAGGGTTTCACCAAACTATCTAATACTCACTCTAACTTCATTTTTACCGCTCAAAACAGTTAAATAACTAACTATTTATTAAGAACTAACTAAATTTACCGTAAATCTAAAAATTGATAAATGAACGGAGAGGATCGTCGGCTGGTAGGAGGAATTGCTGTAATAAGGATTCTGGTGACAAAACTTCAGACACTTGTGTCCTTCCGCCAAGCCAACCCAAAGCAAATCAAGGTGCTGGAACTAGTAGCAGTTCGCAAGCACTAGATGCTGTAGCATCCAATTTGAAGTTGCTGGTGCAGCGAATGACCCAGCAGGAGATGGACAACCATGCCACTGTTCGAATGCTATAATTTTGAGATTCTTGAATTGTATGGAGGGTTAAGACACTCAGATGCGGATCTCCATGTACATAATTCAAACACAGACCATGGGATCCATACCTTAAATTCCCCTTTCAGATATTTGAATGTTTTGAAGGCTGGACCCCTACACGAGGAAAGGAGAAATGGAGGAATGGGTCAAAAGGAAGACAGAGAGAGGAGCACCATCAAAAAAAGAAGAATAAAGCTCTAGAAGTTGAGACTGATTCTGAGAAGATAGAATCAGACTCCTAAAGAAGCTTCTGCTGAACTCTAACCTCTATTTTTAAAAATACTTTGCTGCTTCAACTTTGTGAACGCCGGTGTACAGTGAGGGTATTACACTAATCAAGTTTGAGGGTATGCAAGTCATGACAGTCCTTTGAAGAATTCTTCTGTTTTTATGTTTTTTTCTGTTTGATTTGGTGTCTTATTTTAGTGTGTAGTTGCTATGTTTTGTAGCTTTAGAAATGGCCTGAGAGAGAGAGAGAGAGAGAGAGAGAGAGAGAGAGAGAGAGAGTATTGATTGAAATTGCATACATACATATCTCAGACAAATTATGTATTTAACTAATTATTATTATATTTATAATAATTACATAATTGTGTATCTATATATATATATATATATAATAGTAAAAATAAGAAACTAAAAAATATTTAAAAAGTAGGGAGTACTAATTATCCCACAGAAACATGAGAATTAAATAAAGAGGAAGAAGTGTATAAATTGAAGGAGAGATGTGATAGAGAATGTCTATATAAAAATAAAGATAGGCCTATTTGAAATGGGTTGGCAGTTGTTTAGTTACGCACTATTTTTTTAAAATTTTCCATTTTATTTTTGTTACTTTAAATTCAAAAAAATATATTATTACTTTTACTCTCTTAGAATTCTCATATCAAATAATCATTTGTTAAATTAATTATTTATAATTTATTATATTAATTATAATTTAATTATATTAATTATTATATGACATGTTAAAAAATATTTTAAATGAGTAGAATAAAAAATTATATGTAATTTTTTACTCCTGAAAAAAAGTCACCTCAAAGGAAACTTGGTTTGGTGGTTCAATTAGCTCGATTAACCCATGTAGTTAATTTGATCTAAGTTAGCTCCAGAGTTCATCATATGTCCAAGGCTTGGACTATTTAAATGGATTGATCTAGCCCGACTAGCTTACTGACTAGATGAGCTAAAGATACTGAAACTTCTAAACATCCATGGACCATGAACCATTGAAAAAATAAATTTACATTGTTGCAAAAATAAATTTATAAATTTACATTTTTTTTCTCTCTTTAACGTGTAAGCAGTACAAGTAACAATTATTTATTGGAATAATTACGGAACAAACTTTCAGTGCTTGCCAATTTATATAAGTTAAATTGGTCACTAACAAATTATAAGTTAAAGGATAAACATGTTAGTTTCTTTTAATATTTTTTGTTTTTAAATTTCTTTTCTATTTGAATCTTTTTATTTTCTCGTTACACGTGTAACGATATGTTTTCTATCATATATTTTAATATTAAAATGATAAATAAAAAATAATCATATGACACGTGCCATTCTAACAGACTACAAAGAATTCATGGCTCACTACAATAATGATAAGCAACATGTGTAGTAGGAGAATAACATTAGAGATATGAAAAGTCTGAAATAAGCCAAATATGTTACAAAATAGGTCAAATATGACGTGAAATAGGAATTGCAATTACATATATATGCTTAAAAAATTGAAGAGGCTTGTACAATCTAAATAAAGATAAAAAAAAGCCAAACGCCTTAAAAGAAATTTTAAAAAACATTCATAAAAGATAATATAAAATGAAGATGAAAAATAAAATGTATTAAAAGCAAATAAAATTGTTCAAAACTTTTAATACGCAGATAGAAAATTAAAATGTCAAGTGTTATAAGAAAAAACACGAATAATATTCAAAATTTTGTTTGTTTGTTTGTAAAAGAGAATTGTGTATGAACAAACTACTAACATGACTCTTAAAATTACGTTAAAACAAAATATAATATAAAGAAAATATTGAAATAGACACTCTTAAACACCTCTAACGCATGAAAATTTGAAGAGTTAGCTCTGATAGATATGGATAAAGTGTAATTTGGCCCCCAATTAATAATTTAAAGTGCATTTTACACCATAAACTCGAATAATGGGCAAAAACAACATTAATTGATTGATAATAGGCAATTCACCCCCTACCGTATCCTTTTCTATTAAACTAGCACGTTTTTGTCACGTGCTAGATTTTTTTACCCAAAATGCCTCTTGCTAGACTCAGAACCAGACCAGACCGGTTCGCCTAAAGATTTTAAAAATATTTCTAAAAACCTCGCCTCTCTCTCTCTCTCTCTCTCTCTCTCTCTCTCTCTCTCTCTCCCTCTCCACATCCAAACCCTAGAACTATTCTCACTGTTCTCGAGTTTCTCGATCGCCGCTTTCGCGTCTCTAAAGCTAACAACTTCTTCTCTGTTTTGACATCGGTCGACACATGCACATACCGCTCGACACCAATTACAAAATTGGTCGACACCGACTAAGATACGCTGACACTTCATTCCTCTGTATTTTGACATCGGTCGACACTTTCAAAGCTTGGTCGACACTGCATTTCTCGTTAGTTTTATATCGGTCGACACCTTCTTAGACCGGTCGACCCCGCGTATAAAATTGGTCGAGTCTTACAAAAAAGGTCAACACTGCATTTCTCTTTGTTAAAACATTGGTCGACACCTGCTAAGATAGGTCGACCCCTCAACAATATGTTATTCTCTTCTTTTTAACGAAGAAAGTGTCGTCCGAAGCCCTAACCGAAACCTCAATCTATCTCTCGACTTTCAGTCGCCCGTCGCCCGCCTCTCTCGCTCTCTCTCTCGCCTCTCTCTCGCTAGCACTGCAAGGCAACTTCCTCTTTTCCTCCGTAAACCACCTTCAAACAGTATTACTATTGTCACTGTTCTCGAGAATATGCAAATTTAAGGTTTTCTTTTTTTTTTTTTGTGATAGTTTTTGTTTAACTTTAGTGTGTTTTAAAAGCTTTTGTTAATTGTATGTTTGATAATTTTTCAGCATGGTCATTGTGCTGGAAAAATAATAATCTATTTTTCCATGAATCGTTTTGAAAATGCATGTCATGCATATCATTATTATATATCACATTTGCTGCTCTGAATTTAATTACAGCCTAAATCGCGTGACGTATATAAACAATTTTTATATAATTATTTTGTTGAACTGTAAATGAAAAACATAGTTGTTTCACTTTTGTTTTGTAGAGAAGAAGATGGACATGTTTTCAATTGTCATTCACTATGGAGCAAAGTTTGTGAAGGAAAAAAAATTACAGTACGTTGGTGGAGATGATGCATTAGTCACGGATATTGATGTGGATAAAGTGTCATTTTTTTGTGATTGTAGACATGGTGGTAAATGTTGGAGCTGACATATGGCAGAATTTATACTACGTGGAGCCTCCATTAGGATTGGGAAATGGATTACGCTAGTGAAGTTCGACAATGACGTACTTCAGATGGTTCGGTCATTGGATAACAATCGTCGTATTCATATGTACGTAAACCACGAAGGCATTGACGTACTTGACCAGGAAGAAGGTAGATATGATGAGTCATGTGATTCATCAGAGTCTGATCGTGGTACTCAAGTTGGTGAAGCGGGGGATCCAATTCCTGTTGAAAATGCAAGGGTACCGATTCATATTCTGATTCCATCTGTTTCGGCCTACTTATCCGATGATGATGATCTTTTAGCCAC
This sequence comes from Begonia peltatifolia, assembly GCA_022433055.1. Classification (NCBI taxonomy): domain Eukaryota; kingdom Viridiplantae; phylum Streptophyta; class Magnoliopsida; order Cucurbitales; family Begoniaceae; genus Begonia; species Begonia peltatifolia. The sequence continues at coordinate 17,676,299 of CM039517.1, read as the reverse complement.
TAAAACCGATGATGGGATGCATGCAGCGAACACAGCAGAATCAAGTAACAACTCCTTAGAAGTATCTTTGGGTGACACATTTAGCTCATTGGCTGAAATTAAGAAGAAGGTCGTCAATTATGCTGTGATTAATGGATTTGATATCAGATTTACAAAACATGAAAAAACAAAGAATTGAAGCTAGATGTCAGGAAGGTTGTCCATGGAAACTCTACGCGTCAAAAAAGGCAAATGAAGCGACTTTCCAAGTGAAGACGTTGAATGATGCTCACGTGTGTGCTCGCACAATGGAGAGTCACCATGCAACAGCAAAATGTGTAGCAAAACGTTACTTGCATCGATTTAGAAGTCTGCCTCGATGGGAAATATCATCCATTATTGACACAGTTAGACGAGACTATAATGTCAGCATCAGCCCTAGTCTAGCAATCAGGGCGAGGAGGAGGGCTGTGAATATGGATTCAACTGAACAATATAAACAACTAGGGTCGTATGCTAGAGAAGTTTTGAGATCCAATTCGGGTAGCACCTTCGTTGTCAACGTCGACAGGGTTGATGGTTAAACAGAGCTCATTTTCAAGCGACTTTACATGTGCTTAGATGCTTGTAAGAGAGACCTTCTTGCTGAATGTAGACCTTCTTGCGTACGTCATATGTACGCAAACTTCAAGAAGAAGTTTCGTGGAAAACTATATAAAGACATTATGTGGAATGCTTCCACCGCAACAACATGGGAAATGTTTGTGAAGGAAATGAAGAGGATACGGAGCTTCGATGAAGCAGCATATAGATATCTTGCGGAGTACGACATGAAGTACTGGTCTAGACATGCTTTCAGTCATAAATCAAAGTGTGAGCTAACATTGAACAATCTGAGCGAGTCATTCAACGCTTTCATCTTACCAGCACGTGATAAGCCGATTGTGACCATGATAGAAATGATAAGATCGACTATAATGACAATAATTTGTAAGAGGCATCAACGAATGGAGCAAAAAAATGGACTACTATGCCCTCAGATACGAAAGAAATTAAACAAACTACAAGATGTAGGTAGAAATTGGTGTGCAACTGCAGCTGGGCTGAAAGATTTCAAGTTAGTGATGGCAATCAACAATTCGTCGTTGACGTAGCCAACGGTACATGTAGTTGTAACCGGTGGCAACTCTCAGGCATACCATGTGTCCATGCATAGCATTCATGAGGAGGGACATTGAATCGTACGTTGATCGTTGCTACCATCGGCAGACATACTTGACAATATATTCTCAGTTTATACAGCCAATGAATGGTTTAGACGTGTGGCCACCTTCAGACATGGGTGACATTCAGCCACCAATTGTGAGGAGACCGCCTGGGAGGCCAAAAAAGAAAAGAATGAGGAATGTTGATGAACCAACTCAGAATACGAATACCAAGCTGCGTAAGGTTATTAAGTGTAGTAAATGTCACGGTTTGAACCATAATGCTAGAACGTGCAAAGGAGTAACTATTGATTCTATAATGAAAGTCAGTGCATCAACATCACGAAGAAGATCAACTTTGTTTGGTTTTTCTTCAGCTGCCATCAGAATACAAGTTAGTAATGTTTTTTCTCTTTTATAATTTGTTATATCGTATTTAATTATTATAAACAATTAATTGTTTATATTATGCAGGAATCTTCAGTACAACCAGACATTCGAAGATGATGATTATGGACTGCATTTAGATATGATAGATAGTTGGATATGATATGTATTTGGATATACTATGCAGTTGAATATGTTTATGGAATAGATTTGATATGCCATGTAGCTGGACATGTAGTTGGATATTTTTTTTTTCTACATTATTATCCGTAGCTTTAAAACGACATCGTGTAAAACATTAAACTCTTTGTAGCGAAAATTAACAATCTTTTCGTAGAAGCTTAGTATAAGGTAATCTTACACCATTACAAAAAGATTTCGGTCGACACTTGCGAAGATATGTCGACCTCCATTCATCTCTGTTTAATATCGGTCGACACCGACTAAGATAGGCCGACACTTCATTCCTTTGTATTTTGACATCGGTCGACACCTTCAAAGCTTAGTCGACACCAATTACACAATTGGTCAACACCTTCAAAGCTTGGTCGACACTGCATTTCTCGCTGGTTTTACATCGGTCGACACCTTCTTAGACCGGTCGACCCTTACAAAAAAGGTCGACACTGCATTTCTCTGTGTTAAAAATCGGTCAACATCTGCTAAAATAGGTCGACCTCTCAACAATTTGTTATTCTCTTCTTTTTAACGAAGAAAGTGTCGTCCTAATCCCTAACCAAAACTTCAATCTCTCTCTCGACTTTCTTCGGAGATTTACTAAACAATTAATAAATAATGATAGAAAATGAATTTCAGCAAATTGTCATCAATATTCAGCTAATAGAGCAAAGCCCTCGACCACAAACTAAACAAGATAATTTGTAATGGTCTTGAAGAGAAATTTCAGTATCTAATGATTACAAACAACAAAGTAAGAGAAAGGCAAAAAGTAACAATGCTCATGACACTCGCAAACTTAAGAGAAAAATATCACTCAGATGGAGGAACACCGGGATCGTTTGTAGGATTGGCTGAGAAAACTTCTTCATCCTATAAATCTTCAAGATAGTCAAGATGCTCATGAATCTCGATGAACTCTTGACGTTGTTCAGCTTCCATCCGATCAAGACGACTATGGACTAAGTTTGTAAGTGATTCAATGGCGGTGCCTATGCTGGCTACACTCGCCTCTAGATTGTTGAACTGTTCCTCAAAATTAGAGAGGTTCCCTCGAGGTGCATAGAATTGAGGTTCAGCGGTTTGTTCTGGCTGTTGACCACCCACATCCATTTCCATGTGAGATGGTCCAGTACTCTTACCAGCTTGGTCTCCCTTTAAGACCGAATCTCCTTCATCATTGACTCCAAACCCCATCCGAGGTAGAGTGGATGACGAGTACCAGTCTGTTTTTTTCAGATTTAAAGCGGTTTCAGAATTTGGAATTTGCACTTGATGGACCTCGAAAATCTTTATCAGAAGAAGTTAAAGAGAAGGGATTTGGATGCATTGTTGCAAACTTGAAGCATCCGGTTCAAAATAATGTATCTCATATTGAATTGTTCTCCTTGATAGATTTTGTAGAGAACATAGAGATCTATACCACTAATGTGATCTCTATGTCCATCGCGAGGTAACAGATTGTATGTAATCATGTGATGAAGGAGTCTTGCTCGTACATTCAAATATTTAGCCTTCGGCTTTGGTGGAAGGGCTCGATGTGGATCCTTAACAATCATCTGTAAAAATTCAGTTCCGTTACTTGTGCTCATAAAGTCAGGATCCTTTGCTGGCTCATAATATTTTTCGCTAGCATTATTGAATTCATAAGCCAAAATGGTATTAAAAAAATGCGAGGTAATTTCTATGTGTTTTCCATACACATAGTACGAATTTTAAAAGGTCGTACATAATGTTCTATATTTGCATAGAACATTCTTATCGGAGTCTCAAAATATAGATCGCTAAGGTTAAACAGCTCATACAGACCCATAGTTCTCAACGGCTCAATCAAATTTAAACTGAATAACTTTGAAAATTCAACTCTTCTGCTTAAAATAATAGTCTTGAACTGAAAATCACTTATATACCTCTCTTCAGACTCTTCACTTGTGAATAGTGGAGACGGCCACATTGATGGAGGCTCTTGCTCAGTCTCTTGAGTAGAGTTCTTTGATCTTTTTCGACGACTAACAAGTTTACTACGAGAGGATGATGCCATTTAAGGTATCGAGGAGAAAGAGTCTGATTTCTGGAAGAGATAAGCCGTAAATCTCCGAAGAAAGTCGAGAGACAGATTGAGGTTTTGGTTAGAGTTTCGGACGACACTTTCTTTGTTAAAAAGAAGAGAATAACAGATTGTTGAGGGGTCAACCTATCTTAGTAGGTGTCAACCGATGTTTCAACAGAGAGAAATGCAGTGTCGACCTTTTTTGTAAGGGTCGACCAATTTTATACGCGGGGTCGACCGGTCTAAGAAGGTGTCGTCCGATGTAAAACCAACGAGAAATGTAGTATTGACCAGGCTTTGAAGGTGTCGAGCGATCTCAAAATACAGAGGAATGAAGTGTCGGCCTATCTTAGTCGGTGTCGACCAATTTTGTAATTGGTGTCGACCGGTATGTGCTGGTATCGACCGATGTCAAAACAGAGAGGAAGTTGGTAACTTCAGAGGCGCGAAAGCGGCGATTGAGAAGCTCGAGAACAATAAGAATAGTTCTAGGGTTTGGATGTGGTGAGAGAGAGAGAGAGAGAGAGAGAGAGAGAGAGAGAGAGTGGGGCGGGCGACGGCGACTAACGAGTGAGAGAGAGAGGCGAGGTTTTTAGAAATGTTTTAAAAATCTTTAAGCGAACCGGTCCGATCCGGTTCTGAGTCCAGCAAGGGACATTTCGGGTAGAAAAATCTAGCACGTGACAAAAATGTACTAGTTTAACAGAAAAGGATACGATAATAAGTGAATTGCCCATTATCAATTAATTAATATTGTTTTTGCCCATTATTTGAGTTTACAGTGTAAAATACATTTTTCATTAATAATTGAGGGCCAAATTGCACTTTACTCGATAGATAATTGAGTAGTGTAAAAAGGCTTAGTAGCCGTTTGATGGACAGTTACGAAAAAGGATCATTGAAGATGCAAAAGGTAACCCTAGAAAAGACAAATCGTATATGATTTTAGAAATAAAAATAAGTATTTGTAAAATAATAATTGAAGAATATGAAAAGTCAATCAATGATTTAATACGATGATTTAAAGAACGAAAAATAAAAACATCCATGACACCAAACTTTCTTTTTGAATTAATTATAAAATAATATTAAGATAAAAAAGAATAAAATGCTTTAAAACATCTATATTTTTAGTATAACACAAGTTTAAAACATCTAGATTTACGTGGAGAGAAGACTATAGAAACAGAAATGGAGGGTTAAACTTTTCAATAAATAAAGTAAAAAAATAAATAAAATAGACAGTATTATACGTAGATAGAGAGAGAATGACAAAAAATACAAAAAGTCTGACAATAAGAGAAGAGTTTATAAACTCAATTTGATGATTATTTAGTTCTATCAACGAAAAAGACAACAACCGAATTTTTTGTACTATAAAAGGACAAATCTGGAAGAGAAAAACAGTAAATAATTGTTCTTTGGAACAGGTGGAAAGTTACTAACTGTACATTTTTTTTCTGAAAAATAAGAATAACAATTTCAATCAACAATTGAGCAGTTGGGTACCTTGTATCATCAGAATATCCTCCACTGATGTTCTACCCAAACAAGTTTTTATTTTTTAGTCTAATCTCTTCACATTTATTCAACACACCAAATTCTTAGTGCAAATATCTGCCAGAAAATAGGCTAGTAGTCATGCTTCCAATCACAAACACAACAGATTACAGATTGAACCACATATCTAACCAAACAATTTCAGAGATTGAGAGAGCAAACCAGTGCAGAAACCCATCAATGAAATCTATTTACCCAGATTGTACAACACCAGCGCCTGAAGGTAAACAGATGGTATCAAACAATGACGAGGAAAAAGCTAACATGAGTCTATATGATGTATAATAGCTTCATTCTCTTTCCTACAAAACCTTTTTAAGAAATATATAAATAATTAAACCAATATGAATCCAAAAGTTTACCCTTTTGAATTTTTTTATAGTTTATCATGATATCAAGACTAAATGTCCCAATTTCGAATCTCGACGTAATTCCTCATTTAAAAAAGATCCAGCTATAACGATCGAAGAAAAATGGTTAATAAATAAAAGTTTGTTTGAGAAGCAAAAAATGTCATTCACACTTATCGAAGGAATCGTCCGGGAAAATCCTTAGAGAGAGAGAGTACTAACCACCAATTTCTTCCTCTATGCTACCATCAGTTTTCCATACTATATCTTTCAGCCCAGTGGAGAGGTTCTTATAGAACTGAAAATTTAGAACTTGGTAAGAATGGGGATGGTATGCTCTAATGTCATGTTAAAATAATATGTAAAAATTCTCTCGCCTGAGTATGTAGCTTAGAATCTATTTTACCAAGATATAGACCGTCTAAATGTTGTTAATGGTAATGGCTAACACATACCTTGTGAAATTCTAAAGTGTCTCCTCCAGCTTTACGAACTTCGACCATGTAAAGTGAAGGGGCAACCTCATAAATCTGTTAAGAAGAAAGACACAAATCAAAGAAGTTCTATCAAGTTATGTCAACTGAATTGTAGCCAAAAATGTGGAAAATCCAACCTCGGTGGCAACTGATAAATGACCTTTACGACCAGTTTTCCCTCCTTGAAGTTTCAACTGCAACAGAAAAAGAAGTGGGTTTTATTTCAGAGGTGGAAAAATATATATTAGTTATAACTAGAGCAAATGGCATCGACTGAAGAGTTGATCTCAACATCCTCTCATTGCATCGATACTGCAGACTTTTTATCAGATTTGACTTTGAATGTCAAAAAAATGATACAAAGTACAGCCACAAAGACCATCAGCATTAATGTCATTTGGCCCATTGCATATCGCACACTCTGCCATCTATATTTTATCATCTAGAATTAACAGAAGAGGGAATATTTTACCTTGAAGTTATTTTTCTTCACATCAAATCCCAAGGGAGTTGCCGCTTCCTCAATCTTGGAAATGATCACATTAGCAGGACAGTTGGATGTGAACCTTGTTTCACGTTTGGCAAGTCCCTGCTTACCATTATTTCTAATTAAGTCTATAGAAGGTATGTAGATGGATAAGAAATTGGCAATCATTCAACTGTCCTGCTAATGTATGTTAAAATTAAGGAATTGAGAAAATAATCTTTCTTAATTATGATAATTCTGAGCAACAAATATTTAAAAACCCAAAAACTAAATCTCAAACCCATGTTCATAATTTTAAATCAAACTTAAAAAACTTACACATAATCCTAATTATTCAAATAAACTATTATAACTGGGAAACTTGAATATCAGCGCATATTTCAACACTCCCCAAAACTAGTGAATAGATATTCTTCATTTTCAGCTTAGATATGATGCTTTAAACATTGAAATATTTAATATTTTAGTAAGTAAATTAGCTAATTGGCTACCTCTCAACAATATTGATTACAAATTAAACTCGATGACTTTTTTCCTTTGATGAAATGTTTGTCGATTTCAATATGCTCTTTCTAATCATGCTAAACTGGATTGTTGTATACATTGATTGTATACTTACTATCAAAGTGAACTCTCACAAAGCCATCCTATTTAATTTGCAAATCTTCTAACTCACATACACATTGAGTTATTATTCGAAATTCTGCGTTTTCCATAGATAGAGAGACTTTATCTTGCTTCTTACTCTTCCATGTTAAAAAATTTCTAACAAGAAATGTACAATGGCCTGGCATCGATCTTTTGTCCACCATAGAACTAGCATAGCTTGCATCAGTGTACACCTCCCGTAATAAACCTCTATTTTGTTCAAATAAGATACTTTTACCTCGTATGACTATAGATATTGTAACACTCGAATGACTGTCTACATATGAATTTCTTTCGAATGATGTCTAAATAGACTAATCACACTTACTGCTTATGCTATATGCTATATCAGGCTGTATGTGAAATAAATAAATGAATTTTCGTGCCAAATATTGGTATCTTTCTTTGTTTACCTCATCCTCATTTTTTGCACTTTCAAGTTTGAGATTAAGATAAACTAGAATACTTCTCGGTTTACGCGTTGTCTTGTCAGTTTCCTTAATTAAGCCATTCACATATGTTCTGTTGCGATATAAATATTTCATGTTTATAGTGAATCACCTTAATCTCTAGAAAATATTTTAATCTTCTCCGAACTTAAATCTCGAATTTCCTAGCTAGGCACTCACTCGGAGATTGTTTCTCCTTGTCATTATTGCATGTTACAATTATATTATCCTAGTAGACAGCAAAGCTGTAACTCTCCCCACCATCCAAGGATTAGAAAGATTTTTTTTTGGAAGTTCTATCTTCAAATCACTCTTATTTTTCAATTTCGTTGGCAATACAATGATTTCTTCAGAAGATCTTGTCTCTGCTCGCACCTATTTCACGGTTGTCATCTATGCCAACATTCCTTAGTTTGTTTCTCCTCGATCGAGTTTCTCAGAGCTATTGACTACTTTGCCAAATTGGTTGTTGTTGAGTTGTCAGCGCTTTCTTAGACTTCTATTTTCTTACTGTTGGGTTTATTTACTATTGTTGAGTTTCTTGACCAGAGCTTACTGCTCTATTTTAATCCTTTTACCTATGGTTTTAATTTCTTTAAATTTGTCTTTGGATCAACTAATTGAAGCCCCAAAATTTTTTTATCCCAATGGTTCAACGGGTGATCATCAAATGGGCCAGCGGTAATTACTTTGTGGTACATAATTGTGCAGCATAAGGTATCGAGGAAGATATTTGCGAAGCAACCTAAAGTTGGACGATTGTTTCATTATTTTTTTCAATTCTATCTTTGTTTCATTAGCATACACTGTTGTAGTCCAAAAGAGTGAAATTTGGCACAAACATTAAGATCATCCGAACTCTATTATTATATTTCATTTAAATTCTAGTGTTTTGAATAATAAATATTAATTTTCATTCTTATCTAAATTTGACTGTTGTACATACAAATTAGAAAAGTGTAAATGTCTTTCATTTCTTTTAAATTGAAATTGTGTTAATAGTTATTTTGATTACCTCAATAATATCTCATGTCAATTATAAATATTTTTGACATTTATTGATGATTGCAACAAATATATGATTTATTTTCTTTATCATAAATTTAAGATATTTTCTGTTTTTATAAAATTTTTAGCATAGGTTGACTTAATTTTCTTCTACTATCGTAATAATATCTTTTGATTCAATTAATGAATATATGTCCTATGAATTTCATGATTTTCAACGACATAAAGGAATTGTTTTCCAATGTTATTGTCCTTACACACCTCAACAAAATGATGTAGTTGAACAAAAAAATTTTCATCTATTCGATGTTGCTCAAACTTTATTACTTGAATCTTTTCTTCCCCCCAAATTTTGGTTCGAAATCTTATATATGACAGTTTATTTAATTAATAAACTGTCTGTAAGCGTCTTAATTTTGAATCTCTATATCAGTGTCTTCATCATAAACATTCTTATCATCTTGATATGCATACTTTTAATTGTATTTGTTTTGTTCATTTGCTTCCCCATGAACGCCATAAACTTTATGATCAGTCGGTTTAAAGCCTAGATTTGTATATGAATGAAGATGTGCAACTTTGCCACTACCTGAGATTGACTTGCAATTAGATTCGTGCTCATGGTGCTCCTATCATGCCTTTTCCGACTACAAACATAATTTTTCGACGCTCTTTTTTTTTTAGAATTAATAATATTCTTGATCGGTATGGTTTTTCTCACGCATCTCTACATACTACTTTGTGTTCAATTTCATTCCTTCTTGATATTAAGAAGCTGTGAAATATGAGTGTTCGCTAAAGAGCTTCCAACAATTGAAGATAATGTGTTACTTGTCCTCCTAATGTTAAGAAAATTGGTTGTGAATGGACTTACTCGATCAAGCTTCGATCTGATGGTTCTCTCAATCAATTTAAAGCACGATTGATTGCTCTCAGTAACAAACAAGAGTATACAGTCAACTATGAAAAAACTTTTTCCCAATTGCTAAATGACTACAATTTGAACTATTGTTTTTGTTGTTAGTTCACAGGGTTGGTCTCTCCGTAAATAGATCTCAAAAATGCACTTCTTCATGGTGAACTCAAAGAATAAATTTACATAATTTTACCTCATGACGTGTCATCATCTTTTTTGAAAGTATGTAAATCGAAACGATCTTTATATGGGTTGAAACAAGCTCTTTGGGCTTTGGTTTGATATAAATCGAACAACCTTAGTTGATTTCTTCCTTCAAGCAAAGTCAATAATTCATCTTTGTTTCTTTGAAAGACAGCTAAAAGAGTTGATATTCTTCTTGTTTATGCAGATGATATTGTCATCACTAAAAAAGTTTCTGCATGGATCATTCATTTATGATTGTATTCCATATGGAAGATTTTGGTCCATTTACTTATTTCTTGGATTTTGAAGTTCATACTACTTAAAGGAACATAAATACTCAAGATTTAACTACTTTGGTCGATCTTCAAGATATTTCGTCTACTAACCCTCCACTGGAAATTAACAAAAAAATATTGTAGTGAGAGGTTAATTTTCTTTTCAATGCATGTCGACAGAAGGTATGTAATATAATTTATTTAACTATTACGCAGTCTGATATACCTTTTGTAGTTTAACAAGTTAGTCAATTCATGTAGAATCCATGTCATCTCTATTTAGCTATTGCTCATCCTACTAATTGATAGCTTCAAGGCACATCTAGTCGTAGCTTACTCTATCCATATGGTTCTCCAGTTCATCTTGTTGCTTACGGTGATGTTGATTAGGCAAGTTATTTGCATGTTTCTTGATTCTTTAATTTCATGGAAAATTAAAAAACAAGATTGAGTCTTTAAATCTTCAACTGAGTAGGAATACCATGCAATGTCTTATGTTTGTTTTGAGATTATCTGGCTTCGTGAACTTCTATTTGAATTTGGTTTTCCATAATCTCCATCCACTTTGCTCCATGATAACACTAATGCTATTCAAATTGGTGCTAATCCTACTTACTATGACTGCACCAAGCATATCGAAGTAGATTGTCACTCTATTAGACAAGCCTTAGACAATGACATCATATCTCTTTCTCACATTTACACTAATATGCAGATAGCAGACACATTTACAAAGGTCATGACACAAAAACATAATCAGTTTCTCGTAAACAAATTGATGCTTCTTGATCGACCAATATCAATCTGAAGGAGGATGAGAGTCACATCATGAATTAATGTCCAGTAGTAAATAATTTGTAACATATATTCCTTATTTAAATAGTTGTAATTCACGTAATGGTTGATTTTCAGCGATCTATGTAATTTCTACTTTTTCTATATAATGATAACAATTTCACAATGAGAGACATTCAATCCAATTTTACTAATCGGTAGTGTTTAGGCTAAAAAGAAAAAGCTTTATGAGATGTTCAATATTTTTGGCCGGATACAAAATATGATAAAAGATATAATGATTGTTTTAAGCATTTTCTAACATATTTCCTAAGGGCAATAGGTAGGTAAAGATTATTTTTACTTAGTTGGTGGCTCAACTTCACATTTTAACGAGAGATTAGGAGATCCTCATCCATAGGCTCGAGTCGAAGTCTTGAACGTGGTCATGATCAAGAGTGGTTGTCTTCTTCCTTGATTATGGATTATCAAATTGTTTAGAATGAGTCGATCTAGGTAGGAGGGGTAACAATTCAATAACAGATTTAAAGGGCAAAGACGATGCCAGATCAAGTGTGGAATTAAAATATTCTAGAGAATCTGATAGGTCCCTAAACACAGATTAGAAGAAAGATGGATTGATATTAAAAAAACCTCAAAATAGGGTCACCCGAGCACAGAAGGGAGGCTCGGTTCCCCCCCAAAATTCCCACCCAATATCTTCCTCCCTTTCTCCTCTATTCCCTCCACTTTATAATTCCTCCCAACTCCCACAAGCCCCTCTGCCACGTAGGCTAACAAACTCCCTAACCCACTAGTGCTCCCTCCCACTAAGCCCTATCAAGCTAGTCCCCTCTCTCCCCACTAAGGCCTATCAAAATCCTCCCCCTCCCACCTAAGATACAATGCAAAAACAGTATGACATTTTTTCACTAAAAACAACATCCAGAGAGACATAGAACTTCTTGGAAGGAATATAATAACATTTATATTCCTTTTGTGTTGGAGAATATCCCTCAAAACACACTAGAGTGCCCTTACATCTAACTTCCCTCCATTTTGATTGTGAGTATAGGTAAATAATACGCTCAAATATCCAAGCAATGAGACTATTTGTAGGGTGAATTTGAGGGTAAAGTGTAGATAACATTTCTAGTAGACTTCTAAATCTGTACAATCTAGAAGACAAACTATTGAAGAGATAAGTGGTTGGAAGATCTGCTCCACCCCCTAGAATTTGGATTCGTACCCACATCCATGCCATGATCATGGCATTATCCTCATACCATGTTCCCAAAGTTGGGTCTCCAAGCTTCGGTTTTGTCCCTATAAGATTGCTAATTTTGACATTTCCTTTTAGAAGAGCAAGGACTATTTGACACCATTTTAGGTAGTTTTTTCCAACCAACTTATATGTTGTTCTATGTTCTGCAAATTCTAACACTGGAAATGAGTAATCTTGAATAAAAGCAATCAAAGAACTTCTCCCAACCAACAACAGTTTCACGAACAATAAGAAATCACTGAACAGAGAAAAAAAAGAATTTGTAATGAAACACAAGGGTCAATGCTACTGAACAACAAACCACTACCACAATGTGAGACAACCCAGGAATTGCGACAGAAAACATCTATTGAGGCTGCGGAATGGAACCAAAGACTTGAACTTCCTAATTTGCAAATCTAGGAATAACAAGGCTCGAGACTGAAAAATAGAGATATCCCCTATTGATGTTGTGAGTCTCTCAAACCAGGTGCAGTCCAACATTGAAAGCTGGATGGGGACAAATCGACAACTACTGACGAGCATACACCAGAACAAAAATTTCTGAGATATATATAAGTAGAAGAAAACGTATCGAGAGAAAACAAGAAGTTTCCTAAGTGCACCTAATGAGCAAGTTTAATTCATTTACAACAGCATCATTAAGATCTTAAAGTCAAGAAAAAGATTTCTCTCTTGTAATCACCTTAAATAATCCATCTGCAAACATAAAGAAAAAATATAGCCACTTCACGTACCATTTGCTTTTCAAAAAGTGAGCCAAGGTTGAGGCCCTGAGATGTAGAGATAAGCTCAAAAGCATTCATGGTGACAGGAGCCACAGGGCCGTCTTCTCTCCTCTCTACAACAAGGTTACGTGTATCCTGACACCACCACTAAGAATATTAGACCACGTCATATTACAGTAACATTTTTTAAATAAATCATAAAAGTTTTCAGTGACAATAGGAGGATTATTTCTTACTCCCGATTCATTGAAGATAGCATCAACATCATCAAGAGTAACGTCAGCTTGTTCATAAATGGGTGGCTTATATCCTTTCTTAAACCATTCATTCTCAATAACCTCAGCAATGGTAATTCGCTGTTACATAACAAATCCCAAATGTTAAATATCTTCTCAGAAATTTTAAGATGAAAGACCAGCAGAGCAGGACCAATCTAACTAAATCATAGTAGAGATATGTTTGTGTACAGTTGAGGGGTTGGGATCCAGAATCCGCTTTATTAACTTCTTTCCACTCGTTGAAAACCATGATGGACAGGTGAACTCAGCCTTATGTATCTGCAAAACACCACAACACCATAATCAGATAAATCAGTCACTTGAAAACTTAAACACTTTCATTGAGTGAAAGCAATAACAAAGCACTAGAATATGCATGAGACTCTAACATACTTTGAACAATTTAAAGAATCAAACTTTAATATTGTGTTTATGATTTGGATCAACTTGAAGCTACCAAGGTTCAAAAAAATACTTTGTGAGATCTGACAAATTTAATTTTCAAAAAAACAAAACCTAAATTCATATTTGATCTAGAAATTTTTTCACATCAACAGAACTCAAGTACGATTTATGCATGAGACTCTAACATACTTCTAGATTTCTTTGAACAATTTAAAGAATCAAACTTTACTATTGTGTTTATGATTTTACCAAGGTCCAAAAAAATATTTTGTGATATTTGTCAAACTTAATTTTCGAAGCAACAAAACCTAAATTCATATTCGATTTAAGAGTTTTTTCACATCTACAGAACGCAAGTACGATTTTTATTAAAGAGGAGATTGACGTGAGACAAACCATAATTCCATTGGATTTTCTATTTTATTATTTCCTATTTTAATTAGTTTTTCGATCTATTTATGTTTCATATTTTTTTACGTTTTTAATTAATTAGTTTTTTAATTTATTATATTCCATTATGATTATTTATTTTTATGTTATTATTAAAAAACTCTATAAAAAGATTTCTTTATAATAGTTGAAGAGATTTTTGATAACTAATAGAATTTTTTCTATTTTGAGAGATATTCTTCTACTATTATTTTATTTTTCTGTTGTACCCGTCCCCATGCTGCATCACCAAAAGATCATGATTTATGAAACTAGAATCCCAATTATAAACAACAATTAAATCATATTTTAGAGCTCAGCCAATGCAATGAAAATCCCACCCGAAAAAATATATTTGGAATCAAGGATAACCTTCCATCTGCTCACAGAACCTATTCCACCACCTGTTCCTAATATTGTACTACTACCTAATCCATGTCGAAAGCCTCCTTACGATTTTAAATCACAACAATCAACACTTATACTATTCAAAACAGCATGAAACTACAAATTCCTTAAAACTTTCGAGACTACAAACAATCTCTCCTTACACTGACTCAATCTAGAATTTACCCTCTTACTCGTACAATTTTCTCTCTTTATATTATTATTTTATTTATACTCTCCTATATTACTAACTTCCACGACTCTTATTTGGATATGACTTTTTCTACTACCAAGTTTGATAAAAGTTTAATTTCTTCCTCTACGTTTCCGCTGATTTCTCCATTTCCTAATGTATTCACGAAAAAATCTTCTTCTTTTGTTACCGAACCTCTCTCCCCTTCAAGATACCTATTCTCAGCAACGGTGTCTCTTTGAAACTAGTAAATAATTATCCGCTTCACTCTTTCTATGTTAGTAATTTCTTCCTTCAAATTGGTTTCAATCACAGATTTTTCTTTTTTCTTTTCTTCACTCATTTCTTGAATTTTCAGGCATAGCTCTGCTTCTCCACCTCCACTTTGTATTCAGCATCTTCTGTTAATTCCCATTTGCCTCTCTTTCTTCGTTGTCTTCTTTTTATTCTACAACATTGACAGTAGTCTCATTTGCTCCATCTTTAATATTTTGACAGTATTTTTATCTGTAATAGTCAGCATATTTTTCTCACTACCATGTTGACAATCTATCATATTTGATTCTGTTTTCGAAATGGCAAAATCAATCTAACAGCATACTCCTTAATTCTCTCTATAAATAAAAAGGTGCTCAATTCTCACATTTATACCAATCCAGGGAAAAATCTTCAAAAAACTCTATCCTCATCTCTACTTCTTCTTCATCGGACAATCTGTAAATGCTGAAATATCTATAAATCCCAAAAATCCATATTTTCGGATCTTGATAAAAAAAAAAAACAGGAACTTCAAATTTCTCTTCATTTCACTGGAAAACTTTTTTATCCATCGTTTTTCCTAGAGATCGATGCTCTAATACCAATTGATATAATTTTGAATCACAAAAGACATCACTTATACTATTTAAAACAACATATAATTACAAATGTCTTGGAACTTTCGAGACTTCAAGCAATCTCCCTCTAGACTAACTTAGTCTAAAATTTCTCCTCTTACACATACAATTTTCTATCCCTTTATAAACCTATTTTATTCTATTTATACTCTCCTATTTTAATAACTTCTCCAAACTTCAAATAAACAAGATTTTTAACTAACACAGTGGAAGCACTTAAATGAAGGATATAAAATAACAAACCACAGAAAGTTTGGCACTGATTCTCAAACACAATTTTAACATGGGGATTTTAGTAAGACTTTGAGCTACAAAAATAAATTTTGCATAACTTGAAGTTTAAAACTACAAAATTCACAAAACAACAGAGCACAATTATAGATGAAACACCTTTTTATACAATACTGCAAGGTTGGAATCTTCAAAGGGCAAATAACCAGCCATTAAGACAAAAAGAATCACACCACATGACCACAAATCTGCTAGTGCTCCGTCATAGCCTTTGTTATTGATTACCTAGACATGAAAAATCACTTAAATTGATTCTCTCGCAGCATTGAAATTAGTTTTCCAGAAAAGTTGATCATACCTCAGGCGCAACATAATTTGGTGTCCCACAGGTTGTGTGGAGCAGACCGTCTTCCTAAATAAGAACAATAAAATAAGCACAAATCCCAGTCTTTAAACCAAGTAAAGCTGCTCTGATTCGATAATCATTTACCCCAGAACAGAAACTGGTATGTGCTCTCAGTGATCTAATGTAGCTTTAAATTTAAACAACTAAGAAATAAACTAATAAAAACTTTGTGTCATAATACTTACTCGAACTTGCTGAGGTAGAGCACTCAACCCAAAATCAGAAACTTTAAGAACTCCATTAGAATCTAGCAGCAAATTTTCAGGCTACAATTTACACAAAAATTTAATAATAAGCTTTCAATAGCCTTAGTGTTGCATTATTCTAATTAATGTCGTTGCCATATCTTTAGAAATAACAATGTAGACAAAACAACGGCTTAGTATTACAGACTTTCGCACCTTTAAGTCACGATGAAAAACACCTCTGCTATGACAATAATCCACAGCATTAATAAGCTGCTGGAAGTACTTTCTTGCCTCATCTTCTTTTAATTTCCCTTTACTGGCCTGTTTTAGGGAGAACGGTAAGAAAACCATAATTGTGTACGTGTGTGCTGTTTTCAACTGTCAATCACTATTCCATGATATATGAAATCTGCTGGAAAAAAAACACTGATGCAATATATCTTACAATTTTGTCAAACAATTCTCCACCAGTAACAAATTCCATGACAATGTAAATCTTGGTCCTGCTAGCCATCACCTGGATGATATACTCTGTTGGATGTCACAAATGGTAACCAAGAAACAGAAAGACCAAACACAAATGACTAGGAAGGGCATTAACTTATAAGATAAAGCTTATCATAAAGACTATAAACATATAGGTGGCTTGGCCCAGTTCTTACCTCATACATGCGGATGACATTAGGATGTCTGATTAGTTTCATTGTTGATATTTCTCTTTTAATCTGTTGAAAGATAAAAGACATTGCAAAGAGATTATAATATAATTTGTTATGATTTAATGTGCATAGCTTTTGCATACTACATAGAATGATAGATATAGCATACCATAAAGTTAACCACTGTACAAGCACAATCACAACTATCAACGTAAAAGCAGCATAATAAGAATGGTGGGATGGACAAATAAAGCTTGCATCCGTTATTTCTTGTGTTCTCAAGTGGCAATAGAGAAGAACATTTTTGTAGAATACTATTGCTGTAAAAAAGAGTACTACATTTCGTATCAACTCGCCATCATATAACAATATCACATTCAAATATTACTTATCTCTGTATTACTAAATTAAGTTAAGATTTTAAGATGAATTAATATCAGAATATAATTTAAGTCATTTTCAGACTTCGCATGCCAAGCAACCAGGTAACAAAAATACAGCAAAAAAGATCTATGCCAATCATCGCAAACTATAAAATTCAAAGTTTAAATTAAGGCATGCAGAAAAAAATGTATTTTCTTACACATCGTAATCCAGTAGTGAAGTTACATCTGGACTTTCAAATGAAGAAAATTCAAAGAAACAGTAATAGCTTTATATAATTGTCCACATTTAACTTTTTAGTCTTCTTTGGAGGCTCCTTGAACTATGAGTGGAAGAAAGAAAACGTTCTGCAAGAATAATCAAAAGTTCCAGTCTGTTTTTTTTTTTCTTTTGTATCAGTAACCAAATAATTGTGTCAATAATGACCCTTTTCATACAATTACCAGTTTAAGTTAGGCTTTTAGCCATTGGAATAGCCACTTTTTCTGCTAAATAGAAACATTACAACATCAGTTAAGGTAGATAACAATTTTATAAAACTATTCTTTACTTCTCTAGAAACCAAAAGATTCCACTACCACACGCACACGCACGCACGCACACGCGCACTATCATCCAGGTTCATGCCCAGAAAGTCAAATTCCAACAGTGGAACAGACACCCAACAGAAATGAAGTATATCTTTCCACCGTTTCAACGTTGAAAACCGACAAAATGCAAGACCCTTACTGTCATGTTCCGAATCTAAATTTGACTCAATCAATTTTATTTTGATCAAAAAAACGAAAGCTGTTGATTAGCACTAAATAAAAATTATAAAATATTTGGAAGACTAATCATGGTGAAGAAAAGATTTACCTGGCCTATCATCTTGTGCTTGAGAATTTTCTCCTTATCAAGGATTTTGATAGCCGCATTATCGCCCGTCTCTATGTTCCGAGCGAATTTCACCTTCGCGAAATTACCCTCGCCCAGAGTGCGACCCAGCTCATACTTTCCGACTCTCGTTCGGCCACTACTTCCAGATTTCGAAGACATTTTCAGCCTAAGTAATTCACCCCCACCTTCTGGTTTCTCTCACTCCTTCAAGTCTTCCTTCCGATTAAGCTTTCCTATCAAGATCTCTTCTTCTTACACGGTTGCCAGACCTGAGACTTGGCTACCCTCATCTTTACTTCTCTTTCTGGTCTAGAAGAAAAAAGAGGAAAGCAAAAGGATAACGGAAATCCGGATTCAAAACCAATAGCACCCGCTCGAAGAACTTCCAATCTTCATTTAAACCGAAGATCTAGGAATTTAAGGAGAGATAAAATCCGCCCATAAGCTAAAAACGGAGGAGGATGCGGTAATCACGACCGTCAAATAAGACCGAAAAAAGCCATTTAAGTCGGAGAAATCAAAGGTAAAAAATTGTTGGATCGTATTTAGATATTAACCAGGAGGAAAACCAAGAAGATTACAGACAATGAAGGTGAGCAGAAATGCAAGAAACTCGAGTCGAAAGAGGGGAAGAACGAGAGATTGCTTTCTTCTTCGAATCACGGAGCTCAATTCTTGTTTGATCTAAGATTAGGCTTTAATTTGACTTTTCTGATGAACAATATTGAACTGACTTGTTCTATTATTAAATTTATAAGAAAGTTATCTTTTTGTCACAAAAAAAGTCAAATTTTGGCATCGCCATAAATAGTGACCTTGACTTGACCCAACACTTCTTAACTTTCGTGAGGGGATTCAACTCTTAGGCTTTGGCTTTGGAATCCAACCATAACTTAATCAATTCGCGATTGGGTTTCACTTCGTTTTTTAAATTAAAATAAAAATTGCTTTTCAAAAAAATATTTGTATTGCTGGTTTATTTGGGTTAGTTTTCGAATTTTGGTCCGATTTGGATTGGGATTAAAATTACTAGTTATTTTCGAATGGGCTTGGTTTAAACTGAATTTTGGTCGAGTTTCAACTCACGGTTCGATTCAGTTTTTCACGATTTTAAACCCCCAAAATCGTGAACTGAACCATGACATGTGGTTCTACTCCATTCAAAATGGAGTCTAGTTTCTAAAAAAGTGAGAACCGAACAGACAGTAAATGACCATAATTCTGGTTTAAATTACTGTTTGGTTTGGTTTTTGCCACCCCTAACTAAAAGAACGCAACTGATCTAACTAAATTGATCTTATTCTAGAAGTTTCATACTAGCACAATTTGGCTCCTTAAGTTTTGTTTTGATTATTTAATAGGTCTATCTTTATTTAATAAGATATTAGAAGAGGTGAACAAAACTTTTTTAATTTTTTGTGTGATTAAAACTATATAATTTGTTATTTTAAATTGATCTTACGATTGTCAATTCAACCTTAATTGACTCTTCAAGGACATCATATTTTTTATTTCCACAAAATATAAAAGACTAGTATAAAGATTCAATAATAAGACATAACTCTCTCAAAGATGAAAACTCTTAAAGTTTAACGATATGAAAGGTTGGGTTTCTAACTAAAAAATAAAAGCTCAAACATTCCCAAGTAAACAAAATAGCACTTCAGTGCAGAGAACTCTTAGTGTGTTGCATAGGGAAGTGAGCTTCTATTTATAATGGTTTTTAGAATTCTTGAGCAGCGGTCGGGCTCTATTATTCATTCGGGTGTCCGTGATGTATCTGTCAGGAACATTAATAGATTTTCGTTCTGGGCATCCGCACTTTGTGACTAGGCATTCACGTCAAGCTTTAAGATGAATTCTTGTCTCTGTAACTAGACTTCAACTAGGCTCTCCAAATGCATGTCTCCGGACACTTGCAAATTGAATTTCAAGAAACATTGTCTTAGGATTGGGTTTGCATAGATTCCTTTGGACATCTGCTTTAGGAGTATGATCTTCGGGTCTAGGCATCTACACTTAAATTATGAAAATGGTTTGATGCTCTTGACTAGGTTTCTATGAATTCTACTAGATTTTTGCTCCAGGTATCTATGACTAAAATATTTCTATAGACTGAATATCCACAAATTTTTTCATTTTGCATATGGACTGGGATTAGGCATTCCACTTGATTTAAGGTGCCTGCATAAAGAGTGATCTTCCACGCTTTGATTTTTTTTTTTTTCTAGATTGAATCCTACGATATAATTTTATCTTTTTGCCATATAAACTCAATATATATATTAGTAAATCCAAATATTCAATTTTAAAGATATTTCAATGTGAATAAAACTTAAATATAAGTCATTTAAACAAATATACAAACGCAATTTGACTCAATAATAATAAATGACTTATAATAATGTTCAATTGATTATGTTCATCGTTAAAGATGAAGACAACGTCTGTTCTAAGTTATGTATTCATGGTCATTAACTCCATTCATGGTCATTAACTCCTCGTGTTACTTTCTCCCCCAAATATAATGCATGCAATTCATACTATTCTTCTTTTCCTCTATAATTCTCTCCCCCTTTGTCATTATCAAAAAATTAGCCAATATCAAAGTAAAAAAAATATCACAAGTGTAGAATGTGTCTAGAGGAATGTATCAGAGCATAGAGATAAGTTAACCTATTCCATTTAAAATATAGTATTCTCTTTTATTTTCATAAATCTTTCGCTCTTTGTTTACTCTGTCCATTTGTTGTACATAAACAAAAGTTAGGCAGAGTAACATTGCATTCTCTCTCCCCCTTAATTAATATCAAAAAGAAGTTGTGGATTAACAATAATATACTAAATTTAGATATGCAGAATCCATTATCGTAGTATACAAATTAGATTTAAAGCAGTATATAGTAGTATAGAATCAAAAGTACGTTAGAGCAAAAGATGATGGAAATGTAGGAGAACCATACACAAGTTCAAAGCAATATAAATATGGATTTTTTTTTTTAAATTTAAACCTTGAACTATAGGTTTTTTTACACTAAACCCTAAACTATCAACCCTAATAATGCAAACCTTAAACTATCTAAAACCTAACAAATCAAATCCTGACACACGGTCGATCACTTTTCAAAAAATTTTAAAAATATTTATTAATTTTAAAAAATATAAACGATATTCAATTTATTTGAAAATTTTACCACATATTTACAACTTTATGAGAAGATAATCTGAAAATTTTTGTAATTTTCTAACACTTATGCGATTTATTATAATTTTTTTAAATCTATTTTATAAAATAATTAATTAAAATTATTTATTAAATTTTATTAATTATTTTATAAAACAAATGTAAAAATATTATAGTAAATCGCACAAGTGTGAGTAAATTATGAAAATTTTCAGATCATATTCTCATAATATGGTCAATATAAGGTAAAATTTTTAAATAAATTTAATATTATTTGATATTTTTTTAAAATTAATTTATAAAATGAATAAATAATTTTATAATTTTTTGAGAAGGGACGGCTGATCTAAGAGA
The DNA here is from genome assembly GCA_022433055.1 of Begonia peltatifolia. Taxonomy (NCBI): domain Eukaryota; kingdom Viridiplantae; phylum Streptophyta; class Magnoliopsida; order Cucurbitales; family Begoniaceae; genus Begonia; species Begonia peltatifolia. The sequence continues at coordinate 17,654,486 of CM039517.1, read as the reverse complement.
ACGGACGTCCGCTCTTAAAAAATTTTAAAATTATTTATTTATTTATAAATTAGTTTTAAAAAAATACCAAACGATATTATATTTATTTAAAAATTTTACCATATATTTATCACATTATGAGAAGATAATCTGAAAATTTTCGTAATTTTCTAACAATTATACGATTTACTATAATTATTTTACATCTGTTTTATAAAATAATTAATTAAAATTACAATAAATCGTACGAGTTTTATGAAATTATAAAAATTTTTATATTATCTTTCTATAATTTAGTGAACATGTGGTAGACATTTCGAGTAAATCCAATAACAGTTACTATATTTGTAAAATTAATTTATAGTAAATTTAAACAAATATTAAAAGATATTGGATTTAATTGAAAATTTTATTCCATATTTTTCAAGTCATGCAAAAATACGCTGAAAATTTACGTAAGTTTCTAACATTCTTATGATTTATTATAATTATTTTATTTCTACTTTATAAAATAATTCATTAAAATTACAATAAATAGTATAATTGTTAGAAAATTATAAAATTTAATAGTTTATTGTTTTTTGACTTGTTGAACTTATGATAAAATTTTCAAGTAAATAGAATATCTTTTGATATTTGTTTAAAATTACTTCTTCATTTTATAAATTAATTTTACAAATATACAAATGATATTTGATTTACTTGAAACCTTTACCACATGTTCACAAAATTACAAAAAGATAATTTAAAAATTTTTGTAATTTTATAAAACTGGTACGATTTATTGTAATTTAGATGAATTATTTTATAAAACAGATGTAAAGAAATTATAATAAATCGTACAAATATTAGACAATTATGAAAATTTTCAAATTGTCTTAACATATTGTGATGAACATGTGGTAAAAATTTCAAATAAATTCAATATTATTTGATATTTGTTTTAAATTAATTTATAAAATTAATAAATAATTTTAAATGGAGGTGAACCATACACTAGTTCCAAGCAATATAAATATGGATTTTTTTTAAAATTTAAATCTTGAATTATAAGTTTTTTTTTAGACTAAATCCTAAACTATTAATACTAACAACGCAAACTTTAAACTATCTAAAACCTAATAAATCAAACCTTGACGAACGGCCGATCACCGTCCGTTCTAAAAAAAATTTTAAAAATATTTATTAATTTAAAAAAATACAAACAGTATTCAATTTATTTGAACCTTTTACCACATGTTCACCACTTTATGAGAAGATAATCTGAAAATTTTCGTAATTTTCTAATACTTTTGCGATTTATTATAATTTTGTAAAATTTATTTTATAAAATAATTAATTAAAATTATTTATTAAATTTTAATTAATTATTTTATAAAACAAATGTAAAAAAATTATAGTAAATCTCATAAGTGTTAGAAAATTACAAAACTTTTCAGATTATATTATCATAATGTAAGTAAACATGGGGTAAAATTTTTAAATAAATTTAATATTGTTTGATATTTTTTTAAAATTAATTTATAAAATGAATAAGTAATTTTAGAATTTTTTGAGAAGGGACGGCCAATCTAAGAGAACGGACGTCCATTCTTAAAAAAATTTAAAATTATTTATTTATTTATAAATTAATTTAAAAAAAAAATATCAAACGATATTATATTTATCTAAAAATTTTACTATATATTTATCTCATTCTTATGATTTATTATAATTATTTTATTTCTACTTTACAAAATAATTCATGAAAATTACAATAAATCGTATAATTGTTAGAAAATTACAAAATTTATTAAATTATTATTTTTTGACTTGGTAAACTTGTGATAAAATTTTCAAGTAAATGGAATATCTTTTGATATTTGTTTAAAATTACTTATTCATTTTATAAATTAATTTTACAAATATACCAAATGATATGTACTTGAAACCTTTACCACATGTTCACAAAATTACAAAAAGATAATGTAGAAATTTTTGTAATTTTATGAAACTCGTACGATTTATTGTAATTTAAATTAATTATTTTATAAAACAGATGTAAAGAAATTATAATAAACCGTACAAGTGTTACAAAATTATGAAAATTTTCAAATTCTCTTAGCATATTGTGATAAACATGTGTTAAAAATTACAAATAAATTCAATATTATTTGATATTTGTTTTAAATTAATAAATAATTTTAAAAGTTTTTTAGAACGGACATCCGTTCTTTTAGATCGGTCGTCCGCCAGGATTTGATTTGTTAGATTTTAGATAATTTAAGGTTTGCGTTATTAAGATTGATAGTTTAGAGTTTGATTTAAAAAAATTCATAGTTTAGGATTTAAATTTAAAAAAATCTTATAAATAGTTAGGTATGTGATAAATAAAATCAAAAAGGTTATTAAGGCAAAAAAAAAAAATCACCAAAACACAAACTATTTTCAATCAGCAAATACTTTGATTCAAAAATAGCCTTGTCAGGTTTATCGCATAATTGACTAATATTAAAAAAGTTATACTTTAAATAAACAACTAACAATAAATTCTCAGTAATAGGGTTTGAGGCATTACATGTACTACCAATACTAATAATCTTGCCTCCAAAGATACAGTTTTTTTCCTTTTTGTGATGAAAGTGTACTTTGAGAAATCTCCATTTATATGTGTTCAACGATCCATCACCTACTATCACAATCTCCCTTTTTTTATTAGAGGTTCTCTCCACTATCAGCAATTTTAGTACTTTTCTTTGGCACTCAAATCTTTTTTTATCTTTAGGGTTAGTTTTGGTTTCTTTAGTAATCATTTTAATTAATCAAAAGACTTTTAACCGATCATTAACTTTTATTAAACATACAAATACTTTATGATATATTTTATTATACGTATGATCGGTAGAAGGTCTAACAAATTTTCTTTTATGTTTTTTCTTTTAAAAATGTTCATAACCAAGTCCCATTTTGTCAAATGTAACTCTTTATTGACTTAAGATCATATTCAAGTATTTTTTGCTACTATTTGTAAATTTAACAGCACTAGTATGCAACTCCTCATTTTTCTTTTTTAAATCATCAATTTCTTTTTCAAATGATGAAGTAATACAAGTATGCTTTTTCACTAATTCAATACTCTCCTTCAATACTTTATATTTTAATTTAAAAATATCTAATTTCTTCTACATTTCTTTTAAAGCATCTAACAATTTATCTTCACATATTTTTCTTCTAAGTCACTAAAGGAGTCACGCGCCTCATTCTCTTTTGCCATGAAACAAATATTTGCTACTTATTCGTCTTTGAATGATGTATTTTTATCACTATCATTCTATAGGGCTTTCGTTGGTTTCTTCTTGGAAGCTTTTGATGTCTTCTTAGCTTGGAGGCAAGCGCGGCTTTATAGTGACCCGACTTCCCACCTTTAAAGCAATTGGGTTCCCTCTCCTTTTGTAGTCATTTTTCTTTTGTGAACTTTTTTCTTTACCATTTTCTTCGTTGGATAAACTTGTTAATGGTGAATGATCTATCAAAGTAAGCTGAATATAACTATGAACACGAAATAAACCATATTAGGATAATACATTATTAGGATATGGCCTAGATTTGATTTCCTCTATTACTTAAAGACAACTATGTGGAATGCTATGGCCAAAATTATTTTTTCAATCTAGAATTTGTTCTATCACGAGGCTCATTAGAAGTTACTAATTAATTCCTATAAAAAATTCATTAAAAGCTCTAATTTTAATTAGATCAACTGATACAAATATAATTATTTGAGCATAATTGTGACTAACAAGATAACACATCTAAAGCCAGTAATTTCACAAAAATAAATATCGATCATAATTTCAAGCAACTCGTCAAGCAAATCAAAAGCCAAATATTATTTCTTGTTTTTAGTCAAAGAATAATTAAACATTAACATTTTGTAACACCCGCGATTTCTGTAAATTAATTTCTAAAAATTCGTATTGGTAAACAGCGGAGTTTTGGTCGGAATCGAGAGCGAAATATTTGTACTAGTAGATAAAAGATTATTTCAATGCTAATAGAGAAGAGAAAATTTTGAGAATTCTACCGTAAACGAACTGAATAGTCGTTTGCCTAAAAGATTAAAATGAGAGGGCAAAAGAGTAATTAGTTTATTATTATTATTATTATTTTAATAAAAAAAAGAGAAGGGAATTCATCAGTTTTAAACTAATGATCGGGGGTTTCTCGCAGAAACCCCCTTGCTGGCTAACCTCGTGCGAGAGGAAACCGCGCGCCAGCTATCGGAGCTCGCCGCTCCCATTTTTTTTTCCTCTCCCCGTCCACGTACAGAACTCGACCCCTCTTTCTCCCTGGTAATCTCTTCCTCGCCTCCTCTCTGTTGATCGATAATCTGGGGTTGAGTTTTGGTTTCGGTTTATGAAGGTTTATGTTAGGATTTAGAACAGTTGATGGGGGAATTAACGGTTCGGAGTTGGTGAGGTGAGGGAGTTCCAAAAAAATGAAATAACATCCGAGAGGGAGTACCGTGCAATTTGGGTTTCTGAATTTGAAATCTCCGAGGGTAGTTAGATTATGCTTAATAGGTTGTAGTGTGATAAATTGTTGAGAAATTGAGTGAGTTTTGTTGAGCGAACTGAGAATGGAAATTTTGGGCGTTTTAGTGTGAAATTCAGTTATGTTTTTGGGAGTTTTAACCTATCTCCAGTTAATTGTTTTAAATTCCGTTTTGGTATGTTAAACTAGGTTATGATTGGGGCGTTAGGCCACTGGAATCTAGTGATTCCGATAACAGACGCAAAAGTTATGCACATTGGAAGTTTAAGCTGATTTTGAGCCAAGTTGGGTTAGTGAGCGATTTTGGCGAGTTCGTGAAGTGTTGTGCTAGTACAGTGGTTTTAGTACGTGAGTAGAGTAGTGAGATGAGTTTTGACAGGAAAACGATTTTGTTGTAGGTTGAGCAGATTTCTGGTGAAACGAGCACCACAGAAAGCTAGGACGCCAGGTAAGTAGTGTATGCATGCGTCTTGCCCAGGAGGGCCTACACCGTGGAACGTTAGGATTTATGTTGTTTGATTGTGATGTGCGTGCGTATTGTGTGACATGCATCATGTTTGAAAAGTGAACGAAGATGGTTTTGATTAAGTGGTAGTGAGATGCGTGGCGGTGATACCGCGGATCTTGCTCGGGGAGTGGGCCGGTGCCTAACCAGCCGCGGATTCTGCTCGGGGAATGGGTCGGTTGGGCTGTCACGTGGCGTGTATGTGTTGACGGTGAGGATGATGGACAGTGGCGTCGTGAATCCTGCTAGAGGAGTGGGCCGGTGCCTCATCAGTCTCGGATTCCGCTCGAGGAGTGGGCCGGCTAGGCTGTCGCGAAATGATGGACGGTGGCGCCGTGGATCCTACTCGGGGAGTGGGCCGGTGCTTCACCAGTTGCGGATTCTGCTCGGGAAGTGGGCCGGTTGGGCCGTCCCGGGGCACGGTTGTGTGGGGGGCCTCGTTGCTGGGGAGTCCAAGACGATGGCGACGTGTCAGGGTGTAGCGTGACGTGAGGTTCACCCTCATTCTGGTCCGACTACACAACGCGTCTCGGAATGGTAACAACATGAGCTTGAGTGTAGAGACTGCATGTGATAGGATTGCATGGTCGATTTTACGTTTCATATTGCACTACTTACTTAGCGTTAAACTTATGTTGTAGGTGCAGAGGTTCTAACTGGTGAGTTACAATAGCCCAAGCAGGATGAGTAGACGGTTGGTGGCGTGCTACCGTGTACCAGCAGGTGGAGTTCGTCAAGGCGGTCCGACCCGTGGAGCGAAGCCGGATAGTAGGTTTGAGGGTTGTATTTGGTGGAATTCAAGTCAAGTGTATAGAATTTGTAAGTATAGGTTGATTTGCACGTTAATAGTCGGGATTGGTGTATAGTCGCGTTTTGAAACTACTGGAGGAAATTTTGTCTTAAAAATACAGGTATTTACTTCATGGTTTTAATCGTGGAAGTTTTCGTCGTCCGTTTTCTTTCGAACTGATGTTATTTTTATTGCTACTGGCGCAAAGTGTCGACTGAAGTCCATAGGTGTCGACCGGTCAGTGTAACATAGAATGCGAGTGTTGACCGCGGGGTTCGACCTGTGCGGGTAAAGAGAAATGAAGTGTTGACCGGTGAGTGTGGGTGTCAACCGGTTAATGTAAAATGAGTGAGAGCGTCGACTGCGGGGTTCGACCTGTGCGGGCAGAGAGAGTTGAAGTGTCGATCGCATAAGGCATGTGTCGACCGCCTTTCGTATGTGCGTAGAAGTGTCGACCACGAAGTTCGACCGGGGTGGGGCAGAGAGTATTAAGGTGTCGACCGATATCTCTTTTTTTTTAATGTTTTAAAAGTGAAGTGTCATTTAACCCGATTATTTATTGAGTCTTCCGCTGCGACAACCCTACACTATACTCATATGTATACAGAAAACTAGTTTTATCATTTTCTTTCACAACCATAATCAGTAAAAATGCAGTTTATATTTTTCCATTCAAAAATATTTTTCTTTCTTTTCAATACAGGCTTCACGTGCCAAAGATTTTTAAATTATGAAATCTTTATTACCATTTTAAAAACAGGTTCCATAAGCCATGGGTGAGACAAGTTAAAAAAATGTTGCTACATACATAACTCATAAACTAAGTCATCACTATTTTCTTTGGAACATAATGTCAGAGAAAAAATGTCATTCAAGAACTTCTTCGGCAAACTATCACAGAAAGGTGACAATCGTAGATTTGATGCACTTAATGAGTCAGTAGAAGAGGAAAAGTGACAGCGATCTAAAGATCAAACCCTGTCACTGGGATATCGATGAGGAACACAATGGTAAAATCCGTGAATCAAAAGGTGGCACACGATCCAAAAATTGAACAGCGAGACCGCCACAAAATAAAAAACGACGGCTAGTGATTCGAAAACTAAGCAGCGACACCACCACGAAATCAAATCAAAATGTACCATGGCCAGGTTTGGAGGCTATCGAGTTCCAAGGAGCGTGTCATCACTGCCTTTTCATCCATGTCGATAAACAAGCAACTTTCACGCATTAGAAGCTGCATACAATCCAACTCTAGTTGTTTTGATTGCTTAGTCAGACACAACCCAAAAAACCGAGGTCGGTAGCAAAAAGTGATAGGCTAGGACCTGCAAAAGCTATGTCAAAACAGAACAAGTAGCAAGGGTTCAACGTTCTCAGTTGGAGCTAAATAACACCCCATTAACAGAATAAATATCTCTTAGGAAACAATCCCAAATGACTTGGAATTTTAATGGGAACTTACTTGGTGAGTGATGAATAAACTCATAAGCAAAGAAAAATATGGTGAGATGAGTGAGATGTGCACATAAGTCCAAAGCTGGTCCGGAAAGGCAACAACAACACCCTCAGATGATGACACCACCAAAAAGGAGGACTATTCCAGCAATGAACAAGGTTTTTCCACCATTTTTTTGTGATTCCAACTCTTGCGATTGCTAAAAAAAATGGTGGTTGTAAGAGGCCTCCAAGTAACCATGAACTTGGCAGACAATGAGAGTGACAATACTTGGATATGATGCACCAAGAGGTAAACAGAGAGGGGTTCGAAGAACACTTCAAATTTTGAAGAAAAAACTTCAATATTTTGATTCAAAAAAGGTCCCTCACAATATCTACAAATTATCCTTAAATAATGTTGAAAAAGGATAGGGTTTTCAGCCCAAAATTGAAGAAGAGCCGCTGGTTGCCAAAACTAGCCGTTGGTGCAATCTCCACCACGCGCTCGCATGCTCCCTCTAGCGATTGTCGTAGGGATATCCTTGCATGGACGACTTGGGATTCAGCCATTGGTCCTCATTTTCCATTTGAAAAAGGTTGGGCTAATGTGGCTTCTAAATGCTGAAGGAAAATTCCAGAATTAAACTCATCCCATTACTCATTCGGCCAAGTCATCCGTCCGTGCGCGTGCCCATCGACAGCTTTCGGTGCAGGCCATGTCATCCATCCGTGCCCGCGCCCCTTAACAACCCTCGGTGTTGGCTGGGTCATTCGTCTATGATCCATCGGGCATGACATCCCTCCATGCACGACAATCCAAGTCCCCATCCATGCGTGCCAACTTCCATGCTGCGAAGCTCGACCAAGATTCCACCTGTGTGCACCAACCTGCATGCCGTGATGCTCGATCAAGCTTCCACCTGTGTGCACCACCTGCATTCCGCGATGGTTGCCAAATTTCCACTTGTGTGCGCCATTCCTCGATCCAACCTAAAGATCAACTAAGCATGCATACAAATAGTACAAAACTAAGGTTTACCACAAAATGAAAGTAAAAGGGCTAATGTTTGCCTCAGTTCTAAAAGAAAAAAAAATACTTGATTACACGAATTTTTCTCTAGGAAGACAAATTCCCTCTTCAACGGTCGATGATGTCGGGAGTGCTTTCCAAGAAAGGATATGCGTACGCTTATTTTTTTCTTGAGAATTTGGCTCCCACTCTAAGCTATCAAATAAATTAGAAGTTATTTGATAATTCGCCTCAGTTCTAAAAAAAAGACAAATATGTGGAATCTATGGCCAAAATTATTTTTTCAATCTAGATCTTGTTCTATCATCAGGTTCATTAGAAGTTACTAGTTAATTCTTATAAAGAATTCATTAAAAGCTCTAACTTTAATTACATCATGTGATACAAATATAATTATTTGAGAATAATTGCGACTAACAAGATAACACATATAAAGCTAGTAATTTCACAAAATTCAATATCGATCATTATTTCAATCAACTCGTCAAGCAAATCAAAACCCAAATATTACTTATTGTTTTTTGTCAAAGAATAATTAAACATTGAAACATTTTAAATTAAACCAAATAAAATTGTACAGCAACTCAAAGAAGTTTGTTTGTAAATTCAGAGATACTCTCTCTTTAGCCTCTATAGAATTAGCTCATACGAAAATAAAATGTGATCAAATATTTGATAACATCGTATCAATAACAATAAAAAGATATAACTGATCTTTTTTTTTTTTTCTGAAATGTCATTTCCCTTGATTTTATTGTAGTAATTCTCTCACACAATTGCTTCAAAAAAATATTCAAAAATTGATCTGTTGGTGGAAAAGATGTTGGAATCAACAACGATTTCCTTTGCTGGCCACTTTCACTTTATCGTCAAGATGAATTTTAATCTCTATCTTCCTTTGAGACTTCTCTGGCTTGTTTCCTTTCTTCGTTCATTTTGACTTTTCATTATGTAGCAAAGATTTTCCTTTATTATGTAGCAAAGATTCTCTTTTAATGAAAGAAATGAATAAGCATGTAAATAATTAATTATGACTAATTGTTTATAAACACTTAAATAAAGATAATAAACACTAGAAATATATGAATAAGATTTTTTTATCTGTAATCTAGAATTAAATATTTCACAAGAAGAGAATATTTTAACGACTTTGAACATGATTTGAAAAATTTCATCAAATAAAATTTCATTTTCAAATTTCATATGTTGAGATTATTTAAATCCATTTGGATACCATTTAAAAAAAAAAAACATTTGATTTGATAATTTGTTCTTATCACGATCCAGAGGTGGGTCTAGAAAGAAACATTGGGTTGAGCGACCCGATTTCTTAGAGAGAACCTAACCGCCTAGCCCAATGCTAGATTTGACAACAGAATATTTTAAACTAAATGAGCCTTGGCCTATAGGCAATAACTCGAAATTTACATAGCAATCAAATAAAAATAAAATAGTGCAGAAATTTAAATAATTTAATAAGATACTGTGCAAGAAATAAATTATCAAACACTCAATAATTTATACTGACTCTGGATAAGGAAATCAAATAACCAATGAATTTCTCACTAGGACAATATATCACTTGAGATGATAACAAAGGAGGAGGACGAGAATAGGATCCACTCCTCAATAGGCATCAACAACATCAGTCTTCATGATCCTAACTTGGAAAATTGTGGTTGATCTTTGGGGTGAGTGACTAACTAAATAGAGAACCCTACATTATACTCGTATGCATACAGAAAACCAGTTTTATCATTTTCTTTCACGACCATAATCAGTTATAAAAATGCAGTTTATATATTTCAATTCAAAAATATTTTTCTTTCTTTTAAATATAGGCTTTACGAGCCAAAGATTTTTAAATTATTAAATCTTTATTACTATTTTAAAAACAGGTTTCGCAAGCCATGGATGAGACAAGTTAAAAAAATGTTACTACATACATAATACATAAACTAAGTCTTCACTATTTTATTTGGAACATAATGCAAGAGAAAAAAAAGGTCACTCAAGAATTTCTCTGGCACATTATCATAGAAAGGTGACAATCGTAAATCTGATTGCACTTAATGAATAAGTAAAAGATGAAAAGTGACAGCGATCTAAAGATCAAACCCTGTCACCTGGGATATCGATGAGCAACACAACGGTAAAATCTGTGAATCAAAGGGTGGCAGAGGATCAAAAAATTGAATAGCGAGACCATCACAAAATCAAAAACGATGGCCAGTGATCCGAAAACTGAGCAGCGACACCACCACGAAATCAAATCAAAATGTACCATGGCCAAGTTTGGAGGCTATCGGGTCCCAAGGAGCACGTCATCAACATTTTTTCATCCATGTCGCGAGATATAAACAAGCAACCTTCACGCATTAGAAGCTGTATACAATCCAACTCTAGTTGTTTTGATTGCTTAGTCAGACACAACCCAAACAACCGACGTCGGTATCAAAAAGTGATAGGCTAGGACCTGCAAAAGCTATGTTAAAACAGAACAAGTACCAAAAGTTCAGCGTTCTCGGTTGGAGCTAAATAACACCCTATTAACAGAACAAATATCTCTCAGGAAACAATCCCAAATGACTTGGAATTTTAATGGGAACTTACTTGGTGAGTGATGAATAAGCTCATAAATTTTCAAAGAAAAATATGGTGAGATGAGTGAGATGTGCACATAAGTCCAAAGCTGGTCCAGAAAGGCAACAACAACACCCTCACATGATGACACTACCAAAATGGAGGAATATTCCAGCAATGAACAAGGTTTTTCCACCATTTTTATGTGATTCCTACTCTTGTGATGGCTAGAAAAAATGGTGGCTGTAAGACGCCTCCAAGTAACCATGAACTTGGCATTGAGAGTGACAATACTCGGATATGATGCACCAAGAGGTAAACTGAGAAGGGTTCGAAGAACACTTCAATATTTTGATTGAAAAAAGGTCTCTCACAATGTCTACAAATTATCCTTAAATAATGCTGAAAAAGGATACGGTGTTTGGCCCAAAATTGAAGAAGAGCCACTGGTTGCCAAAACTAGCCGTTGGTACTATCTTGATTGCGTGCACGCGCTCTCTCTAGCGATTGCCACAGGGATGTCATTGCATGGACAACTTGGGGTTCACCCATTGGTCCTCATTTTCCATTTGAAAAAGGTTGGGCTAGTGTGGCTTCTAAATGCTGAAGGGAGATTCCAGAATGAAACTCATCCCGCTACTCATTCGATCAAGTCATCCATCCGTGCGGGTGCCCATCGACAGCTCTCGGTGCAGGCCATGTAATCCATCCGTGTCCGCGCCCATCGACAACCCTCGGTGTTGGCTGGATCGTTTGTCTATGATCCATCGGGCATGACATCCCTCCATGCACGGCAATCTAGGTCCCCATCCGTGCACGCTAACTTCCATGCTGGGATGCTCGACCAAGCTTCCACCTGTGCGCACCAACCTGCATGCCGTGATGCTCAACCAAGCTCCACCTGTGCGCACCACCTGCATTCCGCGATGCTTGACCAAACTTCAACCTGTGCGCGCCATTCCTCAATCCAACCTAAAGATTAACTAAGCATGCATACAAATAGTACAAAACTAAGGTTTACCATAAAATGAAAGTAAAAGGGCTAATGTTTGCCTCAATTCTAAAAGAAAGAAAAATGCTTGATTACACGAATTTTTCTTTGGGAAGAAAAATTTCCTCTTCAACGGTCGATGGTGTTGGGAGTGCTTTCCAAGAAAGGATATGCGTAGGCTTGTGTTTGTCTTGGGAATTTGGCTTACTCCAAGCTATCAAAAAGGTTTTCACCTACAAGACTAACAAACTTGTTAGATGAAATATTGGCTAATTGACGTACCTTGGTGTGGCGCCCCGAAAACCCACTCATTTTCGGTTCGCTATGATACTAACACGGTAGCGCCCCGAAAACTCACTCGTTTCCGGTTCACTCTAATACCATCTCTGTAGCACCTCGAAATCGTCCCCGGACTCAGATTGCTAACCATACTCATAAAATCAGACCAAATTCCGTGAAAAATTTAAAGCTCTGTTTCCCCAACTTAAAACGATATCTTTGAAATATTTAAGAACATTGTAGCGGAAGACTCTAACAAAAATCAATTTAAATAAAATTTCAAGTTTTTAAAATAATAAAAAGGAATTTCGGTCGACCACTAGAACCTTCGGTCGACACTTGACCCGTTCTGCAGACAGGGGTCGACACCTATATACACAGGTCGACACTTTATTTGCCTATGTTTACACAGGTCGACACCTGGTTACGCCGGTCGACACCATAATCTTCTTTGTTCACTTCAATCGAACCTTATGGTTGACACTACTACCATTTTTATAATAACCGGTCGACACCTATATGAACTGGTCGGCACTTGGTTCTGTCTCCGTAGGTCGACCCTCGCGATTGACATTTACCTAGTTCAGTCGACACCAATGCATATCGGTCAACACCTTACACGAGTAACCTTAGCATAAGACTTTCCATTAAAAAAAACAGATGGAATTTAAAAACCCGGACCTACACTTCCCACTCAATTTTAAAATCCACTATATACATAAAAATGGATACTAAAAGTTTGAAATCCATCCATACATTAAAATGACTCAAATCGACTCAAAACACGTACGTACACACACATGGTCAAAATGCTCTAACAGCCAACTGGATTGTCCCACGAGCGCACTCCTCCAACTACTTTATAGTCCTGAGCATGCTCTGAGTACTCACCAACTATCGCCTCGTCACCTACATTACAGAAATAATCTATTAGCCTAATGCTAAGTAAGGAGTACATACAAATATATACACTTAAAACAATATATATCCTATCGTATGCAGTTTCTACAATTTCGTCTTTAATTTCGTTTCTGTCTCTTTCTTACACATTATTTATCTTAGTACTGGTTTCTTCTTTACGTGCTAGATCAAGGTGACACACCTCGTGGTCCACCTCACGGGACAAGGCCAACCTCGATCTAATAAAGTGATACACCTCGCAGTCCACTACACGGGACAAAGCCACAACGTAAAGCGGGGAAAGTAGTGACACAGATCGCGGTCTACCTCACGAGACAAGACCACTCAACCCCACCTTCATCTTCTTTTTATGTACCTTTTCGTTTCATTCGTCACAGCTTACTGTTTCATTTCGTAAAAGCATGGAAATTCATTTTCGTTTCGTTCTCGTATTTTAAAACCATGATGCATAATCTACTAAAGCATAAAACAAGCATGCATAAAGCATAAAGCAAGCATGCATACAACTTAACAAACTATGATGTAGGTTCGAAGGCAATAACACCTACGTACACTACTTACCTGTCATTCTTAGCAAATCGCTCGTAATTTCGTACATTAAACTAGGAAATCGGAGAACTTATAAAAATCACACATTTGTTAATTCTAACTTCGTCCAACTCATGAAATTCTAACACAGAAGTCATAAACTTGTACAAAAATCGAAACTCCAAACTAAACTCGAAATCTTACACGATTTCTGACCAAATTTGGAAATGCATAACTCATCCAATACTCATCCAATTTTGACGATTCAAAGTGCTATGGACTCCTTAAGACGTCTAGTTTCTAACGATCTAATCCATTTCCTAACCCGACATCCACAGCTTAGCCAAATTTGGCCGAAGAGAAACCGTTCTGTAACCTGAGCTTCTCAGTTATTCAAACGTCCAATCATTTCCATAAAAACCTATAATCTAATCTTTCTTCAAACTTCAACACCAATGACGAATAAAAATTGACTATAACCTCAAAAGTTTGTATCTCCCTCCTACGGTCACCAAACTATCTAATAAATCCTTCTAACTTCACTTTTAACATTCAAAACAACTAAAGAACTAACTATCTATTAAAAACTTACCTTAAATTTGAAGATTGAATGAAGAAAAGGCAAGAACCGTTGGCTGCTGGAAGGGAAAACGCAAAGGGAGGAGTTCTTTGTGTGGATGGGGGAGAAAGACCACGGAGGGGGAGGGGGTTCTCTTCCTCTTTTTTCTTTTTTTTTTTTAATTTTAATTTTAATTATATTATTTAATATAATTAATAATAATTATTTTTTCGGCCTCAACCTTTAATCCTTTAACCGAACAGTTATTCAGTCCATTTTCGGTTGGATTTTTATAAATTTTCATTTAATCATTACCATCAAAATAATTTTTTACTTAATAGTATAAATTTTTCGCTCTCGATTCCGACTAAAACTCTGTCGTTTACCAATACGAGATTTCAAAAATTATTTTAGTGGAAATTCTGAGTGTTACACTTGGTTTGTGAACGGGTCATAAGTCTCTGAGGCATATAAAAAAGACTCGATCTGCCTCAGACAATCTTAAGATCTGAATTTGGTTGTTTTGCTTGCTCAATGCAATACAACCCAAATCAACCGAAGATCGATATAAAAAGGCTCAAACAACCCCAAACAAGTATTAAGTCTGACTCCAGTTACTTTGATTGCTCAAACACTGCAGCCCAGAACAAGTAGAATCAAACACCATAAGGTTCAACTAGCCCAAACAAAATCAACCCATCAGGCATTCATATACATCAGTTAAAATGAAAGATCATGTAGATGTAATTTAAACATGTAAAACATTCGTACGTATACGTAAAAACTGATGTGCTGGCAAGCAGACTCCATCAAGATTTCTCATAGGTGTCAATCCACCAAAATAAGTTTTGAAAATAGTGTAATTCCTTAATAAACAATACAGTATAGAAACCACTACCCCGACAACGACGACGACAATAACAGAAACAGACATTGGAAATAGGGACAAAACATAAAATCCAAGATCCTAAAAAATAGGGACATTGCGAGAACCTATAACCACCTGACATCAAATCCCATATCAAAATACGGAAGAATTCCAAGGAAAAATAGTTAAGGATTGGAACTTTAATCGACAATGGATGACGTTTAAACCCTAATAAGTAGACAAGGATGTATCAAAGGGATCCTACATCGACCCTAGGAATCTAACCAAAGGATTACGACGAATAATCACGAACTTTGTAGAGGCGCGTAGCGCCTAGGTGACAAAATCTTCCTTAAGAGTAATCTATGCGGTCAACGTCAACCATCATGTGGTTGACCTGACCAACTTACAGTCGACCTTGCGGTCGCCCGGGGTTATTTGTCATCTTGACCAATCCATGGTCAGCCTCTTTAATCACCCATACCCGTTTTGCATTCATCCTTTGCGGCCCCCCTGGACTAATCCTTGATCGACCTTAGCAGTCAACCTAGACTAGTTCGTAGTTGCCCACGAATTTCATGAGTCGAATCAACTCTTCGCATGATCAGTCGATCTTCATTAGCGGTTGCCCGTGGTGACGTTTCCAGCGATGTTTTGTTGCAGAAATCACGCCAATTTTTGCTCCTATTTGGCATTTTATATTGATTGGTGCGCAGTGCGCAGTGCGCACATCAGGTAGGTAACGCGCGCACGGTGAGCTTAATGGAGATGTTTTTTTTTTTTTTTTTTAGTTTTGATTTTTAAACCCTTTTGATTTCAACTTTGAATGAGTGTTTTAAACACGTTTGAAGAATATCTTCCACACATTTCAAAGGGTCTAAACGATACAAAAACTACTTTAAAAGTTAAAAAAAAAAGTCAAAAAATTTTAGGTAAAAAATGTTTAAAAAAAATAAGTTAATGCCAAGTTTTATGATAACATACGAGTCGTTACACTTCGTTATGACATCAGCTTCGATTGGTAACCGCATTTCTTCACTAGGTGCCTGTGCACGTCAAATTCTCACAACAGAGCTAAGTTTTTTTGAGTCCTAAATAGGATGAACTTTTAACGTGTTGCATTGACTCAATAAACACATTTGTACTTTCAAATATCTACTTTTCAAGAGTATTCTCAATTAGAGTAAAAGATATGTAAACTTATAGTAAATCAACAACTTAAGCCCATTTATCATCCAAGTACTTAAACTTAAAATCTATTAAACTAACATTCTCCACGGAAAAATGAATGATATAGGTGAAAAGTAAAAGCCCAATATTATAAGAAAGCTTTAAAACCATATCGACCTATCTCCCTAGTTAATCCGTCCCTTTGGCATTTTACTGTCCTTCCTCTTAGCAACCAGGAAAACAATACACAATGAATTTTTGTCTTGTATCAAGGGGACTTGAGAGAAAACAGAAACTGACCTGACCCAAAAATCAGACCAAGCAATCCAATCATAAAACTTAGTTTCAATAATAGTATAGCAGATGCCTTAAAACAAATGATTACAAGTTAGGGCCCAGAAAAGTGATTACAAATTAGCACCCAAATCAAATGGACTAATTTATAAATTCATTTAGTGCCGTCAAAGATCCGTAGTGATGCATTTCCAAAACTAAATGTTCCAGAAAAAAAATTAAAATATTCAAAATTTATAAATTTTCAATAAAATTTAATATCTCGAATATAATAAATTTTTTGAGAGAATTAATAGAATATAAAATTTGCATGTTGAGTCTATTCTCGAGTTGGCAACGAAAAATCTTTCTAGTTAATTTTTCAAAAAAATGTCGTTGGGATCCATCAACTAAACTCAATAGAAATATATCTTATTTCTAGTATTAATATTCGATTTAACAATTTAATAAATATTTTATATCTGAATAAAAATTTGAGCCACTCACGGTCTCTGTGTATGTCATATCTTATGCAAATGAAATCAAAACACGATGATATTAGAGAGTCGCTAAACAACGTATAAAACACTTTTAGCAGGTTTAGGATTTTGCACTTATGAACATGACATCATTAGTTGTCTCCTAATATAAGTGGAAATAACTTTTTCATGATGTGCATAAAATGATATTAGCATTAAAGTATACAATATTGCAATAATAATATTTTAAAAATGAATTGTTGAAAAAATAAGTTAAAAAAATGAATTGCCCCGCCAGTCATATACATTTTGATTTTATCTGAACCAGTAGTGATTCAAATGGTTCTGAGAACATCCAAATGCATATGGTTGCAAGTCTATTTCATTTTTTTCACTTATTTTTATAACAAGGTCCATTTTAAATAATTATTATTCCAATATTGTATTGGTGATTTATTTATTTATTTTTATTTAGGAAAGAAAATTATCAATAAAAATAATTGGCTGAAATAGTTTCAACTTTTTCAAGAGATTATTAATTATAAATTATTTTATAAATAAAATAATTATTTAAAACACAAAAAAATAAATCTCAACCTCGAACCAAAGCTAGCAATAACCATAAAAAACTTAATTTTTATCCATAAATTAAAATTTTAAGTTCAAAAATTTCATTTTTACCACACAATAACAGAACCATCACTATAATTCACAGAGAGAAGGACTTCAATTCAATTATACCTTCATAACCAAAAATTATCTCGTGCCACAACATGGCTCCAGTCAAAGTCCAAGTCTTTGATCGACTGCAATTAGGTTATAGTCGGTTCACATGCCTCTAAAATTCCTTCCTAGTAACTTTTCAAAAGAAGGTCTGATCCGATGACCCTTGAATCCCTAAAACAAAAAAACTAGATAATCACACGGTCGAAAAAAAGTTGTGATTGGTTCACATTAAAGATGGGGTTCACATAGACTTACCACACTGGATTCTCAAACCAAAGCTAGGAACAACCCCTAATCAAGCAAGGCGACTCAACTCTGATGATGGACTTCTCAAAAATTTTATCTTTTTCCTCTCTTCCCACGCGACTGAGGAAGACAAAATTGATTAAGGCTCTAGAGTCAAAGACTTCTGGCTAAATATTGGCAATATAGGAATATAATGGCCATTAATATAAGGTTGTCGCTTTGGAAAGAAGATTAATGGTCATAATCAAAGATTTCTTTCCAAATTAATAATTTTCAATTTAAATTTACTAACCTTAATCATTTCAAAATAACAAGTGCTACATTTTCTCCCTCTTGGAAATTTTGGTCGTTGAAATTTAGAACAGCTTAAGTTTGTCATCAATTAAAAAAACAATTTCCTTCCTTATCATCTCTAATTCAATTTTTTAAGTGCCTTCTCTTTCGTTATGGTCCTCCAACTTAACTTAAATCCCTTAACTTGATTTAAGGATATCTTACAATGACGTAAGATTTTGACCTCATAGTCTAAATATTTTTTTTCAAGTTCCTCTTTATATGATGTTCTGGTAGATAAGCACCTCGATCCAGGAGATAACATTCGACGAGCTAAAAACATGTCTTTACCTTAGGTTTCAGAAGTACGTTGCGAACATAACTGTCACAGCTCGGAAGGGTGATTAACAGAAACGCCACGTTAAACAATCAACTTTTGGAAGGTCCACCATATAACTTAATACTGAGTATGGAAGATTTTTATTAACGATTCCAGAACTTTTCGAAATAACAAATATGACAATATAAACAATAGTAGAAATACAGAAATAAAAAACAATACATGCCAATATCCAGTACAATACTAAATGAAATCGTTACATAATACAAATATCGAGATAAAATATCTGAGAAAATCCACAATATCCGGAATCGATCAACCTCGATTCTTATTCTTTTTTCCTCTACCTGTAGAATGGGGAGTCATTGCGGTGAGTGACAAACTCAGTATTAGATGTTATACCTACCACTTACCTCATTATGCATGCCCGCTTAAAATCAATTTACAAGTTTTAAAATTTAAAACCGGTTTCAATGTTATTAAATTCTCTTCTCATTTTTAAAATAATTGATGGAGCTAATTTAAAAAATAATGTAAGTATAGTAAAAATAGTCCCGCATCAACCATACTATCAAATAAAACTAGGTGAACAGTTAAAAACGAGATCACTCAAGGATCCTCTGAAGCACACCATAAGAAAAGGCCGCGATAACACCGGCAGAGCCTCATAAGAAGAAGAGAAAATGTCAACCAACCACGAGGGAATCAAACGGATCTTGGTCCCAAAATGAAAGCACAATGAACTTATCAATCGGAGGTAGCAACGAACAGATACTAACCAGGTCGGATAATGGGGTGAGTCACAACACACAGTCCCCCCTCCATTCGCGGGGATTACCGTATAACTCCAAATTCTAAGGGGAAGGACCCTGTACAAACAAATGTGGGGAGTACCACAACAACCTTCAAATACGGGTACGTCTGTACAAAATCCCCTGATATTCTCAGTTTATGGGCCCAGCTGAGAGTGCCAGACGATTATCTCCAGAATCAACTACAATGTACCATGGAAAACAATGACGTGCGTGAGAAAACTAATGCATGAATAAAACACATGAATGACAATATAACAAATCTCACGATAAATCTCTAATCGAGCCCGTCGGCAATGGCGAGTAAAACATGACATCCAAATTCAACTAGGCTGTATAAATTCAACAAAACACGTACATGCCTAAATAATGTAAAATGCACATGCTCGTAAAAATGTCGACGTCAATACTACTGGTATCCTACAAAAAATATTATACGTGTATGCTAGGCTAGGTATAACATAATAAGTATAATAACGTATACCCTTTGGCGAATCCTCCTAATCTCGGCAGTTAGTGACTGTTCAAAAATCATGTCAAACTTAGCAAAATCCTCCAAATCTGGAAATTAACACAAAGTAGGAACTCCGTTAAAGTCTAATAGGGGTAAGAAACGATACAACTGGGGAGCCGGGGCAAAAACGGGACCAAACGGTTTGGGTTGACTTTTGGACAAAAAGTCAACAGGACCAATTACGCTCTAATCAGGGTCCGGAACGATATATACGGGGAGCCGGGACAAAAATGGGCCCAAATAGCTCAAATTGACTTTTTGGTCAACATGTCAAAAGTTAACAGTCACGGTCAAAGTCAACATTGACGGTCAAAGTCAACCGTTGACTTTGACCTCGATTTGGGTCGGGTCTGATTGAGTTCGGTTCGGATCAGACTAAACCGTTTGGGTTCGGGTCGTACCCGAACTGGCTGGGTTTGGGTCAGACCCAACTTGAAATGGGTTGGGTCCCGACCCAACCCAAGCCTAGTTCGACTTTGGGTCTGAGTCGATCCAGCCCAGCTGGGCTCGGATCAGATCTGATAGGCTCTCATTGGGATTGGGTGGACCAAGCAGAACTCAACTAGGTCTGGGCTGGACCTGACCTGGCCTAGGCCCAACGCAGCCCACAGCCGAGTTAACTTGATGTCGGTTGAGTTAACTCGTTGTCGGCCGAGTTGAGTCGGTCGCCGACGGCCGATCACTCGGAATCGCGAAAACTGCAATTTCTGACCTCGTGTGTCGGCAAATCTTGTTTCCAACACGTTTCTGACCTTAGATCCGATCGAATACTGCCAAAAACATAAATAAACAACATCAAATCTCGAGTTTTCCAAAAATCCAAAAACTCAACCTTTTAAATTCAGATCTAGCACGAACGAGAGCTCACCTATAAAAATGCTATTCACCAATGTTGATATACTCTTTGAGACGAAGAGTTTGACACCAAAATCGCTACGAACGGACGTTGTTTGGCCATAGTCCTCTCTCTCTCTCTCTCTAAAAAACTTAAAGTTTTCTGATGAAAACCTTAAGTTATAATATAAATTTATTTTATTATTTCTTTTGATTTTAAAAAATATTTATTTTATTTAAAACCATTTCATGACTTTCAATTTTTCGATTCATGAATTTCTCGAACAATTTATTTAGGTAAATTTCAACGTTCCTCTCTCGTTAATTTATTTTACTTAATTTTACGCAGTTAATAACGTCAAATTTTTCTCAATGATTTATTAAATTACACGTACGTGTCACGCGTGACCCTAAATTTGTGCGACGCACTATTTCGAAAATCCGTGTAAGCGAACTTTAATTCACACCTAAATATAAGTGAAAAATTTATACGAAATTTATCTTACGTAAATTTTGGCAGATTTTACATCTTTTCTCCCTTTTTATGAATTTCGTTCTCGAAATTTGTCTCAACTACATATCATAAAATAAATAAGGGTACCTCTGCGCCATCTTAGACTCCAGCTCCCAAGTAGCCTTCCTCTCTGTGTGGTTCTTTCATAGCACAAGAATATAAGGAAACTCCAGACGACGAAGCAACCGAAGCTTGCGTCTTAAAATCTGCTCTGGTTCCTCATCTTAGGTCGTGTAAGCCTGTACAGGTACCTCATCCACGAAACATTGTGAGACAAATTTGGAATGTACTTCCTCAGTTGGGACATATGAAAAACAGGGTGTACATGTCCCAATTGAGGCGGCAACTCTAGCCTGTAGGATGAACCTTTATAAAGACAAAGTCACCCAAATCTACTGACATCATGGGTAGGATGAACCCTTACAAAGACGAAGTTACCAGTATCGAACTCCACTTCGCGTCTCTTCAGGTCGGCATAGCTCTTCTGTCAGCTCTGCACAACCTTTAGCCACTCACGAATCTGGTGGATCTTCTCAGTGGTCTCTCGGATGATATCAGGCCCAAGCGTAAGTCGTTCCTCCTTTTTAGCTCAACACAAGGGATAAAGACATGGCCGGCCAAACAATACCTCGAAAGGAGAGACTCTGATGTTGATATGGAAATTGTTATTATACACAAACTCCACCAGTGGCAAGTGTTTGATCCAGCTATTACCAAAATCTGAAATACAAGATCTCAGCATGTCCTAAAAAATCTGGATGGTCTTTTCTGACTGCCCATCTGTCTGGGGATGATGTGCTGTGCTGAACTGCATTTTCGTACTGAACTTTTTTTGTAATCCCCTCCACAACTCCGAGGTAAATTGAGGATCACGGTCAGAAACTATGGCCAAAGGTACCTTGTGAAGACGAACAATGTGCTGCACATATAATCGATTGAGCTTGGCAACTGAAAAAATCATATGAACAAGAATAAAATGAGCCGCTTTCGTTAGTCGATCCACAATAACCTAGATAGCATGCAGTCTCTAAAGAGCCATAGGGAGATGGGTCACAAAGTCCATAGTAACTTACCCCCACTTCCACTATGGAATTGATAATGGCTAGAGCAAACCTGCTAGCCCCTGGTGCTCAGCCTTTAGCCACTGGCAGGTCATGCATCGGGCAACAAATTCCGCCACTTCCCTCTTCATGCCAACCCACCAATATTTACGCTTCATATCCTGATACATCTTTGTACTGCCCAGATTAATAGCAAAATGGGATCTGTGAGCTTCATCTAAAATGGTCTGTCTCAAGTTGGCGATGTTAGGAACTATGACCTTGCCATGATAGAATATGTACCCATCGGCATTTACTGTCCAACCCTCCAGTTGTTCCCCATTATGTATCTTTTCCACCCTTGCCATGAGCTACTCATCCTAACGCTGTAGTTGCTTCACCATTGTAAGCATTGAAGGGGAAGCCACTATATGGTAGGCACAAGTCATGCTCTCAGCATTATGATAGCTCAAGTCAAAGTCCCTGATCGCTACATGTCTCTTCCACTCGTCTAGAATTAAACAGAAGATCGAAGCACGAAGATACCGGCTCAATGCATCAGCAATTGCATTAGCATTACTAGGATGATATTCTAGGCTGAAATCATAATCCTCCAAATACTCCATGCACCTGCGCTGTCTCAAATTGAGATCCTTCTGAGTGAATATTTACCTTAGACTCTTGTGATCGAAGAAAACCTGGAAACTGACTCCATATAAATAACTCCTCCATATCTTTAAAGCAAAGACGATGTAGGCGAGCTCTAAATCATGGGTGCGACAGTTCCGGTCGTGGGGCTTCAACTGTCGAGAAGGATACGCCATAACGTTGCCCTACTGCATCAAAACGCAACCTAGACTAACCCTAGAGGCGTCAGTGTAAACGGCATAGGGCAAGCTACCGTCAGGAACTGTTAGAATCAGGGCACTAGTCAACCTTCGCTTCAACTCTTCAAATGCTCGCTGACAGCTATCATCTCAAACAAATCTTAACTCATTGCAAGTAAGTATAGAGAACGGCGCTGAAATGGAAGAAAAATTTTCTACAAAGTGCTAATAATATCCTGCCAAACCAAGGAAGCTGCGAATCTTTGAAACGTTATTGAGTGGTTGCCAATCTATTATAGCCTCAATCTTAGTAGGGTTTACAAAAATACCCTCCCGTAAAACTACATGCCCCTAGAACTTTACCTCAATCTGCTAAAAATCACACTTGTTACGCTTGGCATACAACTGGTGCTCACTCAAAGTCTGCATGACAATACAGAGATGATCATGGTGCTCCCGATGAGACGTCGAATAAACCAAAACGTCATCAATAAAGACAACAACAAACCGGTCCAAATATGGTCTGAAAATTTTGTTCATGAGATCCATAAACACCGCTGGAGCGTTAGTCAACCCAAACGGTAATAGCAACAATTCAAAGTTTTCATATATG
The DNA here is from genome assembly GCA_022433055.1 of Begonia peltatifolia. NCBI lineage: Eukaryota > Viridiplantae > Streptophyta > Magnoliopsida > Cucurbitales > Begoniaceae > Begonia > Begonia peltatifolia. The sequence goes on along the minus strand of CM039517.1, from coordinate 17,630,819 downwards.
GTTCAGAAAGCAGTATTGAGAGTATCCTCCTCTCGAATCTTCACCTGATGATCTCCTGTTCTCAAGTCAATTTTCAAGAAATACCGTGAACCCCTAAGCTGATCAAAGAGGTCATCGATGCAGGGTAGTGAATATATGTTCTTCACAGTAGCTCGATTAAGTTTCCTATAATCCACGCACAACCTCAACAATTCATCTGCTTTTTTGGCAAAGAAGATGGGAGAGCCCCACGGCGACATACTCTCCCGTATAAACTTGATCAGCAAATCATCCAATTGCTTTCGTAACTCAACTAACTCTGTCGATGCCATCTTGTATGCGGGAATAGAAATTGCAGTGGCCCTTGGAACGTTATCGATACAAAACTCGGTCTCCCGATTTGGAGGTAGACCCAGTAACTTCTCAGGAAAGACGTCATCAAATTCTCTGACCACTGAAACATCTCTCCTGCACTACGGTCTCAATATCTAAATCCATAGAGCAAAGTTCTCCAAACTGTTCCAGCCTACTCCTGCCTCCAAGACATACTCGAAAAATAGAATTTATAATTCCCGCACTGGGTCTCGGTGGTAAACAACAACCTTACCGGCCTTGCAGGTAACTGAAACCCGCCTTAGATAGCAATCAACCACGACCTGATACTTCATTGACCAATCACAACCCAAGATGATGTCGAACTGACTTATGGGTAAGATGATCAAATCGACAGAAAATTTGCAGTCCTCGATGACTACACAAACTCCCTTACACACATACATAACTGCACTTCTGTCGCCTAGTGCAGTGGTCAAAAGGAAAGAAGTTTCCATCTCCTCGATGTACAACCCTAACACTTCGGTAAATGCAGCCGATATAAATGAGTGTGATGCACTAGTGTCAAACAATATTCGAGCAAAAGTATGAAAAATAAGTACAGTACCGTCCATTGCCGCTGGCAGATCAGGTACTAGATAATACTCGGTCCGGTCCACTGCATAAGACTAACCGGAAACTCCCTTACCCTTATAATCTCGACTACGGCCGCCGCCCCTAGAGGTAGATCCCTGCTGGTCCCAGAATCACTCTTCTCTTTGCCGCTGTGGCGGAGGTGAACCCATTGTAACGCCCCGGAAACCCTCCCGTTTCTGGTTCGCTACTGATCTGATACCAACTCCTTACACTCATATTGTAAAAATTGCGTAAAATTTTATTCCTTAAATTAAAATGATATTTTTTTTGAAAACATTTTAATCAGCACTGCAGCGGAAAATTCATTGAAAATTAGTTTAAATAAACTTCACATTTTAAAACAAAAAATTAAAGAGACCGGTCGACATCTGCAGGTGTCGGTCAACATTTGATTGGTCTCGGGTTTTCCCATCGGTCGACACTGGGTACACCGGTCGACACTATACTCTTCTCGGGTCTATTCATCGGTCGACACATGGTAACACCGGTCGACACATGTATGCTCACCACAGAGAGGGGTCGACACCCGTTTCCACAGGTCGACACCTTAATACTATATGCCCGCGTAGGTTATCCTTCGCGGTCGACACCGTTACCATTTTTACATGAACCAGTCGACACCTGTAACCAGAGGTCGACACCTGCTTTGACTCTGCCTGTTACAGGTCGATCCTCGCGGTCAACACTCCCCTTATATTTACACTAACCGGTCGACACTTCCCAACTTCGGTCGACACCTCACACTAGTATCAGTAAAATCGCAACAGTTCATAAAACATGACGCAAAGCAATATTTCCTCAATCAAATTCACGAAGTAAAACCTATATTTTGAAAATCAAATTTCTCCATGGAAGTTTCAAAACAACACATTGTACGTCGTTTATCTATGGTACTCTTATTACACCACTTAAAATCCTCAAAATTTATATAACGCTATTCGACTCAAAACACTTACAAAATCACACCCTTTACCTGCCATGGTCGTGTCGCCCCAACATTTTCCTGCACCGGTACACGACGTCTCCCGCCAACTCCGTCCTAGGCCTTCCCATCACCTAGCAACTCACCAAATAGTTCGTCATCACCTACAACAAGGAGCACAAAACGTAAGCCTAATACTTAGCAAGTATGGAATATGACTCGAAAAACAATGCATAACTCAACCCCTAACGCATGCAGTTTCTATACTCAATTTTTTTTTCTTTTTATTTCATTGTTTTCATCTTCCACTTTCCAGTGTGAGTCAGGCCGGCACCCATCCTTTCCACACTTTCGGGACGACCAATCCATAACCCACGGAGCGAGGTTAGAGGCACACATCATGTTCGCACATGGGATGACCCTACGTAACCTCCTCCTAACATCAATCGTTGAACCCTCTAGTGCTATCAATAGCACGTTAACGACGAGGTGTTCGTAAACTGTGTCACATTACGTACTTTCATCCATGGGAGCCCCCTAGTGCTCTCTCAGTAGCACGTTAACGACGAGACGTTCACCTATGCGTCGAAAGTCTTTTCTTATCTGGTTACGTTTCACATATATATTTCAAAACATGCTTAAAACTCGTATTTCGTAATTCAAAACCATGATGCATGACAATCACGAATGCACGACTCAAACAACAAAGCAATCAAGCAAGCAAACAAGCAATCCTACCATTCCAAGGTGTAGGCTCGAAGGCAAATCACATATGTTCCACCACCTACCTGACGTTCTTGAATTCTTTTCGCGCTTCGTAACTTGGTTATAACACCCTTGAGCAAAAAAAACCCCGCGTTCTCGGTGCGCTACAGTGCATCTACACACTACTGACACTAACCCTTGACGCAACTCACTCAATTTAATACCCCTTTCGTTTTCAAATCATTTTCAAAAGAGCAATTGTGAGTATGAAAAATTCGCGACTCGATTCGAAAACAACTCGCGTCCCGATGAGGCAACACGAAATCCTCAACATAAAAACTACGCAGCAGAAAAGAACCATTTAAAATAGTTTAAGATAAAACGGTAAGACTCGAAATCCTAAGAAAGGATCCAATGCACCCCTCAAACCACACAATCCGGTGCCGTGCTCTCACGTCCCCACTTCGACACCCTGCGCGCACCCTCGCTGTGCCGCATGTGCCAACTCAACGTCACTGTGCCTCGCGCACGGTTACAGCGCCGCGTGCCCCACGCACCCTGCCGCTGTACCGCACGTCCGCGCGCACGCTCTTACCAGGCGCCGCACGACCCCTGAGTACCCGCAGGCCCGCGTGCCCCGCGCACCTGCGATCACGCCGCACTCCCACGCCCATATACACTTCTTTAGCATTCACTGTACACACCTCAACCTATTTCATATACTCTCGACTCCCAACCCCTCTCCCGAAATTTTGGCAGAGTAACGCCTAAAAACTGGCTATCCCAAAAATTTAAAACCCTGCACACAGTTCACCAAAACTAACAATATTTATCTATCCATCATCTAGAGACATCATCATAACACAATCAGAGTATGAAGACAACGAAAATCCATCAGTTCCAAACGAAGAAAATTCACAGTATAGAGCAATTCCAAGCTCCTACATGTAAAATATATGCGTACGTCGCCAAAATCACACACACTCCATATACACCTATACACTAATACATGTACAACTCATCTCATCGACTGTACATAATCACCACAAAAGAAAAATACCCGCAACCAACCAGGCCACCACCTACCATCTCCACGGGTCGGGTCGTCCTAACAAAATCCGCCATCCGGTGCTCGGTCACATGCCGCCAACCATCCTACGCCTCAGGATTAGGCTCTTGAGGCTCACCAGCCAAATCGTCAGCACCTACACCATAGAACACACAACATAAGCCTAACGCTCAGTAAGTGATGTGGTATGAAAGTAAAAGCCGACAATGCAATCCTATCATATACAGTCTCTACACTCACACTCATGTTGTCACATCTGTGACGCGTAGTGCAGCCGCACCAGGGTAAGGAAGAACCTCACGCCACCCTACACCTTGACACGTCGCCCCCGTCCCGGACTCCCCAGCAACGAGGCCCACAAGCTACACACACGCATCACCACACAGCAACCACATCAGGGTAAGGGCGTACCTCGCGCCACTCTATACCCTAAGACGTCGCCCCCGTCCCAGCCTCCCCAGCACGGGGCCACAGTTGCCACACACACACGTTTCGCGACAGCCCAGCCGGTCCACCCCTCGAGTGGAATCCGTGATTGGTGTTGCACCGGCCTACACACTAATAGGATCCGCGGTACCACTGCCCATCACCCTCACCGTCAACACATTCACGCCGCATGACGGTCCAGCCGGCCCACTACTCGAGTTGAATCCGCGACTGGTGAAGCACCGGCCCGCACACTAGCGGGATCCATGGTGCCACCGCCACACGTCTCACCACATACTCAAAATCATTTTCGTTCACATTTTTTTTTTAAAAATATGATGCATGCCAAACAATACGCACACACAACACAATCAATCACATAAACTCTAAAGTTCTACGGTGTAGGCCCACTTGGGCAAAACGCATGCATGCACTACTTACCTGGCGTCCTAAGCTCGCTCGATGCACAGATTCGCCAAAAAGTGTCTCAACTTAGAACACAAACAACCACTCATCAATATTTATCTCAAAATCCACCAAATAGCTAAAATAACCTTCCTTAACTACACGCTTGAAATTCCAACTAAAACGGGGCATTGGTTTGGTTTGCCGAAAACCAGCCCAAAGTTCAGATGCGCATAACTTTTGCGTCCGTTAACGGAATCGAGCGATTCAAGTGGCTAAACGCCCCCTTAGGAACCTAGTCTAACATACTAAGACGAATTTTAAAACGGTAAGCTGCAGACAAGCGAAAATTGCTAAAAACCGAATCTGCCATTTTTATCAAATTTCACATCTTCACTTCTCCTCAACCAAAACTCACTCGCAACTAGTTATACGTATAAAAAACGGCTATGCTACTCTCACACGTTGAATTTCTATGAAAAATGCTCGCTAATTTGACTTGGACCAAAATCTGACATAAACTTCCGACGCACATAACTTTCGCGTCGGATATCGGAATCGAACGATTCCAGTGGCAATATGTCCCTCTAACAACCTATTTTAACCCACAAAAACAGCATTTGAAACCATCAACCCAACGTAGGTCGAAACGGCAAAAAACAGAAGTTGTCCCAAAATAAAAACGTCCGATTCTTGATTTAAATTCGAATTTCACAACTCCTATACACAACTAGTCACATTCCACTTTTACATTCCGGCCAAGCTTGCCGGAATTGAAAGGAGGTCGAGCACCAAGCTCGGCCAACAACAGGGAAACCGACAGGGCTCGCCTTCGGTTTCTTCCTTCAAATTCCCGGCACTCCCTCCTCGACATTTTGGCCAAATTCACCGAAAATGGAGGGAGGTCGAAATTTACTCTCGGCCAAACCAGACAGGATAGCAGAGGGAAGGAGAGGGACTCCAGTAAGGCACCCAAATCGTCGGTGGCAGAATTGGTCGGAAACCCGCCCTTCGCGGTTGTCGGCCGAACCAATCGGCTCTCACTTCGGGAACTCGAGCTGCTGAAATCGAATGACTTCGGTTCGTCGGAATAGCAGCACCTGTTCGCAACTCGCACCTCACACTCACGCTCGTCAGCCGTCGATCGCAGCTCCGACTTCGGCACACGATCACCTTAGCTCCTCGGCCGTCTTCTCTCGGCACTCGGGTGCACTGCAGAACCAGCCGAATGGCTTCTTCCCGAAGCCATTCGGGTGTTTTCATTTATTTTATTTTATTTTAAACAAATAACAATTTACCTAAACGCCCTCACGTGTTTTAATCTTCCGTAATTTTGTAAATTTCTTGACCTCCCGACTTTAAATTCCGAAAACCATCGCAAAAGTAGGCTCCGAGTCTTATAATTTAAATTTTCCCGTTGAAATATTTCTCAAAACTCCAACCGAGACTACATTTAAAAATTTTGGAAATAAAAATTAAAAATCAAAATTTCTGGATTATTACATTGGTGCTCTAACTGGAAGACCTATAAAATTATACCTCTGTCAATTCTAACTTATTTAATTCATAATTTTCTATCTTGAAATTCCTAACTTATACCAAAACCGACACTCTTCACCAAACCCGAAATCTCTCACAATTTCCGTCCAACTGCGGAAATTCACAATTTCTCCAATACTCGTCCGAATTGGGCGATACAAAATACTACGGGTTCCTAAGGACGTCTCATTTCCTATGGTCCCATCCATTTTCCATTCGGATGTCCACAACTTAACCGAACGTGGCTGAACGAACCTCGTTCCAAAAATTCACATACACCGCCAATAAATCATCCAATCTTCCTCAACAATTCTCGTAATCTACTCCTATTTCTATCATAAGCACCAATACGCAGATGAAATTCAACTCTACGTTAAATTTCTCGCATTACCCTCCTAGGTTTTCACTAATTTGCCCTATATCCTTGCCAAAACTAGTTTTTGTCACTAATAATACTAACACGTCAACTAACTATGCAAAGCTAATGAGAACTCACCGTAGATTCGAAGATTCGTGGCAAAACAGAGAAGGATCGTTGAGGACTTCAAGCGGGAGAGGAGACGCTGCGGAGAAAGAGGAGAAACTGAAGGGGATTTGCGTTGGAGAATAACACCGCAAGGTGTTTTAGTTTTCTAACCCCTTTATTTTATTTTATTTTATATTTTTCCTAATTATCAAACTACCCTCCATCTCTAACTGTTTCATAATTCTGTGATTCTGTCCAATTTCGGTTGGATTCTTATATTTTTCTCTCCATCATTAGTCTCAAAATAATCTTTTAATTAGGAGTCAAAATTTTTCGTTATCAATTTGGACCAAAAACTCCACCGATTACAAATTACACAATCTGAAAGTAGTTTAAACGGAAATTCTGGGTATTACACCCATAGTCAAGGGTTGTCCCCTGGGTTGGTAGGGTGTGCTCTTGAAAGGGATATCCACAGATTAGCACTGGGGTGTCTGAAATGGAGTATGCTGAGGAGACGGTCGAATCTCTCCCCAGTTCTGACCTGGCGGGGAGAATGACTCGATAGCCAGAGCAGTCAACAATGGTGCATGCAGCTGCTGCCCCTTAGGTAGGTTCAGCGGGCAGTTTCTCCTGACATGACCTTGCTGACCACAGGTATGACAGGTGTAAGGAGAGTATCTAGTGCCTCGAGAATAGATGAAATCGAGCTAGGGTATTGATTGAGATTCTGAGAAACTCTTCTCCAGGGTGGCATTTTGACACTTGTGAAAGACATGAAATTGTACCACATTAACATGTTCATTGCACAGTTATTCTGTCCATTCTACTAACTACTCATATTTGTTCTCAACACTTGTTACTAGGAGGATCATGGAACCTTGAGCTCTGATACCAATAAATTTCTGTCACGACCCGAAAGGGCGGCTAACAGAAACGCTAGGTTAAACGATCAACCTTTGGCAGGTCCACTGTCTAACTTAAGGCTGAGTGCGGAAGATTTTTATAAGTGATCCCATAACTTCTCGAAATAACAAATGTGAGAATACAAGCAATAGTAGAAATACAGAAATAAAAAAAATACATGCCAATGTGCAGTACAATACCAAATGAAATCCTTACATAATACAATTATCGAGATAAAATATCTGAAAAAATGCATAATATCTGGAACCGATCAACCTTGATTCCTATTCTATTTTCCTCTACATGTAGAATGGAGAGTCATTGGGGTGAGTGACAAACTCAGTATGAGATGTTATACCTACCACTTACCTCATTATGCATGCCTGCTTAAAATCAATGCACGAGTTTTAAAATTTTAAACCGATTTCAATGTTATTAAATTCTCTTATCATTTTTAAAACAATTGATGAGTCTAGTTTCAAAAATAATATAAGCGTAGTAAAAATAGGTTCGCATCAACCATACTATCATATAAAACTACGTGAACAGTGAAAAAAGATGTCACTCAAGGATCCTTCGAACCACACCACAAGAAAAGACCACGATAACACCAGCAGGGCCTCATAGGGAGAAGAGAAAAGGTAACCAACCATGAGGGAATCAAACGGATCCACTCAACCCTGGGCCATCGCGGATACACGCACAAGAGCATAGCTGAAGGGATACAACCACTCAACCTTGGGCCCAAAGGGACCGCACAATGGACTTATCAACCAGGGGTAGCAACGAACAGACACTGGCTAGGTCATATAATGGGGCGAGTCGCAGCACACAGTCCCCCCTCCATTCGTGGGGAGTGCCGAACAACTCTAAATTCTAAGGGGGAGGACCCTATCCAAACAAATGTGGCGAGTACCACAGCATCCCTTAAACACGGGTGCGTCTGGGAAAAATCCCTTGATACTCTCAGCTTATGGGCACAGCTGAGAGTGTCAAACGATTATCTCCAGAATCAACTCCAATGCACCACAGAAAACAATGGCGTGCATGAGAAAACCGATGCATGAATAAAACACATATGCATGGGAATATAATAAATTTCACGGTAAATCTCAAATCCAGCCCGTTGGCAAGGGCGAGTAAAACATGACATCCAAACTCAACTAAGCAGTATAAATCCAGCAAAACACGTACATGCCTAAATAATGTAAAATGCACAAGCTCGTAAAAATGCCGACGTCAATATTGGTGGTATCCTACTAAAAATAATATACCTGCATGCTACGCTATATATAACGTAATAAGTATGATAACCCATACCCCTGTGGCGAATCCTGCTAATCTCGGCAGTTGGTGACTTTTCAAGAATCGTCTCAAACTCAACAAAATCCTCCAAATATAGAAATTAACAAAAAGGAGGAATTCGGTTAAAGTTTAATAGGGGTAAGAAACGATACAATTGGGGAGATGGGGCAAAAAAGGGACCAAACAGCATGGGTTGACTTTTGGACAAAAAGTCAACAATACTAATGACGCTCTAATCAGGGTCGAAATGATATAAATGGGGAGCCGGGGCAAAAAGGGGCCCAAATGGCTCAAGTTGACTTTCAACGGTCAACGGTCAAAGTTGACAATTGACTTTGATTTTGATTTGGGTCGGGTCGGGTCGGGTCAAACTGAACCAGTTGGGTTCGGGTCGGATTCGAACTACCTGAAATGGGTTGGATCCTGACCGAGCCCAGGCCCAGTTCGACCTTGGACTTGAGTTGACCCGAAACAACTGGGCTCGCGTAAGACCTGGCAGGCTCCCATTGGGCTCGAGTTGAACCAAGCAGAACCCAACTGGGTATGGGTTGGACCTAGCCTGGCCTAGGTCTAACTCGGCATTGAGATTGAGTCAACTCGGTCTCTAGACCAAGTTGACTCAGCCCACAGCCGAGTTAACTCGCTGTCGGCCAAGTTAACTCGGCCGCCGACGGCCGATCACTCGGGGTCGAGAAAATCGCTATTTTCGACCTCGTTTTTTGCCAAATCTTGTTTCCAACATGTTTCTCACCTTAGATCCGGTCGAATCCTAACAAAACCGCAAATAAACAACCTCAAATATTGGGTTTTCCAAAAATCCAAAATCTCAACTTTTTAAACTCAGATCTAGGACGAACGAGATCTCATCTTTAAAAACGCTCTTTACCAACGTTGATATACTTTTCGAGACAAAGAGTTTGACACCAAAATCGCTCCGAACGGACGTCGTTTGGCTATAGTCGGTTTTCTCCCCCTCTCGGTCGATTCTCTCTCTCTCTCTTCTTTTTGAAAAACTTAAGCTTTTTCGATGAAAACCTTAAGTTATAATATAAATTTATTTTATTATTTCTTTTAATTTTAAAAATTGTTTATTTTATTTAAAACCATTTAATGACTTTCGGTTTTTCGATTTATGAATTTTCACGAACAATTTATTTCGATAAATTTCAACGTTCCTCTCTCGTTAATTTATTTTACTTAATTTTACGCAGTTAATAACGTCAAATTTTTCCCAATGATTTATTAAATTATACGTACATGTCACACGTGACCACAAATTTGTGCGTTGCAATATTTCAAAAATCCATGCAACGGGACTTTATGTCACACCTAAATATTTGCGAAAAATTTATATCAAATTTATTTTATGTAAATTTTGGCGGATTTTACAATAACTCAATAGTGGCTTTAAATCTAATCAATAAACTTTTGAACCATTCTACTCAATAATCCCAAAAGAGCCAAAATATACTTTAGAGCTAACTTTTCCTTCACTCCAAAAAAACCACCTTTACTTGACGGTCAAACTTTAAGAAATCCAAGTCCTCAACCTCTCTTTGCCGAAGGTTTGTATAACTTATTTGCCAATTATGGAATGTCTTCAATCTTCTTTGATAAAATCATCCTAAATTAACCTCAAGCAATACAAGGCGTTCTACTCGGTCTTTCATAAAGGGGCCTCATAAGAGAGAAACACTAATTATGTATACAAAAAATTATAGCTTAAGACAGGTAGACATTCATCAAGGTTCAAATACAAGATCATAACTTGAACTTAAGAATCTGAAACGTACGTTGAGGCTAAAAGTGATTATCTAGAATTCAAACATAAACTTTAGGCACCAATTGATTACCATATAGGTTAAAACACGAGCAACCACAATGCCCTTTACACGACGTTTACTCAAATTAAACATAGAGTGATACATCCTCAAGAAGATGACAAGAACAATGCACAGCTCTTGGAAAACCAATCACAAAGTCTAACCTTAAGATAAATAAAGGAAGCAATAATTCAACAAGTCTCAATTGTTTAGTCCACACTAGCTCATTTATAAAAACTTGTTACTTGTTACCGCAAACAGTGCTCTAAATTAGTCCACTTGAATTGAAGCTCAAAACATGGCACCTTTTTATCACAAATCCATACAAGTATGAAGTCTCAACCTATGATTTTAAACTAAAATTTATTGCTTTAAATTTGAATCACTAAACCTTACTTTCATTATAGAATAATGAAATTTCTTTCGCAGAGACATCCCAACTGGTTTTTATTTTTTTATTTTTTTTGTAAGCTAATCCACAAGTCCTTGCACTTATTCAAACTACTCTTTAAGCTCACCTTGTAACTCTTTTTTTTTTTGTACATGCCGCACGAATTAATGATTACCTTTCTGCACTATATACACAAATATCTTATCATTCTCGTGATATGTCACCATAATCACGAATAGACATGAATTCCTCATGATTCTTTTAACCAAGAAATAAGTAAAACCTTGAAAATGCTGACTTAACATTTGCCATAGCATTAGCTTACTAGAGCACTATTCCAAAATAACAATCATGATTAATCCACATAATCATTTAGATTCATTAGTTTAGGAATAACATAGCATCGTGCAAAAGAATATTCAAACACTAATGACACACAAACTAACTTAAATTTCACGCTTTACAAATAATTTTGTAATAACATCAACAAAAGATTATTACAATCAACAGTAAAGTAACCCATAAGTTGGGTAAGTTCATTTTCACTACCTCAATTTTCAAATACTTACGCATTAACTCTATTAGGCTGCATTATCACTCATCCAAATATATAACTTGTGCATCTATACAAATCAATTTTATCAATCATTATTGATCATTGTTAACTTAAGTGCCACACCCAATTGATGTTCTAACTTTTTAAGGTTGATAGATCTCTTCATTTCAAACAATCTCAACATTCTTTATTGTTAACTGAGTGACACAATTTGATTATGCAAAACCAAGTTAAAGGAACAACAAGTAACAAGGGTGGGTGTTCTGGGCTCAATCCAAAGAGTACCCCAAAATAGTATGAACAACTTTGTCAATTTAGATCCAAATACTATGAGAATTTAGGAAGATCTTACCTGGTGAGTGGTGAGCAAGTCCTTAAAATTTCAATTGAAAATATGTTGAAACGAAGAAGATATGCAATAAATCACGTGGCTGGTCTAATAGACAACTTTTGGCACCTTCAGATAATGAAATCTTCGCAAGAAGTACTCCAACGCATAAGGTTTGGTTTTTTCGCCCTTCTTTTGTTTTCCAACCTTAGAAAGATTGGAGAGAAATATGCCTATGAGAGACCACCAAGTAACCATGGACTTGGAGGACAATGGTGGCAAACTCCACTCGGATGTCACTCATCGAGGGACTTACCTTAAAGGGGGCCGAAGACACTTCAAGTTTGAGAGGAAAAACTCCAATTTTATATTTATCAAAAGTATCACTACAATGCAGAAAAAGATGATTAAATATGTTCTAAGGTGGCTAGGGTTTCGAGCACTACAAAGAAGGAAAAGGCTGAAGATTAGGGGAGTAACCGTTGAGTTCAGAAGCCAACCTACATGTCTTTGCATGGACAACTTGGCATCCATCCATTGGCCACTAAAAACCTTTTGGAACATGGTTGAGCTGGGGTGGATTCAAAATGTAGGAGGAAATTTTAAGACTAAATCCTTCGGCCATCGTTTGGCATTGTGCGCTAATTGCACGCGTTGATCGCGGTCCGCGAGCTGACAAGTCAATTATCCGTGTGCGCTCTCCATCAGTGTCCTCATTTATGCCAGGTCAGCTATATGTGCGTGTGCCTATCAGCAGTCTCTTGTACAAGCTAGGTGTTCCCTCATGCACGCCAAGCAACAGTCGCCCTGCGTCCTCTTCCCCTAGGGTTTTCTTCTCGCACGCTCGCTCGCTGCAGCTCTCGTATGTGCCAACCAAGGCCACCCTCTAATTTAATACTAATCATGCATGCATGCATGTAAAATAAAGGTTAATGTTTGCCAAAATGAAATACAAGAAATGCCAATGTTTGCCAAAACAAAAAAATACATAAAGTGCTTGGTTACATGGACTTGTCTTTGGGAAGACAAATTCCCTCTTGGGCATGAGATGATTTGGAAATTGACTCCCAAGAAAGAACATGTGTAGTTTTGTCCATGTATTGAGCATTCAACTCCATTCCAAACAATCAAAAAGGTATTCACTTGAAAAATTAGCAAACTTGTTAGATAAAAGATTAGTTGGTGTTCGTGCTTTTGTTTGAGATCGAGTTACAGGCCCATAAGGCATATCATCCTCCCCGGGTGAGTGATGATTTGATCTCAAATCTAGGGATTAGTCTAACTCGAGGTCATCTTCCTTTCCAACATATCTTGAGAGATCTTACACGTAAAAGGTGGTTGATACTCCATAGTCTCCCGGTAATTCTAGTTTATATGCATTGTTGTTAATTCGCTCTAAAATCTTGAGGGGTCCATCGGCTCGTGGAAGGCGTTTGGATTATAGTTGCTTGGAAAAATGTTCATTCCTTAGGTGGAACCATACTAAGTCACCTTCGTTGTATATCACTTTCTTATGTTCCTTGTTAGCTTGTCTTGCATAGGTCTCTTCCTTCTTCTGTATGGCTTTTCGAGCTGCCTCATGTATTGTTTGACTTGTGTAGCTTTATTGGCCCCTACTGGGTTTGCGAGGCTTGTAATATAAAGTGGTACAAGGTCTAATAATGTGAGGGAGTAGAAGCCACATACCACGTCAAAAGGTGTTTGTTGAGTCGAGGAGTGGATGTTTATGTTATAGGAAAATTCCAAATATGGGAGCTGAACCTCCCAATCGATTAACTTCTTTCCCACAACGCTTCTTAGAACTCATAGGGTTCGGTTGACCATTTTGGTTTGATCGTCAATTTGTGGGTAGAAAGATGTATTAAATAGAAGCTTTGTCTCAATCTTCTTCCATAAGATTTTTAAAAATGTGCTTAGGAATTTAGTGTCCCTATCTGACACTATAGACTATGACACTCCGTGTAGTCTTGCTATTTCCTTGAAGAAAAGATCGGCAGTAATGATGGAGTCGTCGGGCAATGAACTGTGCCATCTTAGAGAATTGATCCACGACTATCATAATGGAATCCTTAGCTCGAGCTATTCCTGGGAGTTCAAGAACGAAATCCATGCTAATTTTTACCCATGGTTGAGTAGGTATTGGAAGTGGCAGGTACGACCCTACTCTTTGTCTTCTTCTATACAATACATTTTTTTAATCGCCCCATGTATATCATCTAAAAGGTGAGGCTAGAAGAAATACTCCTTAAGCATATTTAGGGTTTTCTTTTCCTCGAAATGCCTGGACAAGGCCCCACTGTGTGCTTCCTTAATTAAGCACTTTCTTAAACCTCCATTAGGGACACACAACTTTCCCCCCTTAAATAAATACCCATTTATGATATAGTAATCTCTTTCCGCATTGTCCTGACACTTGAGGTAATATGGATCAAAGTCTGGGTCTGACTCATACCTATTCTTAATCTATTAAAACCTAAAGAACCTTGTTCCTAGTTTGGTTAAAATAATGTGTCTTCTAACTAGCGCATCTGCTACAACACTGGTCTCTCCTTTTTTATATTTAAGAGTATAAAAATATCTCTTGAAAAATTCTACCCATTTGGCGTGTCACTTGTTCAGTTTGCTTTGACTTTTAATGTGGTTCAGCGATTGGTGGTCAGTGTGTAAAACAAATTTATTAGATAAGAGATAATGTTGCCACTGTTCGAGACCCCATATGAATGCATAGAACTCCTTGTCATACTTAGAATAGTTGAGGGCTGCTCCCTTGAGCTTCTTACTGAAAAATGCAAGTGGTCTTCCCATTTGAATGAGAACGGCCCCGATTCCTGCTTCGGATGCATCACTCTCCATTTCGAATGCCTTATTGAAATCTGGGAGTTCTAACACAGGTGATTGACACAATTTTTCTTTGATTAGCTCAAAATGCTTACAAGCTGTAGTCCATTGAAATTGTCTTCCCTTATTATTGCAATCAATGATAGGAGCCATGATAGAGCTGAAGTCCTTAATGAACCTTTGATAGAATGAGGCTAATCCATGAAAACTACGTATTTCGGTTATTCGTGTAGGGCTGGGCCAATGCTTGATGGACTTGATCTTGGTCTCGTCTACTTTCATTCCATCTTTAGTGATGATAAACCCTAAGAAGTAAACCCTTTCTTGGGCAAATGAACACTTATCAAGGTTACTGAATAGCTTTGCTACTGTAAGGGTCTGGAATAGAGTACTTAAGTGGACCAGGTGTGAAGGAAAGTCTAAGCTATAGACTAAGATGTCATCAAAGTAAATGACTATGAACTTTTTGAGAAACTCCTTTAAGATATGGTGCATTAATCACATAAATGTACATGTGTAGGTTTGTCCATGTCTTGAGCATTTGGCTCCCACTTCAAGCAATTAAAAAGTCTTTTACTTGCAAAACTAGCAAACTTGTCAGATAAGAGATTACTTGGTGTTTGTGCCTTGGTTTGAGATCGGGTTATATGCCTCTCAAACATATAACTGAGTCAACAGATTGACCGTAGAAGAGAACTTCATTATGACAACAATGATAACCAGCTAATTCTCAAGAAAATCTAACCTTCCATAATAATCCTTGGTTGTTCACAATCTGTCACTGTCACAAACTAAGATAGAGCCAATGAAATGTCATCTTAAATAACATCATCTTCTAAGAATCTAACCTTGGCCATTCAAACACAACATTACTTCTCTTTAGCATGTAACCAAGAATTTTTACAACATCCACAATACAATCCCAAATATTTTGTGCTCATCATGAGTATTAGCATAACCAATATGCTATGAATGACTACTTTGACGAGATAACCCAATAAATCTGAAGACTTGCTTCATCATATTCGTTAAAGTAACTAAGACATCGGTCAAACCAAATGTTAACATGGATCATCACTAATCTAACCTTATAAATAAAATTTACAAACGAAGCAAACCATCATGCTTCTTAGAATTTAAAACTACTATCTTCGTTATGATAAACTTTAATTTAATTATTACAGTGTAACTCATTCGGCTATGATTTAAGCTCACTTGACTTAGCCTAAATCATCACATAAGAAGCAATGGAAATTTGAGCAATGTAGGGAATGAAAATGAATAAACAATAAATCATGCGGTCAAATATAAACTCTTGCATATCCTCAAGAGAATATCGGAATATTGAATCTCAACTGACCAAATTGAATGATGCCAACCAAACATGCATCAATTGCCAACAATAAAACACTCATCCAAGTGATCCAATTTCCAATTCAAATAGACTTGTAAGTACAGTTAACAAGAATCCTTATTAAATCATCTTGTACACATAACAACTTGTCATTTACCAATTAAAGAGTCACACTTGGCTTTATAGTTACCGAAGTAGTCTATAACCACACTTTTATAAATTCACTAGCATTTTCCCATTAACCATTCATGACATAAATTTTTGTACATATATAGCGAATACTAAGAACACTCCATTGTTTACACTTAGTGATATCACTTACATTAAATAATGCTGAATACAAATAGTGTGGAAACCAAAGAATTTTGTCTTAACGTTCAACCATATTTAACTAGTGAAACTAATGAGTTGTACATTTAACAATGCCCAAATCAGATCAAATACATTAAAATTTTTAACCACATAGGCATGTTCAAAGACTCCTTTCTTTGGCTCTTATTAATCATCTTAATCTTAATTGACTTTTCTGAATCATCTTTCTTCTAATACTTATTCAACAATTTTCAAGTTGAAATTTTTACACTTTTAGTAGCAATTTATCCTTTAAAAACAAATTTTATAACTTTAATACTTTCCAAACTTATCATTTATTTATTGCAATCAAACACCTTAATATCATGAGTTAAATCCATAACTTGACATTTATTCTTACAAAAAAGAAGGTTTGTTCAGCACAATTTGCTATACATTCTTGGCTCACATTACAACTGAATTTGTCTCAAATTTTGCGATCTCGCATTCTCAACAATTAATTAATAAAATTTCTCTATTATAACGTCAAAATAAATTATCAGAAAGGCAATCTCGTTCTTCATAAGCATTTCAATGACTTTTAAATTTTTCACAATCTCTTTCTAATCAATATAGAAATAAGCTTCGATCAAGGAGATCTTTGCTACTACCATTTCTCCACTTGAACGACTTCAGACATTGATCTAAATATCTTTAACCACTTATGTAGAAACCTACATTCGAGCAGAAATACACAAAATGAAGACATATTCGAAACAGTCTCCAATATGTCTTCTAACTAAGCATAAGGTAATTCATCATTGAATCGAAACCCACAAACGAAAGATCCTAACTCGAACTAAGGAATTCCAAATACAATGGGATAACTCTTGAAGTTTTTTTTTTAAAAAAAAGACCAGTACTTGCGTCATAAGATAAATTTCTTATATTTAAATCATATCGGTCACACGCAAATCCAGAAGAGTTCTTAGACTCATTCCACCTCTTTTATTGATTTACAAAGTGTACACCTTCCACTTCTCCTTAAACTTCCAACCACTATGAACCAAACATGTATGTATAGAGAAATATCCTCACTCTCTAGCGAACAACCTCGAGAGGCCTTTCAAATACCACATTGACTCAAATAAGTTTTTGTATTACGTCCTTAGGCACAATAATATATATATTTTTTCTTGTATATCACTGCAATATCTATGTTATTGTTGTCACTTTTTAGGATGTTGACATGATCAGATACTAAAATTTCTTTTCATGCCCTAAAGGGATGAAAAAATAAGTTTGATTTTGATTCCAAGTTTCGTTCAGTAATTTTGTCTAGAAAAATGGACGTTGATAATCTTAGGTCATTAGACTTTGAGAATATGTTCAAGGCAAGCTAATTTAATATGCTATGCACATTTGATGGATCAAATCATGAGAAAATAATTTTTTTTAATGCAAACCTTAATTTGAGCAACTTTGCAAAAAGGATCTTAGAGTCTCTAAAGTTGGTTCAAGAGGGTTCGATTATGCCTCATACTGATTAGTGCCTTCTTTCGCTCCTCTACTCTACAGGCTCAAATCTTAAAGATTTGGAGTTATGTGTAAAGTACAAAAATTACTTTGACACCGTACAAGTTAAATTCATTATTGGCAAATGAAAGTGAAGAATTAATTGAATTTCATTGCAATACATCTTGAGATTTAGAGTCTATGAAACAAGATGACTAAATTTTTTTAGAGAAAATATCAAGGATCCATAGGTATAGATCTACTACTAACCAAGGATGAAAGACTTAAATATCATGTGTTATTCATCATATCTTGGCCTACAATGTCGCACTAAGGGATAGATATTGTGACCACATCACCTTCATTGATCTCTATATTCCACGAAAAGTATATGACTTTAAAGATGTCAATTTTGGATATACTATTATTCAACATATGTTTGGGAAGGCTAACTTTCCAAGAAACCTTTGCCATACAACCTTCTTTTGCACAAAATCTTTGAAAAATTTCATGCTTCCATCCTTGATGTCAAACCATCTATAATCTTACATCTCATGAATATATATAATAACCATTCTTTAGGTCGTATGAGATTCGTGATAGATGCTTATGGGACTTCGATCATGGAAAGAGTTAATGTGGTACCATTCTCGGTGTAACCTTCAATTATAATAAACCGAAAATTTCGAATTTTAATTTTAATTTTTAGTTTAATCCCGGTCGGAGTTTTGAGAAATATTTCAACGGGAAATATTTAAATTATAAGGCTTGAGGCCTACCTTTTTGATTGGTTTTCGAAATTTAAAGTCAGGAGGTCGAGAAAGTAACGAAATTCGGACGATTGAAGCACGTGAGGACAATTTGGTAATTTGTATTTTTATTGTTTTTTAAAAAAAATAATAATAATAAAACAAACGACCCGAATGGCTTCGGGAAGAAGCCATTCGGCTGGTTTTCTGCGAGCAACCGAGAGCGCCCGAGAGCAAGCGTGCAAGGGAGAGCGGTCGTGTGCAGAGCTGTGATCGACGGCCAACGAGCGTGGGTGCAAGGTGCGGGTTGCGAACAGGTGCTGCTGTCCCGACGAACCGAAGCCATTCGGTTTTAGCAGCTCGAGTTCCCGAGAGAGCCGAGAGAGAGACGCGGGAGAGGGGAGGAAAATTCTTGAGTTCCGATTCTTCAGCAGACGCGAGTGGGCGTGGGGGAGACTGCCGGGACTGGGTGTTCGGTTGTGCATTGCCCTCCATTCGACCGAGCACACAGTAACGCAATGGTAAGCCCTTTCCTTGTTCTGCCCGTCCCATTTTTTAAGTTTGGCCGAGCTTGGTGCTCGGCCTGCTTTCGGCATTGATGGAATTTGGCTACAAGTGGTAGGGTAGCGCGAAGGTGATGCCGCGAGCTTAAGGAAACCGAAGGTGAGCCCTGTCGGTTTCCTGTTTCGGCCGAGCTTAGTGCTCGGCCTTCTTGCCTTTGCAGTGAGCTTGGCCGAGAGTTATGGACGAGATGGGGCTAGTTGTGTGTGGAAGATTGTAAATTGAAGTTTGAAATCAAAAATTTAACAATTTTTGTGCAGGGCCAGTTCGGTTTTTAGCTAATTTGGCCTAGTTTTGGTTAATTGTTTTAAGTTCTGTTCTTGTGGGATGGATTAGGCTATTAGAGGGACGTATGGCCGCTGAAATCGTTCGATTCTGATATCCGACGCAAAAGTTATGCGCGTCGGAAGTTTATGCGAGATTTTGCTTTAAGTCAAATTAGTGACCGTTTTTCATGGAAATTCGACGTGTGAGAGTAGCATAGCCATTTTGATGCATATAACTAGTTGGGAGTGAGTTTTGGTTGAAGGGAAGTGAAAATGTGAAATTTAAATAAAAATCGCAGATTCGGTTATTGGTGTTTTTCGTCTATCTGCGGCCTACCGAATTAAAATCCGTCTTGGGATGTTAAATTAGGTTCCTAAGGGAACGTTTAGCCACTTGAATCGTTCAATTCCGTTGGCGGACGCAAAAGTTATGCACATCCTAATGTTGGGCTGGTTTTCAGCCAAACCAAACCAATGAACCGTTTTAGTTGAAATTTCGTGAGTGAAGTTAGAGAAGGTTGTTTTTAGCTAGTTGGTAAATGTTGGGATAAATACTGATGATAAATTGGTTGTGTTTTAGGTTGAGGCTTTCTTTTGGCGAAGCTGTGCATCGAGCGAGCTTAGGACGCTAGGTAAGTAGTGCATGCATGTGTTTTGCCCAAGTGGGCCTACACTGTAGAACTTTAGGGTTTATGTGATTGATTGTGGTTTGCGTGCGTATTGTTTGACATGCATCATATTTTTAAAAACGGGAACGAAAAGGATTTTTAGCATGTTTTGATGTATGAGGTGAGACGCGTGGCGGTGGTACTGCGGATCCCGCTAGTGTGCGGGCCGGTGCTTCACCAGTCGCGGATCCTACTCGAGGGGTGGGCCGGCTGGGCCGTCATGCGGCGTGAATGTGTTGACGGTGAGGATATGGGCAGTGGTACCGCGGATCCTACTAGTGTGTGGGCCGGTGCAACACCAGTCGCGGATCCTACTCGAGGGGTAGGCCGGCTGGGCTGTCGCGAAACGTGTGTGTGTGGCAACTGTGGCCCTGAGTTGAGGAGGCTGGGACGGGGGCGACGTGTCAGGGTGTAGAGTGGCGCGAGGTACAACCTTACCCTGATGTGGTTGCCGTGTGGTGATGCGTGTGTGTAGCTTGCGGGCCTCGTTGTTGGGGAGTCCGGGATGGTGGCAACGTGTCAGGGTGTAGGGTGGCGTGAGGTTCCTCCTTACCCTGGTGCGGCTGCACTACGCGTCACAGATGTGACAATATGAGCGTGAGTGTCGAGACTGCATGTGATAGGATTGAATTGTCGGCTTTTACTTTCATATCGCATTACTTACTGAGCGTTAGGCTTATGTTGTGTGTTCTGTGGTGTAGGTGCTGACGATACCGCTGGTGAGCCTCGAGTGCCTAGTCCTGAGACATAGGATGGTTGGCGGCGTGCGACTGCGGCATTGGATGGCGGACTTTTGTTAGGGCGACTCGACCCGTGGAGATGGTAGGTTGTGGCCTGGTCGGTTTGTGGGTTTTCTTTCTTTTGCGTTGATTATGTACGGGGGATGGGATTGGTTGTTGTATATGCGTCAGTGTATAGGTATATATGGAGTGCGTGTGATTTTGGCGACGTACGCATATATTTTACATGCTAGAGTATGGTGTTGCTCTATATTGTGAACTTTCTTTATTTGTATTGGACTGATTTTCATGTCCTCTTACTCTGATTTGGTTAGGATGATTTTCTCTGGATGATGGATAGGTAAATATGGTTGGATTCTGGTGAATTATGTGCAGGCTTAAATTTTGGGATAACCAGTTTTTAGGCGTTACTCTGCCGAAATTTCGGGAGAGGGGTTGGGACTCGAGAGGATACGAAATAGGTCAAGGTGTGTACAACGAATGTTAGAGAAGTTTAGATGAGCGTGGATGTGTGGCGTGATCGCAGGTGCGCGGGGCATGCGGTCTTGTGGGTACCCACGGGTCGTGCGGCACCAGGTGAGGGTGTGCGCGCGGACGTGTTGTACAGCGGCAGGGTGCGTGAGGCACGCGGCGCTGTGAGTGTGCGCGAAACACAGTAACGTTGAGTGGTATGTGCGGCACCGTGAGAGTGTGCGTGGGGTGTCGAAGTGGGGACGCGAGTGCGCGGAACTGAGATGTGTAGTCCGAGGGGTACGTTGGATTTTTTTCTAAGGTCTCGAGTCTTACAGTTTTACTTAAGCTATTTTAAATGGTTTTCTTTTCCGTTGCGTAGTTTTTTTTTTATGCTGAAGATTTCGTGTTGCCTCTTCGGACGCAAGTTGTTTTCGAATCGAGTAAAAAAAAAAAATGAATTGAAAACAAAAGGGTATTAAATTGAGTGAATTATGTTAAGTGTTAGTGTGTGTGTCTACTGTGTAGGTGTACTGTAGCGCACGGGGAACGCGGGGTTTCGCGGGGTGTTACATCAATTCACCCTCTTGAGGATCATGTGGGTTAGAATGTCCATGTAGAGGGCATCTCGAGTCAGGCATCCCTTCCTCAATTTTGGTGTACATTGTTTGAGGATGGGTTCTCTGTGGGACCTTCAATTTAGCCTTTTGAGGATCATGACAGTCATGATGTCCATATGGAGGGCATCTCGAGTCAGGAATCCCTTTTTTGATACTTGTGTACATTTTTTAGGACAAGTTTATTGAGATTAATGAGAGATGCTTTGGGTGGCTCTATTCAAACTTACCTCTAGTGTTTCAAGTTAATATTTACATTCGGGCTAATGTCATAGTTCCTGTCTTGATCATATATCTTATTATTGTTGGAACAATATCTTTACTGTATAACCATAGTTGTACCAAGTCATGACCCTCGAGTTAATCCAAACATGACTTCTTATGATTCCTTCATTGATCTAACTCAAGGAGAAAATGATTTTCTATGGCACGAAGTGTTTCTATTAGTATAGTCCTTCTTTTGTGTTCCTAAAACATTTTGATGTCCACATATAATGTTCTAGTTGTTGTGCTTCTAGATACTACTCTGTTTGGATTCATCATATCATGATTGTGGACTTTAATATGTTTTGATTTGAATAGATTGTATGTTTTTTTTATAGAATTGAAGTATTTTCTTGTTGAAATTGCTTGTAGGTGTTTTTGCATAAAGGATAGAAAAATATAGGAGACAATTCTCCATTTTTGTGCATAATGGACTTCTTCTAGGTTTAATACTTGTTTCTCAATTTTGCACAGTACAAATTATAATTCTCGGAAACGAGCTATGACAATTAAGTTAAATGATAAAAACAAATTCTCATTTGTTGATGGATCAAATTCACAACCTAATTCTTTTCATAAATTTTTTTGTGCTTGGTCAAGGTGCAGGGTGACTTTTTGATTTTTAAATTTTATAAATAGAGAAATTGTCGATAGTTCATTGCATCTTATTTTATCTATGGTGGTTTGGAATGATTTTCATGACTGTTTTAACTAGTCTAGTTCTTCAAGAAATTTTCAAATTCGTAAGCTTCTGCTTGTTTTATCACAAGGATCAATGGATGTGAATAATTACTAAACAATGTTCAAAACATTATTGGATGAACTTAGTATTCTAGACGTATTCCTAATTGCACATGTGGAGGAATAAAATCCAAAGTTTATTATTAGGAGCAAGAAATAGTTGTATCATTTCTTATGTGCTTAAAATGAGTCTTTATTCAACGTAATCATATTGGCTAGTAACAACATAATGAGATCATGCAAATCGCTTAGATGTTTAAGCTAATAGTGATACACTTAGTTGTCCCTCTACAAATACTTTTTTACGAAGCTCAAGTTAATCTTTATAGTGAAATGACATTAATTTTATAGTCATGATGTAAACTAATGAAATGTGGATAAGATCACTATGCCAAAAAGAGAGTTAGTCAAGTAAAGAGGAGAATCTGTAACACCCAAAATTTTCTGTTAAACTAATTTTCAGATTTACGTAATTATAATCGGTGGAGTTTTGTTCGAGATTGACAGCGAAAAATTTCTATCATTAGGTAAAAGATTATTTTGATATTAATGGAGAATATAAAATTTTAAAATTTCGACAGAACACATACTGAATAATTCTTTGATTAAACGGTTAAGGATTGATAGTGATTTAGTAATTAGTTTATTATTATTAAAAAAAATCAAAACAAAGCAACAGAACAACATTCGGTTGTTCTTCCTTGCGCAGAAAATTGCCCTCTCCTTTCTCCTTCGGCAAGTTTTTCTTCTCCAGCGACAATTCTCTTCGGTTCTCCTCCGTTTCTTCAAATCAACAGCAAGTTTTGGTTAATTCTTAATAGATAATTAGTATTTTAGTTGTTTTAAGTGTTAAAAATGAAGTTAGTGAGTGTATTGGATAGTTTGGTAAAAACCTAGTAGGGAGATAAGAGATTTGGAGGTTTATAATTGATTTTTATCCGTGTATTGATGTTTAAGTTAGAAGTAAAAGTAGATTATGAGTTTATATGGAGAAGATGGAGTGTTTGGATAACCGAATACTCGGATTGGAGAACGGTTTCTGCTCAGCCATATTCGGCCAAGCTATAAGTGTTGGATTAGAAATGAGATTAGACTGTTAGAAATTAGACGTCTTATAGAATCTGTAGTATTTCAAACCGTCCAAATCGGACGAGTATTGGATAAGTTATGCAATTCCAAATTTGGTTAGAAATTGTGTAGGATTTCGGGTTTAGCTAGAAGTGGCTGTTAGCAAGAGTTTATGACTTTCGTGTTAGAATTTCATGAGTTGCACGAAATGAAATTAATGGATGTGTGGTTTTATAGGCTGTCCAGTTAGCGAACCGTATATGTAGTACGAATTGCTAGAACGCCAAGTAAATAGTGTAGTAGGTGTTTTGTCTTCAGGCTTACATCACAATTCGTTAGAATTTATGCACGTCTATTTTATGTTATGCTTTCGTAGTTATACATCATGGTTTTTAAAACACGAGAACGAAACGAAAATGAATTTCCACATTTTTACAGAATGAAACAGTAGGATTAGATGAGATGAACGAAAAGAGAAGATACGTAAGAAGATAATAAAAGTGGGGTTTAGTGGTCTTGTCCCCAGAGGTGTACTGCGATGTGTATCACTTCTTCCCTCACTTTACGTGGTGGCCTTGTTTCGAGAGGTGTACCGCGAGGTGTGTCACTTTACTAGATCGAGATTGGCCTTGTCCTGTGAGGTGTACCGCGAGTTCTGTCACCTTAATCTAGCAAGTAAAAAAGAACCCAATAGTAATAAAATAAAGAAGATGTAAGAAAGATACGAAAACGAAAGTAGAGACGAAATTGTTAAACTGCATATGTTAGTTTGTGTTTGATTTCAGTGTTTAAGCTTTTACGTACATTACTTAATTAGCATTACACTAATAGATGAGTTTTGTGATGTAGGTGACGATGTTATAGCTGGTGAGTACTCAGAGCAAACCCAATACTAATAGGCGGTTTGAGTAGTGCGTTTGTGCACGACCCGGCCGACTGTTAGGGCGTTTTGACCATGGTGAGTGTCACACCAAATTTTTGCCTAAGGATTGTGCACCGCCAAGTCCCCGACTCGACCAGCCTCCATTGTTGATGCGTTTGCGGAATCAACTACTCAAGTGACATAAGTGTATACGGTAGCAAAACATTTCAACCTTCTTTCTATTCTAAATACAAAGACTAGAACACTCAGTCAAGGCATACCACAATAGATTAAGGAACTCATTTATCGGATACCTTTAGCTTGATGTCTAAAGAGGTTTATATACTCCTTATGGCCCAGCCATAACATAAATTGAACATGAATGTGCAGCCAACACTTAATGCCCCTCGGATGCCCATCTTCATTGCCGGCCGCGCGCACCATTAATGCTCACGGCCCGCGCTCTACGCACGCCATCAATGCACACCACGTGCGCGCCATCAATGCCTGCCATGTGCATCAAGACTTGGTCGTGAAGTCCACCCAGCGTGCCGCGTTTGAAGCTTTGCATCCACGCCTAGCGTCCCGGCTAGCGCTCTCTGCCACGCCGTGTCCCAACTGAGTGCCTGCCGTGTTCTGCACGCGCAAAACGCCCTGCTCCAACTGCCACCTGCTAAAGTGTAATGCACGTGAAAATGGCTACCTGCCAAAGTGTAATGCCCCGCCAACGACTACTGTGAATTGTAACGCCCGCGTCAACGGCTATCCCACAAACCGTAACGCCTGCGCTCAGCCGCATCCATCCCGCGTCCAGACCATGTCCAGACCGTGTGCGCTCCGTGTGCGCTGACCTCATCTCATTGTGCCATGGTGCCTTTTGCTTGTGTAACTGCCCGCAAGCCCATCACTCGACATTGAGTCCACGCCTCGATGCTTTGGGGGCTGCGCCACCTGAGCAGCCCCCGCGCGCTCTTGAAGAAAGCTTACCTCCTCCTTATTCGGGCCCTTGGCTCGTGCCTTCATACAACATGGGAAATGGGCCATGACAATCCACCCCTACCAATTGACGTCGATGGCCTCGTCGACACCCAAATTAGGAAGTCGGTGATTTGCCCTTCGAATTGCCATAGGTTGATGTCTCTCTCCCATGTGGCCTATTCTTCATTTTCCCATTGCACTAAGACCTCCCGGCGCTCATCTTTCTTGCTGCCCCGCATGGTTCGGTGGTCAAGCACTTTTGCTATCTTCTTAGCGAACTCCACCTGCACCCCGGGCGGTGCCTCGGCACTTGTTGCTGCTCCCTTTCATGATAAGGTTTCAGAAAACTTACATGGAAGGTCAGATGTAGTCTGAGCCTCTCGGGGCAATCGATAGGCAACCGACCAGACCCGCTTAGTGACCACAAATGGCCACTCGTACCTTGGAATTAACCCCTTGTGGAACCACTGGTCCGTGACCTTCTTCCATAGTTGTGGAGTTAGCTTTAAAAAACCATTGTCTACTTCTTTAGACTCCAACATCCTCCTCTTTGTATCGGCATATTTCCTCATTCGGTGTTGAACCTTGGCAAGTCTGTTTTGCACCTACTCGAGCAGCTCTTTTCGGTCTAGCGCAAAGTGATATTGTAACGCCCCGAAAACCTACCCGTTTTCGGTACGTTCACCGCTCCGATAGCACATCTTTAACTCCCCCGAGTCGTCCCCGGACCCGGGTCGCCAATCATACACTCGCTTCTCATTTTAGCACTTTAGTACAAAATTCAAGACTTTTAGTTACTCGACTCAAAACGACATCATCGAAAATCATTTACGAAACGCCGCAATGGAAACCTCGTTTAAAATCGGTTTAAATATACTTTACCATTTTAAAACACAGAAATACAGAGACCGATTGACACTTGTGAACGTCGGTCGACACCTGGGTCGTCTCGGAGCTCCATCGGTCGACATTGGCGAACGCCGGTCAACACCGTATTCTCCTCAAGTTCTCACCTCGGTCGACACCAGAAATCACTGGTCGACACTTCTATGCTCAGCTAGGAGAGTTGTCGACACTTGGTTTCACAGGTCGACATTTTGACCCTCTCTGCTCGCGTAGGTCGACCCCCATAGTCGACACTCTCACTAAATTTGCACTAACCAGTCGACACCCACGGTCGCCGGTCGACACCTCGTTTCTCTCTGCCGACGTCGGTCAAAAATCGCGATCGACACTCATCCTCCCATTTACACTGACCGGTCGACAGCTCTGGATTTCGGTCGACACTTCACATCAGCAACTCTATGAAAGAAGGACACGAAAACTTTTCTGAATTAAAACAACCAATTGCAAAACTGAATCATTCACTCAATCATTTCCAATAATTCCAAAATGCACCTACTACATCAATCCCGATCTTTGAACTCCCAACCCATCTATACATCATAACCTATCAACTCGACATATACCCCTCAAAACTCACCACAAAGGACCGCCGTCTCATCTTACCCCACGGGTCGATTCGCCTTGACGAACTACAACTGCCGGCACACGGTAGCACGCTGCCAACTGCTTATTCATCCCGCCTAGGCTCCGGCAACTCACCTCCTGTAAACTCTGTACCTACACCACGGAACACACAACATAAGCTTAACGCTCAGTAAGTAGTGCAATATGAATTGAAAAAGCCGACAATGTAATCCTATGACATGTAGTCTCTACACTCAATCTCATGTTGTCACCATTCCAAGACGTGACAGCCCAGCCGGCCCACTCCCCTAGCAGAATCCGCGACTGATGAAGCACCGGCCCACTCCCCGAGCAGGATCCGGGGTGCCACCGTCCATCATCTCGCGACAGCCCAGCCGGCCCACTCCCCTAGCGAAATCTGTGACTGGTGAAACACTGGCCTACTCCCTGAGCAGGATTCGCGGTGCCACTGTCAATCATTTCGCAACAGCCCAGCCGGCCCACTCCCCGAGTAGAATCCGCGACTGGTGAAGCACCGGCCTATTCCCCGAACAGGAGCCGTGGCGCCACAGTGCATCATCCTCACCGTCAACTCATACACGCCACGTGGCAGCCAAATCGGCTCACTCCCCGAGCAGAATCCGCAGTTGGTTTAGCATTGGCCCACTCACTGAGCGGGATCCGCTGTACAACCGCCATGTGTCTCACTACCACTTACTCAAACAATGCTCAAAATCATTTTCGTTCACTTTTCAAAAACATGATGCATGTCAAACAATACACACGCACATCACAATCAACCATCACAAACCTACGTTTCTCGGTGTAGGCCCACTTGGGCAAAACGCATGCATACACTACTTACCTGGCGTCGTAGCTTTTCGTGGTGCTCGTCTCAAACAAAACCTGCTCAACCTACAACAAAAACCATCTTCCCGTCAAAACGCATCCCATTACTCTACTTACGCACTAAACTCACCATACTATAACAACAATGCACGAACTCGTCAAAATTACTCACCACCATATCTCGGCTCGAAATTCAACCTAACTTTCGACGTGCATAAATGTTACGTCGGTTATCGGAATCACACGATTGCAGCAGCTAAACGCTCCAATTGTAATATAGTTAACCTACCAAAAAGGGTTTATTAAACGAACATCCATAGTTAGGCCAAAAATTCACAGCCAGTTCCGTTCTAGGGCTTAAAAATCTCTACATTCTCTGTTCCTCGCTCAAATTCGCTCACTTTCTCATCATTCCCTCACATTTATCCTCAATAAACCACAACAATCAACATTAAACCCAATAAACACTATAACCCTAAAACCCCAATTCTCTATCCACCACATTTATCCTCAACTCCAAAACCAAAACAAAATCAACCATAACTACATAAACTTATTTGGAACAGGAGAAAGAACGAAGGGTACTATCGGTTGGACGAACGATCGTCGAAGAACAGCATAGCCGCGGGAAGGAGAGAAACTGCCCGGTGGGAGAGGGAGAAACAACTGAGGGGGGGGGGGGGGGTTTCTTGTGATCCTTCTCCGCTGATAACGTTTATTTTTAAATAAAATTAATAATAATAATAATAAAACTAATTACTATTTTGCCGTTATACTTTAATCATTTAGTCTAACGTCTATTCAGTCAATTTTCGGTCGGATTTCTAAAATTGTCTTTCCACCATTGGTCCCGAAATAATATTTTACCTAATAGTGTCAATTCTTCGCTCTCGATTCCGATCAAAACTACGCTATTTATCGTCCCAACAAACCGAAAATCGTTACCGCTAAAATACGGGGTGTTACATTGTCCACTGATTAAAATAATTTTTTTCCCAAAATTTGCACAACGATAGTTTCCTGATATCGTCACCACAAAACCACTATATTGTATTTAGGCTTTCTCTCTGAGCAACGTCAAATCTAACTTGAGCTCTCAGCTCTTTAACGTCTTGCATTTAACTTCATTCTTTGCCTAGTGATCATCTTACATATTCTTAAGTTCATCCCATCCAATCACTTCCGAGTTTCTATCTATATTTCAAAACTCTATTGGTTCCTCTATTAAGATTTCAATATACTGGTTCTCTAAATCATAATTTGCATAAAAATAAATCCATCAATGAATAATGACGAAAATCCACAACATATGGCAATGTGAGGCTCATATATGTGGCCTATATATGCACGCCCCCAAAATCGTTCAAAACATCTGCTCCAAAACCTCAAACCTGACAACTCACTCAGACGGGGAGATCTTCAAACTACTTCTTTACCTTCATTAAATTCAAACTCTTGTCTCATCATTGCGTTTGCTATCTTCAATCTAACTATTTACATACTCGGTTACGCCTCAAGCCCTATCTAATTCCACAAATTAATTATGTATGTTACACTCAACTGTTCATTAATTTTATCGATTATAGTCCAACTTCTATAATTCCTTTATTCTAATCTCATACCTAGCCTCCCTTGACTATAATTCGCTCAAAACCCAAATCTGTTATCCCGACCATCCTTAAAAGCTTCATACTCGAAGCGTTATAAACTATTCACTCTAACCTCAACTATTTTTGAATATTCTTATTACTTCTATACAATAATTCATCCATCAATCTTATTGCTCGCAAACTTATTTGTAGACCAAGACACACTATTGCTCTAAATTTTCTCCGAATTCTTAAGTTTTCAAGCCTAAAACAAGCCCCAACACAATAGGTGATTCTATTCCACTTTCCATAACCCTAACTTCTATAATCACATAACTGGATTTCTTCCCTATATTCCTTCTCAAAGAAATTTCATACAAATTATAAACTCCCAAACTTATACTTAGCATTCTCGATAAAATATAACTCTAAATATCCTCGAACGACATTTGTTCCGACTAATTATCAAAATTTAAAATTTTCCAAGTCCCTAAGTTTTCACCGATAAACTAAACCTCTTTTTCACAATCCTTGTTGGTACTTCACCGTGTTATCGACGTAACTTCTAAAAATATCTCCCAATAAGAGCCGCAAACAATCATCATCCCATCTATACACCTTTAACCAAGAGTACCAGAATTTGTGTGCTTAGACTTCTAACTTATTCTTAGATTTCTAAATCCCCTTGCAACTAGTCTAATCTCCTAATACATGCATATATATTTTCACTCTTCCAATTACCGTTCCCCTTGCTGCTTCACAATAAGGGTTACCCTACGTGCCGTCTTGAATATAATTTTACGCCTACATTTCACTTCCCCAATGGATCAACTATAACCCCATAATCTAACCCTCATGTGCTCAAGTCAAAAGAAATCTCCCCACTATCACACTATCACCCTATATCGCATGATCCAAGCATAGGCGCTTCTCGACGGCAACCACGCAGTACAAAACTGTCCAGAAGAGCTGGGCACTAAATTTGCCTTGACCACGAAGGCAGTAAACCCAAACAAATGCGCGGAACCCGTATTGACAAAGGCGTAAGCCACCACGCCCGAAATAAAATATTACCTGAGATCATTGATGGTTGGGCAGCATTATCTGTCTCAATGAGGGCAAAGACCCTCGGCGCCACCCTTGTTGGGGCCTTATTCAAATTCAGGCAATCCTTAGCAAAATGCCCTACCTTATTGCAATTGAAGCACCAGTTTTGTCATGGCTTCTCACAATCTCTGGACAGGTGGCCCGCCTCACCACAGTTGTAGCATCGCCTCGCGCCTATCCTGCACTCACCGTGGTGATTCTTCTGGCACTTAGGGCATACAGGGAACTGCCCTGACCCTTGAGGCCGCTTATTGCTTCCTTGGCTACCCGAGCTATCGCTGGCCCTCTTCAAGCTATTCTGTTGGGACGATTCCTCCCCACTCAATTGTGGCAACAACTCTTTGAAATGTCTACTAGGTTGTTCTTGAGGCAGCTCTCTATAGCTGGGAAGCTTCATTCCTGCTTTCTCGATATCCAATGCCTTGGCCACAACATCCTCATAGGGCACCCCTCGCGTCCCTGCTATTCACATGCCCATGTATACATTTGACTTTAATCCTTGCACGAACTAGTGTACTTTATTCTCATCTAGGCTCACTAAGTGTCTGGCAAACCCAGACAGCGCCTCAAATTGTCACACATACTCGGCCATAGTACCCGTCTATCTCAACTGGGTGAACTCAACTATTTTCTGTGTCCTGAACGAGTGGCGGAAATACTTACCAAAGAATATAGACTTAAACTCTTCCCAGGTCATGACCTTCACATCTCTCGTGGCCTTCAGCGTATCCCATCAAAATCGGTCATCCTTGGCCAGGTAAAACGTCGCACTGGATACCCTATCCTGCTCATCTACCTTAGCGTAATCCATCATGTCTTCCATACTTCGAATTCACTCCTCAGCACTGAGTGGGTCCGAAGATGCTCCGTCAAACACTGGGGGTCCAAGCCTGTGCAACCTATCACCCCCACGATCCGTTGAAGTCTGGGCACTAGACTGGCCCTGGTTTTCTCTATTCATAAACCGCTCTAACTATTGCGATTGGCGGTTGACCAACTCTATAAGCTGTCTCATGGCGTCATCCATATCGCCTACAGCTCTACGCATCTCTATAACCATAATGTTAAACCTGCATACCGCAACATCTAGTGAGTCTAAAATGAAACTACTAGCGCTCTAAGAAATACTTACAGTTGGTGGAGCACTCACATGCATCGGCTGGTGGTATTAGAGATCCATCGAACGACGTCGACCCCGTGGCTCCTACACTCGTAATATACCCTCTCCCCACCTATTATCCGTTCCCTCTACCTTTTCCCGCAAGCAGTGTGGGAATTGTGACATGCCCTCTTGCCTTCACAATCTCACCCCTCCTTCAAGAGACCTGACATTCTCGTCGGCCATACTTCTGGTTGGGTAAAAGCTCTGATACCATAACTGTAACTCCCCGAAAACCTAACCGTTTCCGGTACGTTCACCGCTTTGATACCACATCTTTAACTCCCCCGAGTCGTCCCCGGACCCAGATCGCCAACCATACACTCGCTTCTTATTTTGGCACTTTCGCACAAAATTCAAGACTTTTAGTTGCTCGACTCAAAACGACATCCTTGAAAATCATTTACGAAACGCCGTAGCAGAAAACTCGTTTAAAATTTGTTTGAATAGACTTTACCATTTTAAAACACAGAAATACAGAGACCGGCCGACACTTGTGAATGTCCGTCGACACCTGGGTAGTATCGGATTTTCATCGGTCGACACTGGCGAACGCTGGCAGACACTCCGTTCCCCTCGGGTGATCACGTCGGTCGACACCAGAAATCACCGGTCGACACTTCTATGCTTAGCTAGGAGAGTGGTCGACACTTGCTTTCGCAGGTCGACACTTGCTTTCGCAGGTCGACACTTTGACCATCTCTGCCCACGAAGGTCGACCCCTGCGGTCGACACTCTCGCTAAATTTGCACTAACTGGTCGACACCCACAATTGCCGATTGACAACTCGTTCCTCTCTGCCCGCATCGGTCGAATTCTGCGGTCGACACTCACCCTCCCATTTACACTAACCGGTCGACAACTCTGGACTTCGATCGACACTTCACACCAGCAACCCAAAAATCACAGCAGCTCTACGAAAGAAGTACACGAAAACTTTTTCGAATTACAACAAACAATTGCAAACCTGAATCATTCACTCAATCATTTCCTATAATTCCAAAATGCACCTACTACATCAATCCTAATCTTTAGACTCCCAACCCATCTATGCCTCACAACCTATACACTCGACATAGACCCCTCAAAACTCACCACAAAGAATCGCCGTCTCATCTTGCCCCACGGGTCGATTCGCCTTGACGAACTCCACCTGCTGGCACACGGTAGCACGCCACCAACTGCCTATTCATCCCGCCTAGGCTCCGACAACTCACCTCCTTTAAACTCTGCACCTACAGTACGTAACACAAAACATAAACTTAACGCTCAGTAAGTAGTGCAATATAAATCGTAAAAGCAGTCTCTACACTCAATCTCATGTTGTCACCATTCCGGGACGCGATGGCCCAGCCGGCCCACTACCCGAACAGAATTCGCGACTGATGAAGCACCGGCCCATTCCCCGAGCAGGATTTGTGGCGCCACCGTCTATCATCTCACGACAGCCCAGCCGGCCCTTTTCCCGAGACGAATCCGTGACTGGTGAAACACCAGCCCACTCCCGAACAGGATTTGCGGCGCCACTGTCCATCATTTCGCAACAACCCAGCTGGGCCACTCCCCGAGTGGAATCCGCAACTGGTGAAGGACCAGCCTACTACCCGAGCACAATCCACGGTGCCACTGTCCATCATTCTCACCGTCAACACATACATGCTACGTGGAAGCCCAATCGGCCCACTTCCCGAGCAAGAATCCACGGTTGGTTAACCACCGGCCCACTCCTAGAGCGGGATCTGCAGTACAACCGCCCATGTCTCACTACCACTTACTCAAACAATGCTCAAAATCATTTTCGTTCACTTTTCAAAATCATGATGCATGTCAAACAATACACACGCACATCACAATCAACCATCACAAACCTACATTTCTCGGTGTAGGGCCACTTGGGCAAAACGCATGCATACACTACTAACCTGACGTACTAGCTTTTCGTGGTGCTCGTCTCACACAAAACCTGCTCAACCTACAACAAAAACCATCTTCCCGTCAAAACGCATCTCACTACTCTACTTACGCACTAAACTCAACAAACTAGCACAACACTTTTACGAACTCGCCAAAATCGCTCATCACGCTATCTCGGAATCA
>CM039517.1:17484213-17596397 GCA_022433055.1 Begonia peltatifolia | reverse complement strand
TGCGATCCCTCTCCCCTGATAACGTTTTCGGCCTAATATTTTAATTCTTTAATCTAACGGCTATTCAGTACATTTACGGTCGGATTTCTAAAATTTTCTTTCCACCATTGGTGCCGAAATAATCTTTTACCTAACAGTGTCAATTCTCCATTATCGATTCCGACCGAAACTTTGCCATTTATTTTTCTGACAACCCGAAAATCGTTACCGCTAAAATTCGGGGTGTTACAGATATGCCACTGGGTAAGAACCCCGTCATTCCCCTTGTTGCGCCATGTCCAACGGTGTGTTAGGTTGAAAGCCGAGCATTAGCTCTGCCGGGCTCATCTCGGTCGATGAGGACTTATGAAAATTATAGGAAAATTTGGCCAACTCAAGTAGTTCGGGCCAATTCCCCTGCGTCACTGATACATAGTGCTACAAGTACTTCTCGAGTAATGCGTCGATGCGTTCCGTCTGGCCATCAATTTGAGGATGGTTTGTGGTGGAGAATTTGAGCTACATCCCCAAATGTTTGAATAAGGCTGTCCAAAATTTGCCCGTGAATCTTGGATATTGATTGCTTATTATCTCACGGGGGAGGCCAAATATATTTCACCACGCCTTTTAGAAAGTACTCGGCCGCTTCGTGTGCTGAACACCCCTTTGGAACTGTAACACCACGTATTTTTGTGGTATGAGTTTTCGGGATGTCGGGGCTATGAGTGGCGGAATTCGGGTAAGAATGAAGAGGGAAAAATTTGTAAAGTTAGATGGGGAATTATTTCGAGGCTAGTGGTGCGGAAAAAATATTAGGAATCTGACCGGAAACAGATTGAATAGCCGTTGAGTTAAAAGATTAAATTGTGAGGGTGAAATAGTAATTAGATCCTCCCCAACCCCCCCCCCCCCCCAAAGAACCCGAGTGAATAAGAGGAGAGCGAAGCCCTCCCTTCGGCGACCTTTGCTACATCAACGCAACGCTCCCTCCGTTTTACCCTCCACTACAACAGTTTAAGGTAGTTTTGAGTATTTGTGGTTTTGTTTTTGGTTAAAATTAGAGTTTGATAAAAATTGGTAGATAGAGATTTATGGATTTAGAGTTGGAGCGTTTATTAGATTGGTTATTATTTGTTGTGACATTATTGATGATAAATGTGATAGATTGATAAGGAAATTGTTGAGTTTTATTGAAAGACAGAATGTGGGATTTTAATCACTAAAACGAAACTGACTTTGAATTTTTGGCTGGGCTACGAGCGTCGGGTTCCTTTTGGTGTGTTAAACTAGGTTATGATTGGAGCGTTTGCACTATAATCGGGTGATTTTGATAACTGATGTAAAAGTTATGTGAGTAGGAAGTTAGGTTGAATTTGGAGCCGAGATTGGTTAGTGAACGATTTTGGCGAGTTCATGAAGTGTTGTGCTAGTATGGTGATTTAATGCACAAGCAGAGTAGTGGGATGAATTTTGAGGGGAAACCGGTTTTGTTGTAGGTTAAGCAGGTTTCAGGTGAAACGAGCACCACGAAGAGCTAGGACGGCAGTTAAGTAGTGTATGCATGTGTTTTGCCCAGGTGGGCCTACACCGAGGAATGTTAGGTTTGTGTTGGTTGATTGTGATGTGCGTGTGTATTGTTTGACTTGCATAATGTTTTTAAAACGACAACGAAAATGAACTTGAGCATGATTTTATGTGCGACTGTGAAGTGCGATGTGTGGTGGTGAGAACGATGTGTGTGTGGGCAGATAGGCCCCGTTGCGGTAGGAACCAAGACGGTGGCGACGTGCCAGGGTGTGGTGTGGCAAGTGCGTCTAGTTTCACCCTGGGATGGCTGCTGGGCGTCTGGTGGTGGACAACTATGACCTCGTTGCTGGAGGAACCGGGACGATAGTGACGTGCCAGGGGGTGGTGTGGCGAGTGCTTCCAGCCTCACCCTGGAATGGTTGCAGTGCGTAGAGTTACGCGTGGGTATGGTTTGAGGGACTCGTTGCTGGAGAAACCGGAACGATGGTGACTTGTCTGGGTGTGAGGTGGAGAGAGAGTTTAGCCTCACCATAGTGCGGTCGTTCCACGCGGCACCGGTTGTGAAAACATGAGCAAAAATGTAGAGACTGCATGAGATAGGATTGCACTATCGTTTCACGTGTTATATTGCACTACTTACTAAACGTTAAGCTTATATTATGTGTTCCGTGGTGTAGGTGCAGAGATTTAAGTGGATGAGTTGCCAAAGCCTAGACAGGATGAGTAGACGGTCGGCGGCGTGCTACCATGTGCCGGCAGGTGGAGTTTGTGACGGCGGCCCGACCCGTGTAGTGATGCAGGGAGGTAGGTTCTGGGAGTTGTGTTTTTGAGAGGTCTATGTCGAGTGTACAGATTTTGAGGCATAGATGGATGTGGATGTTAATAGTCAGGAGTGATGTATAGGTGCATTTTTAAACTATTTGAAAGAGTTTGATTGAATGATTCAGGTGTTGAATCGATGGTTTTAATCGTGTAAGTTTTTGTGTCTGTTTTCTAATGCTGTTATTTTTAGGCTGGTAGTGCAAAGTGTCGACCGAAGTCCATAAGTGTCGACCGGTAAGTGTAAATTAGAAGGTGAGTGTCGACCTCGGGGTTCGACCTGTGCAGGTAGAGAGAAATGTGGTATCGACTGGCGATCGTGGGTGTCGACCAGTTAGTGTCAAATTAGTAAAAGTGTCGACCGTGGGGTTCAACCTGCGCAGACATAGAGTATCAAGGTGTCGACCTGTGAAAGCAGGTGTCGATCACTATTTGAGATGAGTGTAGAAGTGTCGACCAGCATTTACTAGTGTCGACCAATGAAAAACCCGAGACGACCCAAGTGTCGACTGGCGCCTGCAGGTGTCGACCGGTTTCTTTATTTTTACGTTTTAAAAGCGCGAAGTTATTTAAACCAATTTTAATTGAGTTTTTCGCTGTGGCGTTCATATATGTTTCTTTTGGAAGTCGTTTTGAGTCGCAAAACCAAAAGATTTAAATTTTATACGAATTCTGTCGAGGTGAGAAGCTAGTGTCCGGTTGACGACCCGGGTCCGGGGACGACTCGGGGGCGTTACAGATATGGAGTCGGAGCAGTGAACGAACCAGAAACGGTTAGGTTTTTAGGGCGTTACTGGAATGGCCATGAATACTGCATATTTAGAGAGCCGATCTACCACGACCATAATTGTGCCCATCCTCTCGATAGACTGTAGGCCCGTGATAAAGTCCATAGAAACCTAGTGCCACGGCTTCTCCAGAATGGGGAGAGGTTGAATAAGCCCCGCTTGCTTCTTTCTCTCCGTCTTGTAATCTTGGCAAATGAGACAAGTTTTGACGTGCAGCCCCACGTGATCTTTTATTTTGGGCCATACATAGCTACGACTCAAAAGTGCAACCATGCGCTCCACGCTTGGATGGCCCGCCCACCGAGTGTCGTGGGTCTCCCTCAAGATCTACTGGCGCATTCCGCCTGCACTTGGAACAAATGTTCGGTTGCCTTGGCCTCTCAACAGGCCGTTTTCAAGCCAATATCTCCAAATCAAGCCCTACTCGACTTGTTTTGCCATCCGGAAATAGTCTTGATTGTGTTTTGTCTTAGCCATGATCTCTTCCAAACCGTTAGAACGTACCTTGGTTAGCGCCGCTATTATCTTCTCACATGTCTTCCAACTAAGCGCATTGGCCACCCTATTCCCTATTCTCAGTGCCTATCTTGTGCATCTATGTGAAGTCGTAATCAGCCAAAAACGCCTGCCACCTTGCTTACTTTGGCGACAACTTCTTTTGAGTGCGAAAGTAGGTGTTGGCCACGTTGTCCGTCACGACCAAAAATCGAGTCCCCAAGAGATAGTGCCTACACATCATAAGACAATGAATAACTGCCACCATCTATTTCTCGTGGGCTGAATACCTCTATTCTGCCCCCTTGAACTTGCGGCTCTCGTAAGCCACCGGGTCACCCAAGGCTTGTATTACCCGTCGGACCCCTCCTCCTTGATGCGCAAGGAAGTCGCCGCTACTTTGTTCAGACAGTCTCGAGCAAAGTGTGAGCCACCACATATGAAACATCCTGACACCTTCTTCTTTTGGGAGTGATCAATTCCCTTGGATTTAGAAGCTCCTTGGAATGGTTTCCCTTTTGCCGTACTTTAACCACTTGCCTTGCCCGTGCGCCTCACCTCCTCGCCCTTCCTTCTCTCGGTTGGGGTCGAGCTCTTGTAGTCCACAAGAGCCTCGACAATGGAGATAGCCGCTTCCACATCCTTCATGCTATGCCGCCTCAATTCGGATTGCTCCCACGCTTGAAGTCCCGTCATGAAATTGAACAGCTTGTCATTCTCATGCATAATTGAAATATTGAGTAAAAGTAAGTTATATTCTCTAACATAGTCACGTACTGTGCCCGTTTACTGTAATTTCCTCAACACCTCATTCGCGATCCATTCCAAATTATACCATACAAAACGGTCTTTGAGCTCACTTTCGAGCGCCTCAAAAGTGTCTATGTGTGGCTTCCGATCCTAGTTTTATCGCCACCATAACTTTGCGTCGCCGCCCAAGTACATGCTTGCAATCATTACCTGGTTGTCCTCCCCGATAGTTGTGGCCATGAAGTATTGCTTCATATCCCAAAGGAAGTTCTCTAGCTTCTTTGCATTGCGGTTGCCCGTATAATGTTTAGGTTTGGATACCTTATATTGCATGGTCGAAGTAGCTAACCTCTGGCTTGAGCCTCTCACCGCATCCTTGCCAATTCTAGCAAGCTCTTGGTCTATCCTTCCCACCGTCCTCTCGATATGTTGTTCGATAGACAAGTTGTCCACCCCCGTTGATGCTTGGAATTCGTCCAACTCCTTCCTTATCAACCGAAGCTCTACCATTAATGGTCTATCGTCCGTCGTAGCCATTGACACACCCGTGAAGCTCATCAATCTATTGAGCCGAGCAAGGATCATGTCCGTCTAATTTTGCTCCAAGGATTCTATCTAGTTGTGGTTGACCGTGCTCTGATACCAGTTGTCACACCCTTAATTTTTTGCTTAAGGATTGTGCGGCGCCAAGCCCTCGACTTGATCAGCTTCCTTCATTGATGCGTTTGTGGAATGAACTACTCAAGTGACACAAGTGTTTACGGAAGCAAAATCTACCAACCTTCTTTCTATTCTAAATACAAAGACTATGACACTCACTCAAGGCACACCACAATAGCTTAAATAACTCCTTTATCGGATACATTTATCTTGGTTTCTCAAAAGGTTTATACACACCTTATTGCCCAACCATAACATAAATTGGATAAGAATGTGCAGCTAACACTTAGTGCCCCTCGGATGCCCATCTTCATTGCCGGCTGCACACGCCATCAATGTTCGCCGCCCTCGCGCTGCGCACGCCATCAATGCATGCCGCGTGCGTGCCTTCAATGCTTGTCGTGTGCAAGCTTTGCATCCGCGCCTAGCACCCCGTGCTAGCGCTCTCTGCCACGCCGTGTCCCAACTGCGTACCTGCCGTGTTCTGTGCGCTCATAACGCCCTGCTCCAATAGCTACTTGCCAAAGTGTAACATGCGCGCCAACGGCTAACTGCCGAAGTGTAAGGTCTGCGCCCAGCCGCGTTCATCCCGCATCCAGACCATGTCTAGATCGTGTGCGCTGACTGCGTCTCATTGTGCCACAATGCCTCTTGCTTGTGTAACTGTCTGGAAGCCCATCGCCCAACATTGAGCCCACACCTTGATTCTTTGTGGGCTGTGCCACCCGAGCAGCCTAGCGTGCACGCTAAGTGTCCACCAACACTTAGCTGATTTTCGTGCGCTCTTGGAGGAAGCCTGTCTCTTCCTTCTTCGGGCCCTTGGCCTGTGCCTTCATGCAACATTGGAAATGGGTCGTGACAGTGGGCGTAGTACGAATTTTGGAGTGTAGTCGAAATAGTTTTGAGTTGTTTTAAGTATTTCTGAGACATCTGGATGTATAGACAGATTTCAAACTTAGTTAAATAATGATTTTGAGTTGATGAAAAAGTGTACGTGTATTTTTATTAGCGTTGAGTCGAAGTTCAATCATTTTTGGGAAGTTTTAAGGTTTTAAGGAAGAATTATGTGAAGGAAGTGTCGACCGATACGTTGAGTGGTCGATCAAACCCAGCTAGTGTTGACCAGTATATAGAAGGTATCGACCGCTTAGTGGGAAAATGCATGCAGAGTGTCGACTTGCACGTAAGGGGGTCGACCAAACTCTGTAGGTGTCGACCAATTGGGTCAACTTACACAGCCAAAGAGAAATGAAGTGTCGATCGGCGCATGCAAGTGTCAACCGGTAGTATAAATTAAGCGGAAGTGTCGAGCTCATGGATCGACCGACGTTGATAGAGAGCAATGACGTGTTGATCGGTGCATGCAAGTGTCGACCGGTAGTGTAAAATAAATGGGAGTGTCAACCGCAAAGATCGACCGACGCGTACAGAGATGAATGAAATGTCGACCGTTTAGTGTATTGAGCGGAGAAGTGTCGACCGATGAAAACAAAGACAAATGAGGTGTCGACCGGTGCTTGCCAGGGTCGACCGAAAATTATTTTTTTATATTTTAGAAAACTTGAATTTTTTTTACTTTAACCCAAATTTTCCAGTGCGACGTTTTTAAATATTTTCAAAAAAGTTATTTTAAGTCAAGGAATGAAATTTTTAAATTTTTTTCTCGAATTTTCCGAGCATAGTTGTGTGAATAGTAGTTGTGTGAGTAGTAGTAGTGAGTGTACTGGAAACTAGTAGTGGGTTATCGGGTCGCTACAGTTGTAGCATTAGAGCAAAATGGTCAAACATTTCAAATAATTACCTAACAGCGTCGATCGGCGCACGACGTGCTTCGACAACTGTAAGTGTTTAGTTTGATCTTTAGTAGTAGATTCTTATGAGAGTGACTAACTTTTATCCAGCAAATTAGTCAAGATGTCTAGATGACCAGTACGTTCGAGAGTACCGAGACAGGTAGCTGATTCAAGGAATGAAGATGACTTGATTACAATCAGACAATTGACGGAGTTAGTGAACAGACAGTCTCAGCAATTGATAATTTTGTTGAATCGAGAAGTTCAAGGGTGTGTAGGTTCTAGCTATAGCCATGATCAGTCAGATGACAGATTTTAGAGGTTACAACTACCGACGTTTGAGGAGCAGTCAGCAGATCCAACAGTTGCAGAAGAGTGCGTCCGTACCATGGAAAGTATGTTCAAGTATGCGGAGGTATAGGAGGAGGATAAGGTCTCACTAGCCACTTTCATCTAGCAAAGGATGCCAGATTTTTGTGCGAGTCCGTGGAGACCACCATCAATGCACGACACTTGACATGGGAGAAGTTTAAAGTTATCTTTTATGATAAGTATTTCAACAGTACAGTGCAGGCAGCTAAGATGATAGAGTTCCTACAGTTAAAGTAGACGACATCGGTAACCTAGTACAACCGGCAGCTTAAGTCCTTATCCTGGTTTGCCAACAATTTGGTGAGTCCCAATGAGGACAAGTTATTTCAATTTGTATAGGATTAAAGCCGGAGATATATAAAGGAGTAAAGATAGCTGGAACTCAAGAGGTGCCATATTCAAAAGTGGTGGCAAAGGCGCTAGAGGTAAAGAAAGCCAAAATGAAATGTGTTAGGCAGTGAGAGGCTTCCAGGAGATTTTTCAAAGAAGTTGCCCCACAGCATAGTAG
The DNA here is from genome assembly GCA_022433055.1 of Begonia peltatifolia. Lineage (NCBI taxonomy): Eukaryota > Viridiplantae > Streptophyta > Magnoliopsida > Cucurbitales > Begoniaceae > Begonia > Begonia peltatifolia. The sequence goes on along the minus strand of CM039517.1, from coordinate 17,588,706 downwards.
AAATGCCTCCCAGCAGCAACAACAGAAGGAAACTAAGAGGTTCAACAAAGTTTTAAGTAGCCAGGGCAGTAGTAAAAGGCCTCAGGGGCCGGTCTAGTACCCCAAGTGCCCTAAGTGTTTGAGATATCACCCGGGCGAATGCAGAATAAAATTGGAAAAGTGCTACAACTGCAACGAAACTGGACATTTAGCTATAGATTGCCCGAAGATCAGAGTGACTCGGTGTTTTAATTGCAACAAGGTGGGCCATGTCAATAGAGATTGCCTAGCTTTAAAGAAGGGTCTGACACACACAACACCGAGAGTATTCGCCATGATCGAGTCAGGCGATGATAACCAGCCATCTGTAGTGTCAGGTAGCATATTGATAAATTATGTACCTGCGTATACTTTGATTGACTCCGGTGCAACGCACTCTTTTATTGCAACCGCGTTCATGGTCAGATTAGACGTATGACCTGTATCAACGGACTGTAGTTACGAAGTGATGTTGCCTTCTGGTAGGCGTATGCATTCTAATCAAGTTGTACGAGATGGTGTAGTGTCGGTGGGAAGCAAAAATTTATTAGTCGATTTCATTATTATAGGCATAACTAGATATGACGCGATATTGGGAATAGATTGGCTATTTAAGCACTACTCTACAATTGATTGCAGAACGGAGACAATGCGTTTTCAACCCCCAAATGGTGAGAAGCACACATTTCAGGCCGCGAGAAATGCCGGGAAGATATCTGTCATGGTGCCTTTCTGTGCTCGTTAAGTTTTAATTGGTGAGTTTTTTTGTTTTCTCGCCAGTATTATAGATATCCAAATTCCCAGGGATTTGAGCCCGCAAGATTTTTTGATTGTTCAAGACTTCCCTGAAGTTTTTCTACATGATTTACCCGGTTTGCCTCCGGATCGAGAAGTAGAATTTACTATATATGTGTATCCAGGAGCTGAGCCGGTGTTGAAGAATCCTTATAGATTGGCACCAACGGAGCTGAAAGAGTTAAAGAAGCAATTAGAATAGTTGGCATAGAAAGGATTTATACGTCCTAGTTTTTAGTCGTAGGGTGCGTCAATCCTTTTCGTCAAGAAGAAGGATGAGTCGTTACGAATGTGCATCAACTACAGGGAGTTGAACAAGCTGACGATTAAGAACAAATACCCTCTGTCAAGGATAGATGATCTATTTGATCAACTCCAAGGTGCATGAGTCTTTTCAAAGATTGACCTGAGATCGGGTTATTATCAGTTGAAGGTCAGGCCAAAAGATATTCCGAAGACGGCTTTTTGGACGTGATATGGGCATTATGAATTCATGGTGATGTCTTTCGGGTTGACGAATGCTCTAGCTGCCTTTATGGACCTGATGAACAAGGTATTGCATGATTATCTCGATAAATTCGTTATAGTATTTATCGATGATATATTGGTGTACTCTCGTAGTGTGTAGGATCATAAAGAGCACTTGAGGTTTGTGTTGGGGACTTTGCAGCAGCACTAACTTTATGCAAATTTTTTCTAAGTGTGAGTTTTGGCTAGATATGATTCAGTTTCTAGGTCATGTCATCTCAAGCGATGGCATATTTGTTGATTTAGCGAAGATCTAGGTAGTTAAGGAGTGGTCAGAGCCAAAGAATGTCACTGAAATACATAGTTTACTCGGATTAGCGGGTTATTATAGAAGAATCATTGAAGAATTTTCAAAGATTGCAGCGCCTTTGACCCGTCTGACGAGGAAAAATGTGAGATATCTGTGATATGAAAATTACGAACACAGTTTCCAGACATTGAAGTAGAAATTAACTACTGTTCCAATTTTGACGCTTCCTGCTATGGATCGAAGAATTAGTATTTATTACGATGCTTTCAAAGTAGGTCTTGGATGTGTGCTTATCCAGGAAAGTAAGGTGGTAGCATATGCCTCTAGGCAATTAAAGACTTACAAGCAGCACTACCCAATGCACGACCTGGAGTTGGCCGCATTAGTTTTCGCACTGAAAATTTGGAGACATTATCTGTATGGACAGCCGTGCGAGATATATTCAGACCACAAAAGTATAAAGTATATTTTCACTCAGAAGGAATTGAATATGAGGTAGCGGCGGCGGTTAGATTTTGTAAAGTACTATGATTTCGAAATTAAATACCATCCCGGCAAGGCGAACGTAGTGGCCGATGCATTGAGCAGAGTGACGACATCCACTTCAGGCATGCCATTAGCTTTGAATGCAAAGTTTCAGAAGTTCAACTTAGAGGTGGTGTCGAACGTGTCGGCCATGTTGTCGGCTATGTCTTTAAAGTTTAATATTTTGGAGAAGATTAAGCAGGAACAGAAGGACGACGCTGAGTCCGAGGAAGTTAGATCAATCATGGCTTCTAATGACAAGTTGCAGTTCAATTATTCAAACGATGGAATTTTCAAGTTTCGAAACAGATGACAGATGGTTCGTTCCAAATAATGAAGGGCTACAAAGGGAGATATTATCTGAAGCTCACTATTCGAGGTTTCCGTGCATCCAGGGAGTATCAAGATGTACGGAGACCTTAAACAACATTACTGGTGGCCTAATATGAAGAGCATTGCGGAAAAATACGTAGAGATGTGTTTGATTTGCCAGCAGATTAAGGCTAAACATCAGAGGCCAACAGGAAAGCTTCAACTATTGCCCATTCCTGAGTGAAAGTGGGAGCAAATATCGATGCACTTTGTTGTCGGGTTGTCTCGGACAACAAAGAGTTATGATGGCATATGGGTGATTGTGGATCAGCTAACCAAATCAGCTCATTTTCTGCCAGTGAAGATGACATACTCTATAGATCAATTCGCCGAACTATATGTACAAGACATCGTATGGTTGCACAAAGTTCCAACTTCGATTGTATTAGCCAGAGACCCTAGATTTATATCGAAGTTTTGGAAGAGTTTGCACAAAGCCATGGATACGCAGCTCAATTTTAGTACGACATTTCATCCTCAGATGAACGGTCAATCTGAGAGTACCATTCAGACGCTGAAGGATATGCTTCGAGCTTGTGTTTTGGAGTTTTAAGGTTCATGGAGCAAATACCTACCATTGGTGGAGTTTTCTTATAATAACAGCTTTCAGACTACGATAGGTATGACTCTATACGAAGCTCTGTATGGGAGAAAGTGTAGGTCTCCGTTATACTGGGACGAAGTCGGCGAATCACGATTGATTGGTCCAGATATTATGCAACAAATTGCAGAAAAGATTGCATTTATTAGACAATGAATCTTAATGCTTAAAGCCGACAGAAGAGTTATACAGATCGTCGGAGGAGATAGCTAGAATTTGAAGTGAACGACGAAGTCTTTCTGATGATCTCTCCATTCAAATGAGTTGTAAGATTAAAAAAAGAGACAAGTTAAACCCTAGGTACATTGTGTAGTTTCTTATTACAAAGAGAATTAGAAAGAGATGACACGATTCGACCATCGAATGAGTCGTGTTTTACCCACAAATGAAACAGAAAACAAAAGGAGTAGAAAAACCGAATGTTGTCCGATGAGCAACCTTTTAGGCTTTCGGCATAACAATCTTCCGAAGGAAGACGTCAGCAAACGGAATCGATTACTGGCCACTCTATTCGTGTATCCTTCTCTGGAAAGAGAGGGAAGAATAGTGTAACAACGGCTATTCAAGCAACCTGGGGCTTGAAAGCTCGAAGGAGACGTACTCTTTCTCGGTTCTTGATCGAACCGAGTCTTACCGTTCACTAAGATTCAGGCTACTTCGGCTGAACACAAAAGGTGCTATTTTCATAGATTCAACAACCTTTACAAACACCAATAGCCATGTATTTATAGACCTAGAGTGGCTAAAGGTTAGAATGGGATTGGGCTGCAAAATAGGACACATGGTTGGCCATTCTTGGTCCACTTGCAAACCAGAGCACTCTTCAAGCTTTGGCCCATTTGTTGCATCAATGTGCTGCTAAACTACGGCCTAATTGTTGCATCTAACCACCATCTAACTTAACATACATCTAATCATAATGCCTAAGGATGCATGCAACTATAAAACATTATAGGAATGTGAATGTTTACCAAGTCCACAAAGAGGCATTCGAAACTCGTAATTACTGCAAAAGAATTGAACTTGTTAGTGAATAGGTTTGATAAAGCTCGTGCCTTGGTTTGTGATCTAGTGATGATCCTCTGGGGCACATCAAGACAGCTTACCAGCTGTAACTGTCAGTCTTAATGGATGAGATCCACAATGTGTTCCACATGTCCATGTTGAAAAAGTGTATCCGAGATCCCTCTCACATCGTGGAGCAACAGCATATAGAGATTCAACCACTTTGACGTATGAGTAGAAGCCAGTGGAGATTCTGGATTATGTAGTGAAGATTTTACGTAACAAGTAGATTCTACTTGTAAAGGTATTATGGCGCAACCATAACGTGGAATAAGCAACCTATTAGCGGCTACAAGACATGATAACCTGATATCCAGAGTTGTTCAGATAACAAATTTTGAGTACAAAATTTTTTTAAAGAAGGTGGAATGTAATACCCAGAATTTTCTGTTAAACTAATTTTCGGATTTATGTAATTGTGATCGGCAGAGTTTTGGTCGAGATTGATGGCAGAGAATATCTATCATTAGGTAAAAGATTATTTTGTCACTAATGAAGAAAAGAAAATTTTAAGATTTCGACCGAATACGGACCGAATAGCCGTTTGATTAAACGTTTAAGTATTAAAGGTTCTTATTTAGTAATTAGGTTATTATTGTTATTATTATTATTATTATTAAAAAAAATAAAAACAAAGCAACTGAACCACCTTCGGTTGTCTTCCTTGCGCAGAAAACCTCCCTCTCCTTTCTCCTTCGGCAAGTTCTTCTCCAGCGATAATTCTCTTTGGTTCTCCTCTATTTCTTCAAATCAACGATAAGTTTTAGTTAATTCTTAATAGATAATTAGTATTTTAGTTGTTTTGATTGTTAAAAATAAAGTTAGTGAAGCTATTGGATAGTTTGGTAAAAACCTAGGAGGGAGATATGAGATTTGGAAGTTTATAGTTGATTTTTATCCGTGTATTGGTGTTTAAGGTAGAAGTAATAGTAGATTATGAGTTTATATGGAGAAGATTGAGCGTTTAGATAACCGAATACTCAGATTGGAGAACGATTTCCGTTCGACCATATTCAGCCAAGCTGTAAGTGTTGGATTAGAAATGAGATTAGACTGTTAGAAATTAGACGTACTACGAAATCCGTAACATTTCAAATCGTCCAAATCGGACGAGTATTGGATGAGTTATGCAATTTTTAATTTGGTTAGAAATTGTGTAGGATTTCGAGTTTAGCTAAAAGTGGCGATTAGTAAGAGTTTATGACTTTCGTGTTAGAATTTCATGAGTTGCATGAAGTGGAATTAATGGATGTGTGGTTTTATAGGTTCTTCAGTTAACGAGTCGTATACGGAGTACGAATTGCTAGGACCCCAGGTAAGTAGTGTAATAGGTGTTTTGCCTTCAGGCCTACACACAGTTCGTTAGGATTCATGCACGTCTATTTTATGTTATGCTTTCGTAATTATGCATCATGGTTTTTAAAATACGAGAACGAAACGTAAATGAATTTTCATGCTTTTACGGAATGAAACAGTTGGATGAGATAAGATTAATGAAAATAGAAGATACGTAAGAATATAATGAAGGTGGAGTTGAGTGGTATTGTCCCCAGAGGTGGACCGCGAGCTGTATCACTTGTTCCCCCGCTTTACGTGGTGGCCTTGTTTCGAGAGGTGGACTGTGAGGCGTGTCAATTTACTAGATCGAGGTTGGTTTTATCCCATGAGGTGGGTCGCGAGGTGTGTCACCTTGATCTAGTACATAAAGAAGAGCCCAATAGTAAGAAAATAAAGAATATATAAGAAAGAGACGAAATTGTAGAAACTGAATATGTTAGGATGTGTTTGATTTCAGTGTTTAAATTTTTACGTACATTACTTACTTAGCATTAGGCTAATAGATCAGTTAAGTGATGTAGATGACGACGCTATAACTAGTGAGTACTCAAAGCAAGCCTAATACTAGAAGGCGCTTGTAGGAGTGCGCTCGTGGACGACCCGGCCGATTGTTAGGGTGTTTTAACCATAGTGGGCGTAGGTACGGGTTTTGATTGTAGTCGAAATGGTTTTGAGTCGTTTTAAGTATTTTTGAGACATTTGGATGTATAGACAGATTTCAAACTTTAGTAGTCATTTTGTTTATGTAAATAATGATTTTGAGTTGATGAAAAAGTGTACGTGTATTGTTTTTAGCGTTGAGTCGAAGTTCGATCGTTTTTGAGAAGTTTTAAGGTTTTTAGGCAGAATTCTGTGAAGGAAGTGTCGACCGATACGTTGAGTGGTCGACCAGTATATAGAAGGTGTTGACCGCTTAACGGGAAAATGTGTGCAGAGTGTCGACCTGCACGTAAAGGGGTCGACCAAACTCTATAGGTGTCGATCGCTTGGGTCGACCTACACGGCCATAGAGAAATGAAGTGTCGATTGGCGCATGCAAGTGTCGACTGGTAGTGTAAATTAAGTGCAAGTGTCGACCTCATGGATTGACTAACGTAGACAGAGAGAAATGAAGTGTCGATCGGTGCATGCAAGTGTCGATCGGTAGTGTAAAATAAACGGGAGTGTCGACTGCAAAGATCGACCGACGTAGGCTGAGAGAAATGAAGTGTCGGCCAGTATTCACAAGTGTCAACTGGTCAGTGTATTGAGTGGAGAAATATCGACCGGTGAAAACATAGACAAATGAGGTGTCGACCGGTGCTTGTCGGGTCAACCGAAAATAATTCTTTTATATTTTAGAAAACTTGATTTTTTTTTTACTTGTTTTAACCCATGTCTTCCGCTATGATGTTTTTAAATGTTTTCAAAAATGTCATTTTAAGTCAAGGAACAAAAGTTTTAAATATTTTTCTCGAATTTTTCGAACGTAGTTGTGTGAGTAGTAGTAATGAGCGTACCGGAAACTACTAGTGGGTTATCGGGTCGCTACAGAATCAAAGTGAACCAAATTAAACCTAAGGTCGTGGTTAAGTTTTCAAACAATTTTTGTCAGTTCTCAATTTGAATTGAGACCAAAATGGTGGCCATGTTCTGGTTATTCGTTATTGAAGGGTAAAATTGATTGAAGTAAATCGATTTTGTTTATCATATTTCATTATAAAATTCAACTCAAAACTGTCCCAAATTCGACATGAATTTTATTTTTGCTCATGATTTGATGTGAAGAAATCTCAAACCGCAGTCATACTAAACTTAAAGTTATATACTTTAATACCAAGCAAAGTGCAATTTGGCCCCCACATTATGGTGAAAAGGGCAATTTACATTGTAAACTTGGATGATGAGAAAAAATAACCTTAATACATTGATAATGAGCAATTCACCCCTACCGTACTATTTTTTCTTTAAAATGGAACATTTTTGTCACGTGCCATGTTTTTTTACCCAAAATGCCCTTGCCTGGAGTCAGAATCGGACCGAACCAGTTCGCCTAAATTTTAAAAACTAATCAGATTTATGCAAAACCTAACTTCGACGAAGCCTCGCTCTCTCGACCCTCAGCTCGCCTCTCTCTCGCCTCGCTCTCTCGCACTACTCGCTCGCCTCTCTCTCTCTCTCTCTCTCTCTCTCTCTCTCTCTCTCTCTCTCGCACTGCTCGCTCACCTCTCTCTCGCCAGTGGCCCCACCTCGCTCGCGCTCGCACTGCCGGTCTTCTTCCCCTCTCGCTCCCTAAACCCACCTTAAAACTCTAGAACTATTCCCCTTGTCCTTGCGCTTCTTGATTTTTACTTCCGCTCATTTCTTCTGTTTCCATTGTCTGTGTAAGTACCAATGTGAAGTTCACTCTTGTTTTGGATTGTTACTTCTTTTTTTAGATAAAATTTAATTTGATTTTGATTTTGATAGCAAATTTTCTGCTATTCTTTTTTCTGTGCTTGGTTTGTTGTTGTTGCTACTGTAATTTGACTTTTAAGGTCTTTACTATTAAGTGGTGAGAGTATTCTCAATTGATTTTTGACTGTATTTCTCGATTGCTGCATATCGAGTTCAAATCTGGTTGTTAGTAAAATCTCGTTGTGTTGGCTGAATATTGATAATAATTTGCTTAAGTCCATTTTCTGTCCTTGTTTAGTCTGGTGTATTTTTTTGACAGAACTTGTTGAAGTCCATTTTCTGTTCTTATTCAGGTTGTTCGCTTAAATTGTTGACAGAATTGCAGCATGTTCCTACTGTGTTTTGTTGTTGGTGATTTTAATACTGTTTATTTTGTTTGCTTAAATTGTTTACATACCTATTTTGCATTCAACTATTAAAGAATATGTGAATCTGTTAAAATTGAAAAACATAATTGAGAATAAATTATTTGCTGGAAAAATAACAATTGTTGGGATTTATTAGAATATGCATATATAATTTAACATGTTAACATCTTATTAATTGTGTTTGCTGAATCTTTAAGCATTGATTAGTAGGTTATTCTTTCTTGCATATTATTGTGAATTCCTGTGATTTTGATTTTTCTGTTTTTGTTATAATTTGCTTGTTCATGGAAAATGCATATCATGCATATCATGATTTTCGAAATTGTTTTATACGTTACGGCATTATTGCAAGTAATTGTTTTATATCACCTTTGTTGTTTTGTAATTGATTTCCACTTAATTTTTATAACGCTTTTAGTATAAATATTTTTTATAATTATTTTGTTGAACTGTATATGAAAAACATAGTTGTTTCTCTTTTGTTTTGTAAGGAAGGAGATGGACACATTTTCAATTGACTTTCATTATGGAGGGAAGTTTATCAAGAAAAAAGATTTATAGTAAGTGGGTGGAGATGATACATTAGTCATGAATATTGATGTGGATAACATGTCATTTTTTGTGGTTGTAGACATGGTGGTAAATGTTGGATCTAGCGTATGAAATACTTTGTATTACGTGGAGCCTCCATTAGAATTGGGAAACGGATTTCGAAAAGTGAAGTTCGATAATGACGTACTTCAGATGGTTGAGTCATTGGATAACAAACGTTGTATTCATATGTATGTAGACCATGAAGGCATTGACGTATTTGAATAGGAAGAAGGTAAAATTGATGAGTCATCTGATTCATCAGAGTCTAATGGTGGTCCTCAAGTTGGTGAAACGGGGGATCTAATTCATGTAGATGAGGCAGCTGAGCAGGGGCTCCGATTCCATCAGTTTCTACCTCCTTATCCGATGAAAATCTTTCAGCTGCTGTATCTAATGATATGATGCATGCAGCGAACACAGCGGAATCAAGCAACAACTCTTTAGAAGTATGTCTGGGTGATGGATTCAACTCATTGGCTGAAATTAAGAAGAAAGTCGTCAATTATGCTTTGGATAATGGTTTGAATCAGATTTACAAAGTATGAACAACAAAAAGTAGAAGCTAAATATCAGAAAGGTGGTGCTTGGAGACTATACGCATCAAAAGAAGGAGATGAATAAACTTTCCAAGTGAATACGTTGAATGATGTTCATGTGTGTGCTCGCACAATGGAGAGTTGCCATGCAACAACAAAGTGGGGCCAGAATGTTATTTTCATCGATTTAGAAGTCAAACTTGGTGGGAAATACCATATATTATTGACATAGTTAGGCGATACTATAATGTCAACATTAGCCCTAGCGTAGCAATCAGGGCGAGGAGAGGGGCTGGAAATGTAGATTCAATTAAACAATATAAACAACTGGGGTCGTATGTTAGAGAAGTTCTGAGATCCAATCCAGGTAGCACCTTCATTGTGAACGTTGATAGGGTTGATAGTCAAATATAGCCCATATTCAAGTGACTTTACATGTGCTTAAATGCCTGTAAGAGAGGCTTTTTAGCTAGATATAAACTAGTAATAAGTTTGGACGGATGTGACTTGAACGAGGCATGTCCTGGTCAACTTCTAACCGTCATCGGTGTTGATGGAAATGACAGAATATATCTTGTTGCAGTGGCTGTTGTGGATGTTGAGTCGAAGAAGTATTAGAAATGGTATGTGAGGTTGTTGTTAACGGATATTCTATGTGGTCGTAGTGAAGGCTGGACATTCATTTCCGATCAACAAAAAGTAAGTATATGTGATCATTATAAAGGTTTATATTTTCACCTACTGACATATAACTTATCTTTTATGCAGGGTTTGAAAGTGGTTCTTTGAAAACATGTACTAGAGGCAAAAATTCGATTTTGCATACGTCATATGTACGTAAACTTCAAGAAGAAGTTTCATGGATAACTATACAAAGATATTATGTGGAATGCTTTTACTGCAACAACATGTGAAATGTTTGTAAAGGAAATGAAGAAGCTACGGAGCTTTGATGAAGCAGCATATAGATATCTGGCGGAGTATGATGTGAAGCACTGGTGTAGACATGCTTTCAGTCACAAATCAAAGTGTGAGATAACGTTAAACAATATGAGCGAATCATTAAACACCTTCATCTTACCAGCACATGATAAGCTGATTGTGACCATGATAGAAATGATAACATCAACTATAATGGTAAGAATATGTAAGAGACATCAATGAATGGAGCAACAAAACGGAATACTATGCCCTCATATACGAAAGAAGTTAAACAAACTACAAGATGCAGGTAGAAACTGGTTTGCAACTGGAGCTGGGGCTGAAAGATTTCAATTTCGTGATGCCAATCAACAATTCATCGTTGACTTAGTCAACGCTATGTGTAGTTGTAACCGGTGGCAACTCGTAGGCATAACACGTGTCCATGTTGTACCATGCATATCATTCTTGAGTAGGGACATTAAATCGTACGTTGATTGTTGCTACCATCAATAGACATACTTGATGGTATATTCACAGTTTATACAGCTAATGAATAGCTTAGACATGTGGCCACCTCAAGCTACGGGTGAAATTCAACCACCGATTGTGAGAAAACCACCTGGGAGGCCGAAAAAGAAGAGAACGAGGGATGTTGATAACCCTCAAGGTCAGAGTACATTGGGCAAGATACGTAAGGTTATTAAGTGTAGTAAATGTCGGGGAGTGAACCATAATGCTAGACGTGAAAAGGAATAACTATTGATTCTATAATAGAAGCCAGTGTATCAACATCACGAGGAAGATCAACTTTGTTTGGTTTTTCTTCATCTTGCATCGGAACCCATGTTAATGATGTTTTTTTCTCTTTTTCAATTTGTTATATCGTATTTAATTATTGTTAACAATTAATTGTTTATATTATGCAGGAGTCTTCAATACAACCAGACATTCCTAGAGGATGATTTTGTAACGATGATATGAATATAATGTTGATATGAATATGGATATGGTTGGAAATTTTGATTTGGATATGAATTATAGATATGTAGTTAGATATGATTATGAATGAAATATGGATATTTTTGTGGATAACTAGATATTTTTACATTTTTACATTTTGGATTTATATATATAATTGGATATTATTATATTTTGTATATAGCTAAATTTGCATATCATGGATTCGCAAAGGATGATTTTGTAACAATGATATAAAAAGCACATACATATCATGGAAAATGTCATTACAGTTGATAAAGAGTACAGTTACTACCACACGAGTCTACTAAAACAATTGATACAAACTGATCAACAATAATGCAGTAGTGAGACTACATAATACCAAGAACCATAATCTATCCCTAAGTAGCTGCACATTCTTTGATTTAGCTTCTTCGAGTGTTCCTGTAGCTTGTTCGAGCCTTGATTCAGCATCTGCGACTCTTGCTTCAGCTTCTTCGAGTCTAGATTGTAAAATATTAAGCACATTCTTCTGTCTCTCTTTTAATGGTTCATCGTACAAGGAAAAGAAATTGCATCATCTTATGTTTCACTGAAAAAGTATCAATCGTTATTTAAAGTAAAAATTTACGCATCAATTATGACAACGAATAAAAATTTACTTCAAACTTTGGGTAAATAAGAAACCTTCGTCCAAGATTCTTCCTTGTCCAACCTATCGCATTGCTACTCTTACGTTGCAACAACATCTAATTTGAAACATGGAATCTCTACTATCTGTTGAAAAAAAATCACAACAGACTAAACAAGGACAGAAAATGGACTTAAGCAAATTGTAATCAATATTTAGCCAACACAACGTGATTTTACAAACGACCAGATTTGAACTAAATATGCAGCAATTGAGAAATACAATAAAAAATCAATTGAGAAAAGTAAAGACCTTAAAAGTCAAATCACATTAGCAACAACAACAAACCAAGCACAGAGAAAATAAGAGCAGAAAATTCACGATCAAAATTAAAATCAAAGTAGATTTTATCTAAAAAAAGAATTAACGATCCAAAATAAGGGGGAATTTCACATTAGTACTTATAAAGGCAATGAAGACAGGAGAAAGAAGCAAAAGCAGAAATCGAGAAGCGCAAGAACAGGGGGAATAGTTCTAGGGTTTGAAGGTGGTTTAGGGAGTGAGAGGGAAAGAAGACTGTTAGTGCAAGCGCGAGTAAGGCGGGGCGACTGGCGAGAAAGAGGCGAGCGAGCAGTGTGAGAGAGCGAGGCGAGAGAGAGGCGAGCTGAGTGTCGAGCGAGCGAATCTTCGTCGAAGTTAGGTTTTGCAGAAATATGATTAGTTTTTAAAATTTAGGCGAACCAGTCCGGTTTGGTTCTGACTCCAGGCAAGCAAGGGCATCTCGGGTAGAAAAATATAACACATGACGAAAACGTGTCATTTCAACAGAAATGGCACGGTAGGGGGTGAATTGCCCATTATCAATATATTAAGGTTGTTTTTGCCGATTATCCGAGTTTACAGTACAAATTACCCTTTTCACCATAATGTGGGGGCCAAATTGCACTTTATCCTTTAATAAAAATTAGTTCCTAGTTAGTTTTTTGGGTTAAAACAAAAATGAATTGAAATTCATAGTTAAGTTTCTTTCTCGTCTCAATTTGATTATGTCACAACTCGGAGGTGGGTCTAGATAGAAATATCGAGTTAAACGACCTGATTTTCGAAGATGATCCGATTGCGCAACCCAAAACTAGGGTTACAGCAGAAGATTTAAACATAAATTGAGCTCTGACCCACAAGGAACACAAAAATCTACATAGTAATCATATAAAAATAAAATAGTGCAAAAGATAAATCTAACTAATAATATGTAAGGAAATGAAACTGTTAACATTCGAAAGACATATATAAACTCATGTATACAAATGAATAAACAAGAAATTCTCACCAAAGAAAGAAATAAACACTAGAGAGAAGAAGAAGAGAACGAAAGAAAATCATCAATTGCTAACAGCTTTCCCATCAGCATCCACGATCCTAACCTAGAGAAAAGAAATGCGTATTTTTGGGGTGAGCGACTAATTCAATAAGCAGTCCTATACTATATTCAAATGTATATAAAAACTACTTTTATCCTTTTATCCTAGAAATCATGAACAGTTATAAAATAAAGTGTATGAGTTTACATTCAAAAATAATTTTTATTTTCAATTTAGAAACAAACTGACAAGCCACAAGACATTTACAAATCATCAAGTTTTTTATACCATTTGAAAGTAAGTTTAGCAAGCCATCGATGGGGCCGATTTGAAATTAGGTGATGATTCAAGGCTTTGATATAAGGTCATAAAAAAATGTCACTCAAAGGACTTCTCTAACATATGATCATAATAAGGCGATGATTCTAGAGAGTCAATATTATCTCATAAGCCAAGAAGAAAATAAAAGTGACAGCGATCCAAAAATCCTATAGTATCACTTGGGTGGCTAGCAAACCAATCACTAACAACACCGTCTATAATTAACTAAATTACTCTAATCAGGTTTAGAGATTAAGCTTTATCAAGGTCAAAAATTCTTCTTTTTCTTTGAACTCAAGGATTGAGTCATAAAACTAACAACTTTTATGTAACAGAAGATGTAAAAGATATGACTACGGTTGTGTTAGTTGCTCAACTAGATACGACAAAAAATAATTGGAAACCACTATCAGAAAAGGCTCAACAAGTCCAAAAAACATCATCCCATCACACGCATGTGTAACCAATTAAATGAAATACTATGCACTTATAAAGTAAACATAGAAAATGTACATATATATAAATAAAACTAATATGCTGACAACCAAACTTTGTCAGGATATTCATAAGTGTGAATACACCAAAATAAAGTTATTAAAACTAGGCAATATAAATCTAGAATGGTATAGAAACCCCCTGCATCAAGGACAAACTCAAAAACAGAGTTTAAATTCAACTTGCATGAGAAGAATCTTCACAAAACTTGAAGATAAAGGTGTCAGAAACTCAACTTTGGTGATGAAACCTTTCCTTTGCACTATCCTCTTCTCTTCCTTTATTAGTCTTGTGCCCGCGCATGGCCAAAAGATAAGGAAGGAAGGACTTCCTTTCTAAAATTAAAAAAAAAAATAAAGTAAAATAATATATTTACCATATATATAAGTAAAAATATAAAGTATTATAATATATATATTGAACATATTCCATAATAAAAATCCGACACGGCAGAGACACAACGCCAACCAAAACTTTCTCAAGCATAACCGAGAAATTCCCAATGCTAAACAGAACTTACTCGATTTACGTAACAAAAATTTTCGGGACCTAAGCACATGAACACCCAAAACAACCGAACATCAAACACTACATGAAAATTCCCCTCAAACAAACTCGAAGAATATACTAATTTACCTCGCAGGAAACCTTTAAATTCTGCCACACAAGACTTCAAAGTTATCAGTTTGACCAACTGACCAAAAAATCACAAGTGGTCAAATGCTAATGAATTAAGAAAATTTGAGTTAATTCAAAACAAACTTACATGAAATAACCTAAAATTTTGACCCAAAAAAATTAATAAATACAAAATTGACGGATATTATAGTTTCTGATTTCACTTTCATGAAATCAAGACTAGTCTGTGGTTAGATTCAAGTCTAAAAGCAGATCAAACAAAACCTTCCCCACACTTAAGTACGATGACATGGGGAAGGGATAAGTGTTGACGGTTGAGCAACAACTTTCAAATCTTCACAAAGTCGAGCATTAGCTGCTTTTGTGTAGACTTAGAGGATGCATCTCTAGAGCCACTCCCATGTTTTCTAGGGCAATTTCAAGGGAATGGGAAGAGGAAATTACAAACTAAGAGGGCAAGAGGTGTTGAAAGTATAAACTGCCAAAACAAATCTAGAAATGCTTATATTTATATGCATATTCTTAAAGTTTGATGCATCCAAAAGCAGGTGGCACTAAGGTAATTGAACAAAATGATGAATTAGCTTGTCTTAGTATAAAAGAGGTCGTGCCAATAGGTCAAAGATCGTAACCCAACTGACCATCATTTAGTTTTTTAGATTTTTATTATTTACTCCAAAAAAAAAAAAAAATTCTATCCTTCATATTTTATGGAATAGGAAATGTAGTCACCTCTAACAGTAACTTCTTTTCATAAGAATTTTGACGTTATTGTTTGTGTTTATTTCTTTCCTTCTGCATAACATACGTTTGGAGGACAACTGAGATAATGGTCAAAAAGCACATTTTGATGGGGTCGAAATTTCCAAATTAGCACTTCTCTGGCCTTGTTTGAAAGAAACATTTCATTACTGCTATAATGGCATATTCACTACTTATCCTTTACACATGATCTGTCCAATCACCAAATTTAGACTTACCATAAGATCCATTATAATCTTATAGCATGGGTTGTAAGTATATGAAAGATCAGTCATACCAAAAGAAACTTTGATAAAGGGTCGGTTTGTTTGTATTTTGTTACGTTGATGGTTGCAAAAAAGTGGTCAGGTAACTGCTTTTTTGATAAGTACGTGCTCTATATCCTGGCTTTAGAATATAGCAGCTATCAACACTGCAAGAAAGAATTTCTGTTCGTATAATATTGTTCGCTATTATGGAGAAATGTAAAACAAAAGGTGATAATAGAAGAAATAACATTTGATATTATGTGAAAAATCTTTACCGAGAAAAACATTTTACACTTCTCGTGCATGACTAAACTATAATTCGAGTCATTGAATTCTAACACTTGGTTCGTGTCAGGGTTTGGTGATGAAACAAAAATGATAGATTGCACCAAAAAACTTGCAATGCAATAAAAAGCGATGAACACAGATACATATTTTTTTTGACAATTTGTGATCATAGCGAAAGGATTTGGCCGATATATCTTATTTATTTTATATTTTTGATCTATGGTATTTAAGAGTTTTTATATCTTTGTCTCAAATATAAACTATTCTCCGTCTATAATTTTGATAGTAAATTTATCTCCTCTACGTTTAATTTTTTATTCATTAGATTTTTCTATGTAAATTTTCGGTGTAAGTCATATTTGCAGTTAGTTAAAGTTTGTGATCTGCCATACCTTCGTAGGAAGAAAGAGAGTTTGTCTTCCACTCTTCAAAGCTACCACTACATCTTTTGATTGATGAGTTGTTTTCTCACCCTGACATTTACTTTAAACAGTCGTAACTGAAAAAGAAAAGTGCAAGGAACCAAATTTTGACCATGCATGAAATTGCCAAATGACCCACCGCTTGGGTAATTCAATATTTGCGTCCAAAACAGGGAACCTAATCAAAAAGAAAATCATCTTTTTCGAAGGCATTTTCCCACAATAGATTCGAGTCCAGGGATCGAATCGGGACCTCTCCCACCAAAATTGCAAAACTAACAAAGAGTTCTTGGGAGAAATATTTCTTTCTTTTTTTTTTACCAAAATCGTAGTGACGGAAAAACGATTTTGCTTTGCTTTTGAGCAGATTTGGTTAAACAAAGCAAGTTGTTTTTGTCTTTGTATGGTAAAAAAAAACAGTAGTGTTAGAACTAAAAATTGAGATTATGTGGTTAATTAGTGGATTATATACTAAAGAAAAATCCTAAATTGTCCTCAAAGTTAACCACTAAAATCACCAAATATGCTTTAAAAAAATGGCAAGATTGTAATTAAGAGAACAATGAAGGGCAAACTAATATAAAAATCTTCATATATAGTGCTCAAAGATTTCAAATTGCACAGAAACGTTAAATCTTGTTTTTCAAGAGAGATCTTCATTTATCCAAACTCAAAATGGCCATTACTCCAATTGTTCCTCCGCCCATTTTCCAACAACCTCCACAACTAACTCCATTTTCTGCCATTTCGCCGCATCGCTTTCATTTGGCTCCAAGGATCCGAACCCGAGAAACATTGGCAACGATATTTGAAGAAGTTGAAATCGAACATAGTGATCAGATGTTAACTCTTATCCTGCCCGTGTCATTTTTCATGAAGAAGCCAACTTGTTTCATAGAGGTTAGAAGCCTCAATAATGATCTAACAACTCCAAATGCAAATGTGGGTTGGGAGTGTAGAGAGTCCATGAAATATCTCATGTAACTTTTGTTTATGTAACGCATATAACATGCTTCTTTTTTATATTGCAGGCATTATATGAGTTGTGTAATCGGTTTAGTTTTGAAATTGTGATAAGAAATTGCATATCAATGCTGTCGACGACCTAATCTTGTTATGGTAAATAAAAGTTACTTAGATATTAAATACAATGATGGTGAAGACACATCATCCTTGCAGTTTTTGTCATGGAAGAGAGCTGAAAATACAATCAAGCTAAAAAGGAATAGAGCCAAACCAAGTTGGCTCACTAATTTCATAGAACGTATCATCATCCACTAGCGCATCACAGAAAGGTATGAATTGCATGTACAAAAGACAGGAAAATGAAATAAATAAACCCTTCGCACCTTCTTCTTCTTTCATTAACCCTTAATGGAGATATCCAGTAGCATTAGTTCCTTCCTTGAGTCTGCAGGCCATGGCACAGGGTACATGATCGTAGTCAGCTCAAGTGCATAAATCGAATCTCTGCACAAAATTAGAAAAAAAAAAAGCTTTCGGATTTTAATAATTTGCTAAAAGAAATCAGCTTGAATTAACTTCTGTGGAAGGGCAAATAGAACAACATCTATGAAATCTGGTCGCAGTTTTGCTCGAAAATTCGAGCAGCTGATGTAAGCAAGCTAAAACTTCTAAGGATGGTAATTCCAAATCATTTCGTTCAATCAAATTAGATGTTCCAAGATTTGACAGTGAAGGTCCCATGGATGAATTTTCAAGGTAGAATGATATACTTTGATTAGGATGAACTGGATGATACATAAAGATTGAGTACAGCGTCATTCCATCTTGATGGAGCTACACTCCAATGATTTAAATGGGTATATAATTTGAGAGGCTTTTTACAATATTTAGTAGTCCACTTTGGACAGCCACAATAAACAGATTTAGAAGATGATTTGTCTAATAGAATGCAGATGACAACAAAAATTGGTTTTCAAAATCGTTTTGAAGTCCTAATGAATCAAATAGTACAAGTGTCTTCTTCATTCCTACAAAGCTGCTCTGAATTTGGATAAAAAAGCGACATAAAAACATGGGAAAATGCATTGAAACCTCAATCATAAAAACAAGCTATTAGTTTAGCCGAGTTTAGGAAGACAAACTAAATGATCAAGGAATTAAAAATCTACCTAAAAAAAAATTGTATCATCAATCGTTGAGGGTGAGTAATAACACATGAGCTTTACTTCCTACACCTAAAGCTCAACTAAATCCGACGATATTGGATGCAGAATCTTCTGGTATTCCACTCTAGATATTAACATTCAACAGAAATGATTGAATGATGTTCCATGATGAAGAGGAAAATGCTTTAGAGGAAATTACATTATCTAGATGGCAATTTCCAAGGACCGTGAGATCTGTGGGATCAATTGGAGGAAAGGCATTGAAAATTTTGATGGATTGAGGATCTACTCGCAATTTTATTCAAGACCGACTGGTTTAGCAATTAAATTTTCTAGTTCAATCTTCTCAACACTTCAAGGGTATTAGTAGGAAATTGAGAATTACTAGCTTGTACATGTTCTTGTTTACTATTAAAAGTGAAAATTCAAGATGAAATCTTTTTAATTAATTTCTATGCACTAGCAATTAATGGAATGGATATAGTTTTGGGAGTTCAATGACTAGAACTCTTGGGACCAATTATGATGGATTGTGAATCGTTAATAATGAAATTCAATTGTCATTATAGATTGATGACTTTAAAGGGTGAATGGCAACAAACTCCTGCAACTACGTGTAAGCTTAATATGAATTAAATTAATTTATTTTGATGATGAATATGCTTTTATTGAGTTAATATACTCTAAGTTGATCAACTTTGAGCTCATTAAAATATGCTTGAAAATGGATATTGGAAAATACTAACGCATTTTGATAATGAGTGTGCTTTGGTTGAAGTTCATTCATAGGACTAAAACAAAAAGATCGCTCAAAATGTCTAAGTTTGATGTGCGTGTGTGCCCAAGGAAGAGATGTGATTACCCAGTCCCAAGTGATGTTAAAATGAAGCCTTCAACGTTAACCCAGACCCAAGAGAAGTTGATCAATGGCAGGCCAATCTCGAGCCTCAAAAAAAGAGAAGTCATAGCTCAAGCCCCGGGACCTTATTAGCAGTTCTCAACACTGCTAGTCCAATCTCAAGCGCGGTTAAGTCGCATTGGCACGAGCTCGAGGGATGAGTTTTCGAGGCATTAAGTGTGGATGTCTGGAGTTGGACTGTGGTAGCCAGTGACAGAAGTCCAGAGAGTCATGCAACAATCCACTCTAGAGAAAAATTCAAATTGAGGACTCACGAACATGGTCACTCGATTGAGAGATGCGCATCTGCAGTAGCCACCTACCACATTTATGTCTCTAACGGAAACATTACGGTCGTCTGGAGAGTCGTAGGTTGGAGATCTCGAGTAATTCGAAGAATTTTTATAAATAGAAGTATCATCCGTTATGCAACCCACTAGAACAAAACTGAGAAAATCATACTGAAGGGTTGAGCGTTTACTTTGACATTTTTAAGTGTTCTTTCTTGAGCACTAGCTTATTAAGCTCTCATATTCTTTGATTTGAGATTTTACATTTGAGAGAGTTTGGTCGTTATAATAAAAAAACTTCAAACACTATTCTTAATTTACGGTAAAAGAAGAAAAATGCCTAGAAGGTTGTAAATATTTGATTAACACCTAAAACCTCAATCCAGTGTAACCAAATAAGTTTATCGAGGGAATCTTCAATTGGAAGCCTTGAAGGGTAGACTTAAGTTGTAAAACTGGTATTTTATATTAGTTATTAATTTTTGATTTGTTGAAAGAGAGACAGTTGGCTAAGAAATGGATATCTCAATTGTGAGAGTTTCCAAACGTGTTTCTTGATGAGTTGTTGAGTTGCTTTCGGACCAAGAGATCAAGTTCCGTATTGATTTAGTTCCCGGCACCACCCGGGTTTCAATTCCTACCTATAAGATGACACCTACAAAGTTCCACAAGTTGAAGAAACAGTTGGATGAACTTATGGATTGAGGAATCATCTAAGAAACCACGCCGCCTTGGAGTGCCCAAGTGTTGTTTACGAAGAGGTAGATGGTTCCTTACGACTTTGTATCGATTACTGAAGGTTGAACCGAGTTACTTTGAAGAAAAAAGATTGGCTGTTGAGAATTGACCCAAAGTTTTTGTTAGGTTCGCGTTCTGGTCTTGACATAAGCATTTTTGTTGACTGCATCAACAAATGAGTTTGCAATCTCTCTCTCTATATTATTATTTGTTATTGACATGTGTGGATGATAGATATTAGATCACTGACTAGAGAGAATAACTAATTTAAGATTGCAAATTAAATTAGTTCTTTAATAAAATGAAAAAGATAGATAACTTAATTTACCACTCCTCTCATTCTTAAGTTATATCGATCAAAAAATTGGCAAGAGAGTAGAAAAATTGTGATTCAAAAGAACGTATAAATTTTTCTTTGCTAGTTAATCGAAATGGATTCTTAAAAGAACCAAGAATAACCTACAAGAACCCTAGAAAATTCAAATAACTAAAAAAGGTACCTAATGTTGTTTACAAGTTACATGATCTCCCATAAGGACTGGTATCTTGATAGCGAGTGCTCTGAATATATGACAAGAGATTGGTTAAAGTTTATCTTCATCACCAATAAAAAAGAAAATGTCATTTTTGAAGGTAATTGAAAAGGAAAAATTATAGGCATGGACAACATAGATAATATTTCAAATTCTATTATTGAAAATATTTTCCAAATCGATGATTTGAAGCGTAACTTGTTGAGTATTAATCAATTATGTGATAAATATCATAAATTTTTTTGAGTCAAAACTTTGTATGCTAGAATAGAGTAGAGTAGAGATGGAAAAACTTTATTTATTGGTCGTAGAAATGAGAATATTTTGTGATGGATTTGAATAATTTATTTAGGTTTGATGAAAAACATTTCTTGACAAATTCCTCTATTAGTGATTGTTGATTTTGATATAAGAGATTAGAACATGTAAGAATTGACATCTTAGCTAAAACTACTAGAAATAATTAGTGAGGGGTCTTCTTAAGATTTTGTTAGATAAGAATAAAATTTGTAATGTTCGTCATATGGGAAAACAAACTAAGAATTAGTTTACTTCTAAAAATTTTGTCTCTTGGTCTAAGGCTCTCTAAGTACATTACAGATGACTTCTCTAGATTCACTTGAGTTTTTTTAAGCAAAGGATGAAACCGTCAAGATCTTCTCTAGCTTCATGGAAAAAGTTTAAAAAGTAGGATCGAATAACCTTTTGGGGGTGTGGGGTTAATTCTTTGAATATTCTTTTCCAACTTCACCTTCGGTACAAAAGATTTAATTTTTGGGTGTCAATCTAAAGTCTTACACTAAATCTTTCTCATACTATGACCTTTTACTCATTCACAATTTTACAAAGAAAATGTGTGACTGATATAACATGATATCACACTCTTTCAAAATTGATAATCTCAAGTTAGTGCTAGAGAGATGAGATTAAAGTAGGAGAAGTACGTTGAGTTTTGTAACCTGTTGATTCACAAATGAAGGAAACAGAGAGAAAGCAAAACAATGGAGAGGAAGGAGAAAAGACAATCACCCAGAGATCTAATTAATGAAAAACTATTTCTATACAAGTATATGCTATGAAAGAGAAATCTGTAATGATGAAGTGAAAAGACAGTAGTTACAAATAGACTAAAATACTTAGGAATAAACTAAACAGTAACTATATATGCTAATACCCCCCCTCAAGATCAAGGTCGATGGCTGCAGATCTTGGAGAGGAAGCTGTTGAACAATGCCGGAGGTAGAGGTTTGGTGAGAGCATCAGCCAATTGATTTTCTGAAGGGGTGAATTGTACCAACAACCTCTTTTGAAGCACTTTTTCTCGAAACGAAGTTGTAGTCTATTTCCACATGCTTGGATTTTGAGTGCAAGACGGGGTTAGAGGCCAGATAAGTAGCACTGAGATTGTCACAGAGTATGATGGGAGGGTCTAAGGGAGTAATACCGAGTTCTTGCAAGAGTGACTGGATCCAAAGGATCTCGGCCGCACCGTTGACAACACTGCGATACTCTGATTCCGTGCTGGAACGAGACATGGCTCGCTGTTTAGTAGAGGACCAGGACACGAGATTCGTGCCAAGAAAAATACAAAAACCGTTGGTGCTCTTGCGGTCATCCGGATAGGAGGCCCAATCAGCATCCGTATAGCAAGTTAAATGAACAGAGGTAGAAGGCCTAAAGGAGATGCCGAGAAGGATTGTACCTTTAACATAGCACAAGATGCGCTTGACAGCTTGCCAGTGAGCGTCAGACGGGGAATGCATAAACTGGGAGACTTTATTGACTGGGAAGGCGATATCAGGTTGCGTGAGACAGCAGTAGTGCAAACCACCAACGATGCTACGATACAGAAAACCATCCTGAAGAGGTGTGCCTGATTGTAACGAGATGACGGTCCAGCTACCATTGGAGTTGGAATTGGTTTGCAAGATGCCATGTTGGCTCTGTGGAGAAGATCCATGATATATCGGGACTGAGAAAGATGCATAGCCGTAGAGGTCTGAGTGACGGAAATGCCCAGAAAGTAAGATAGATACCCAAGGTCCCGGACTTTAAATTGAGAATGCAGATATATGAGCAACTGCTCTAACAAGGCTGGGGAGTCACCTGTCAAAATGGTATCATCCACATACACGAGCATAATGATAACAGAAGAGTGTGTCCGACGTATAAAAAGTGATGAATCAGACCGTGATGCAGAGAAACCTCAATGGAGTAAAGCAGTGTGAAGTTTGGTGTACCATGCACGCGGAGATTGCTTAAGGCCATAGAGGGCTTTATGTAGTAGGCAAACATCCGACAGAGATGATGGATCAATGAAACCGGGGGGTTGGTGCATGTAGACCCTCTCAGTGAGGTCACCGTGTAGGAAAGCATTGCTGATGTCAAGTTGCTTAATAGGCCAATGAGAAGACACAACTAAAGAGAGAACGAGGCGGACAGAAGTGGGCTTGACCACTGGGCTGAAGGTCTCATCATAATCAACACCTGCAGTTTGATCATAGCTTTTGGCTACGAGACGAGCCTTATACCGAGAGATTGTACCATCAGGATTTAATTTTGTTTTGAAAACCCACTTGCAGCCTATTATTTTCGCACCGCGTGGAAGGGGAACCAAAGTCCAAGTATTTGTTTCTTGGAGGGCAGAAAATTCCTTTGTCATAGCGGCAAGCCACTAAGGACATTTTGCAGCTTGGCTAAAGGTTCTGGGTTCAGTTGCAGGTGCCAGAAAGAGAGCTCTTGGTTTAAAAACCCTAACTTTGGCTCTGGTTGTCATGGGGTGGGTATTTGGAGTGGAAAGGGTGGGTAAGGCTATGGCAACAGGTGGAAGAGATTGAGGCATGGTGGGGGAGCTGATGAGGGAGAGAGGAGTAGGGTTAGTCGGAGGGCGAGAAGAGGGAGATGTGGTTGATGTAGACACAGTGGGGTGGGGGGAATGAGGAACGTAAGGGATAAAGATTTCGAAAGGTGATGGGATGGAAATGGGCTTGGTAACTGAGGTAAAGGGAAATTGAGACTCCACAAACGTGACATGACGAGAGATATAAATTTTATTGGACTCGGGTTCAAGACAGAGATAACCTTTGTGATGGAGACTAGGTCCTAGAAAGACACAAGGACGAGAACGAGGTTGGAGTTTGTGTCGGTTAAACGAACGAAGACGAGGGAAGCACAAACAACCCAAAACACGAAGTGACAGGTAATTTGAAACTTTATGTAACAGGCATTCGTAGGGCGATTGATGTTGAAGGACAGGAGTGGGTAGCAGATTTATTAAGGTGGCAGCGTGGAGGAAAGCATAGGTCCAGAAATGGAGAGGAACAGAAGAATGAAAAAGTAGGGCGAGGCCTCTCTCTACAACGTGACGATTTTTCCGTTCAACTCTACCATTTTGGTTGGGAGTATATGGACAGGAGACACGATGTTGAATGCCAAGAGATGTAAAAAGACGAGTGAAGGCTTGAAATTCTCCACTCCAATCCGATTGAATAGTTTTAATTTTTGCATTGAACTGTGTTTTAACAAACTGATAGAAATGAACAAAGGTGTTATACACATCACTTTTTAATTTTAAGGGAAAGAGCCAAGGGAAACGGGTACAATCATCCACAAATAAGACAAAATATCGATCACCCGTAATTGATTTAATTGGAGATGGACCCCAAACGTCTGAATGTACAATATCAAAAGGGAATTGGGCACGAGATTGAGAAATTGAGAAAGCGAGTTGGTGGCTTTTGCTCATTTGGCAAGAGGTACAAAAGAGTGGTTGGTTGGGTTTGGAAGGCACATTACAAGTTTGAAGAACCTGTTGCATCACCGATGAGGATGGATGGCCCAATCGGTGATGCCAAAAGTTCTCCGAATTAGGCACGGGAGGGGTAGACCGAGCTTCGAGCATAAAAAAAGGGGCGACTGATGGAGTATGATAAAGACAGTCACTGAGACTGCCATGGAGTAGCGTCTGGTCCGTAATCCGATCCTTAACAAAAAGGGAATTCGGGTGAAACTCAACAAACACAGAATTATCTTGACAAAGCTTAGACGTGCTTAAGAGATTGTGAGATAGATTAGGAGAGTGATAGACATGCTGCAAATGTAGGGATCGGTCTAGTGCCGGAATAGTAGCAAAACCGAATTTTGAGAGGGGGAGAAGAGTACCTTCGGCCGTTGCTACTCGCGATGGAGAGGAGAGATGCTGAGGGCAGCTGAGGAGATTAGAATCCGGCGTTAAATGGTGGGTAATGCCGGAGTCGAGAACCCATGGGTTGGCCCGTGATAGGGCGGGGGTAAGGAGGAGACCTGGAGAAGTTTGTCGGGGATCTGGGCGGGCCAGGTTGGGTGGAGGAGAGAAAGTCGCTGGAAGGGTATGGGTTAGATGATAAGAGGGCTAGGCTGGGTTTGAGTTGGGTAGGAAATAGGTAAGATGGGCTTGGGCTGGAAAGTAGGCTTGCTGGGCTGCAGACGGAAGGTGGTAACAACGCAGGGCCGAGTGGCCCGATTCGTTGCATATCTGACAATGAAGCTGATTGGGCCTAGAAGGCCGC
The DNA here is from genome assembly GCA_022433055.1 of Begonia peltatifolia. Lineage (NCBI taxonomy): Eukaryota > Viridiplantae > Streptophyta > Magnoliopsida > Cucurbitales > Begoniaceae > Begonia > Begonia peltatifolia. Next base: position 17,563,091 of record CM039517.1, on the reverse strand, counting down.
CATTGCCCGGCCTGCTGAGGAAACCCCGGTTTGCGGTGAGAAGGAGTGGGCAAAAATTGGGGGCAAACAGGGGTATTCGGACGATGGTTCCACGACGGCCGATAGGGACGCTGAGAGATGAAGTGCGCCTGCATCTGGGCCGGCGTCGGAATGGCGATGATAGAGTATTGTTTTTCCAGGCATAAATCAAAACTTTGGAGCTGGCTCTGGACTTCTTCCAGCGGAGGTTCATCGACACGATTGATAACCGAGGTCACGAACACGTTGTACTCGCTGCCCAGACCATTGAGGAAGTAGATAATTTTGTCTTTGTAGGCGACCGGCTCGCCGACTGCCGCAAGAGTATTGCACAGGACAGTGAATTTCTGAGAATAGCTAGAGGCTGAGAGGCCATCTTTGGAGAGAGAGTGCAAACGACTTCGTAGATCCGTTATTCGGGCCAAGGAGGAGGAAGGAAAGAGCCGTTCCAGGGCTGACCAGACTTCGCTAGCGGTGGAAAAAGCAACAATCTGTGGTAGGAGGTCCTCAGACAGGGAGGCAAAAATCCAACTCATAACGATTCTGTTGTAGCGTTGCCACAGGGTATGATCTGGGTTTATTTGGGTGGATTCTGCATCCAGAAAATTAGGAGGTGAATGAGAGGAGGGGTCTAGGAGATGTTCGATGCCGTTCGCAATGATGCCATTGAGGAGCTGCGCCTTCCATACCAGATAATTTGAGTTATTGAGCTTACTATGAGTGTTTGGTTGACTATGGGTAACGGAGGTAGAGGGGAGGAGTTAGAAATCATAGGAAAGGCAGTGGTCGAACTAGAGGAGGCCATTTCAAGCTATGACACCACGTTGACTTTTATAACCTGTTGATTCACAAATGAAGAAAACAGAGAGAAAGCGAAACAATGGAGAGGAAGGAGAAAAGACAATCACCCAGAGATCTAATTAATGAAAAACTGTTTCTATACAAGTATATGCTATGAAAGAGAAATCTGTAATGATGAAATGAAAAGACAGTAGTTACAAATAGACTAAAATACTTAGGAATAAACTAAACAGTAACTATATATGCTAATAAAGTAAACTCTTCTTGATGAAAATTTTGCACCTCTACGTGTAGGAATCACTCTTGTTGTTTTTACGATGCTGAAATGTGCTTCTATTTAAACATTTTTCCAAACATATCGATGAGCAGGGACTCTACATGTACGGAGTAGGACTCAGTCATATATTCATTGGACACATTATAAGGGGAGGTACGCTCCTACTCTTTGAAAAAATGGCTCTGTTGCGAGACTCCGCTCCTTGCAAAGAGTTCTTTGCATAAGTGTTAGAATACGATTTTTATCAAACTAGGCTTTTGCTTTGTATATGAGGCCCCACAAAAAGACTTATTTGCTTGGATGAACTAAAACCAAAACTTTGCTAGTTGAACACCCTCTAATCTTGGACGCTGCAAGAGTTCTTTGTTTTTATTCTAAAATGTGGGAGACTCCACAATCAGCTTCGGAGTTCTATGACAGAGTTCAGTTACCATTACGCCTTTCAGGACTAGGACTCCGCAAGTCTACCTTCCCTTTTATTTGTACTAAAGCAGGTGTCTGTGACCTAATCATCCTCTTGGCATTGGGACTCTGCAAATTCATCTTTTTCAACTATAACTAAGACTGGGCTCTCGCAATACTGTGCTCTCCTGCTGCAATTAATTCTTCAACATTTTATACTTTATTATTGTATATAAAATTATCAAATATGAACTTAGTCAACAAACATATTAGAAATTTCAAATACACATTTACAAGGGCATTTTCAATATTAGACAATCAAGTAACAGTATTCGACTAAGAATCACTTTCTTTTTGTTAACTTAGATTTATAAGTTATTAATTAGTCAATCTTCATCTTAACCCACATTAAGTTAACAATCTCCCTCGTTTTCATGATGACTATAGTATTCTAAGTTAACCACTTAGAAGAAAGTATCCTCCACCTTAATACATGATTGTTTTCATTTCTCTTAAAATATAAGAAAATAAAGCAAAGTTTCATTTATTTTATCTTCCTCCTTAATTGTTATAAAAAAGAATACATAACCCAATAGGTAAGAGCCAACCAGATATGCATGGACCAAATATCAACAGATACAATGTAATAACTCAAAAATTTTGAATTTTTAAATTTTATTCCTGAAACTTTCAATTTAAGTTCAGTTGGAGTTTCGAAAAATGTTTTAACGGAAAAATTAAATTATAAAACTTGGAGTTTGGTTTTGTGGTGGGTTTGAAAATTTTAAAATCGAGTGTACCCGAAATTAACGAAATTACGGACGATTAAAACACGTGAGGGTATTTTGGTAATTTGTAATTAAATTAAAAGTTTTATAATTTAAAAAAAAAAATTTATAAGGTGGAATGGCTTCGGGTGGAAGTCATTCCACCGTGTTACAGCGCGGCCGAGAAAAAGAGCGAGAGAGAGATCGAGGAAGGGAAACCGCCGACGACCGATCGCCGAGGGAGAGATGCCGGTGCCCAGAGTACTCCGGTGAGCTGAAGTGAGAAGCTGTTTTGCCTTCCCGCACTGAAAAACTGAAGATGAGTTCTCCCCTGTTTCGGTTCCTGTCGACCGAGCTTGAGGGCTCGGTTCTTTCTTGTTTTCCGACGATTTAGCTCGGTATAGGAGTCGGTTATAGGCTGTGAATGTGGGTGTAGTGGGCGGACAGTGAATGCTCAGAAGGGAGGGGGGAAAAACCTGAGGCTTGTTGGCTGTGGGGTTTGGATTTTGAGTTCGCTATACTTGGTTTTGTCCAGATTGTGCTTAATAGGTTGAAATGTGATTGTTCGGTGAAGGAATTGGCGAGATTGGATCAAAGTTGAATTTTCGGCTATTTTTCGTATAAAAATAGATTCTATTTTTGGCCGTTTTGGCCTGGCTTCGGTTGATCATCTTCAATTCTGTTTTTGTGGGTTAAAATAGGTTGTTAGAGGGACGTATGGCCACTGGAATCGTTCAATTCCGATATCCGACGTAAAAATTATGCGCGTCGGAAGTTTATGTCGGATTTTGGTCCAAGTCAAATTAGTGAGCGTTTTTAATAGAATTGCGATGTGTGATAGTAGCATATCCATTTTTGGTGCGTAAAACTAGTTTTGAGTGAGTTTTGGTTGAAGAAAAATAAAAAGTTGAAATTTTATAAAAAGAGGCAGATTCGGTTTCGGGGTTTTTCCACCTAGCTGCGGCTTACCGTTTTAAAATCCGTCTTAATATGTTAAACTAGGTTCCTAAGGGGACGTTTAGCAACATGAATAGTCCGATTCCGTTAACGGACGCAAAAGTTATGCGCGTCCGAACTTTATGCTGGTTTTCGGGCGAACCACATTGGTGATCTGTTTTAACTAAAATTTCATGGACTTAATTAGGAGATGTCATTTTTAGCTATTTGGTGAATTTTGAGATGAAGATTGATGGGTGATTATTTGTGTTTTAGGTTGACACACTTTTCGGTGAAGCTGTGCGTCGAGCCAGCTTAGGACGTCAGGTAAGTAGTGCATGCATGTATTTTGCCCAAACGGGCCTACACTGTAGAACTTTAGGGTTTATGTGATTGATTATGATTGCGTGTTGTTTGTCACACATCATATTTTAAAAACGTGGACGAAAATGGTTTTGAGCATGTTTTGAGTATGTGGTGAGACGTGTGGCGGTGGTACCGCGGATCCCGCTAGTGTGCGGGCCGGTGCTTCACCAGTCGCGGATTCCACTCGAGGAGTGGGCCAGCTGGGTCGTTATGCGGCGTGAATGTGTTGATGGTGAGGGTGATGGGCAGTGGTACTGCGGATCCTACTAGTGTGTGGGCCGGTGCAACACCAGTCGCGGATCCCGCTCGAGGAGTGGGCCGGCTGGGCTATCGCAAAACTTGTGCGTGTGGCAACTGTGGCCTCGTGCTGGGGAGGCTGGGACGGGGGCGACGTGTCAGGGTGTAGTGTGGCATGAGGTACACCCTTACCCTGATGTGGTTGCCGTGTGGTGATGCGTGTGCGTAGCTTGTGGGCCTCGTTGCTGGGGAGTCCGTGACGATAGCGATGTGTCAGGGTGTAGGGTGGCGTGAGGTTCCTCCTTACCCTGGTGCAGCTGCACTACGCGTCACAGATGTGACAACATGAGTGTGAGTGTAGAGACTACATGTGATAAGATTGCATTGTCGGCTTTTACTTTCATATCGCATTACTTACTGAGCGTTAGGCTTATGTTGTGTGTTTTGTGGTGTAGGTGCTGACGATCTCGCTGATGAGCCTCGAGAGCCTAGTCCTGAGGCATAGGATTGTTGGCGGCGTGCGACTGAGGCACCAGATGGCGGATTTTGTTAGGGCGACCCGACCCGTGGAGATGGTAGGTGGTGGCTTGGTTTGTTTGCGGGTATTTTTCTTTTTTGGTGATTATGTACAGTCGATGAGATGAGTTGTATATGCGTCAGTGTATAGGTGTTTATGGAGTGCGTGTGATTTTGGCGACGTACGCATATATTTTACATGTAGGAGCTTGGAATTGCTCTATACTGTGAATTTTCTTCGTTTTGCAATTGATGGATTTTCATTGTCTTCATACTCTGATTGTGTTATGGTGATTTCTCTGGATGATGGATAGATAAATATTGTTAGTTTTGGTGAACTGTGTGCAGGGTTTGAATTTTTGGGATAGCCAGTTTTTAGGCGTTACTCTGCCAAAATTTCGGGAGAGGGGTTGGGAGTCGAGAGGATATTAAATAGGTTGAGGTGTGTACAGTGAATGCTAGAGAAGTGTAGATGAGCGTGGCATTGCAGCGTGATCGCAGGTGCGCGGGGCACGCAGCCCTGCGGGTACTTACGGGTCGTGCGGCGTCGGGTGAGGGCGTGCGCGCAGACGTGCTGTACAGCGGCAGAGTGCGTGGGGCACACGGCGCTGTGAGCGTGTGCGAGATACAGTGACGTTGAGTTGGCACGTGCGGCACCACGATGGTGCGCGCGGGGTGTCGAAGTTGGGACGTGAGTGCGCGGCACCGGATTGTGTAGTTTGAGGGGTGCGTTGGATTCTTTTCTAAGATTTCGAGTCTTACCGTTTTATCTTAAACTATCTTAAATGGTTTTTTTCTTTTCCGCTGCGTAGTTTTTATGTTGAGGATTTCGTGTTCCCTCTTCGGGACGCAAGTTGTTTCGAATCGAGTCGAAAACTTTTCATACTCACAAATGTTCTTTTGAAAATGTTTTGAAAACAAAAGGGGTATTAAATTGAGTGAGTTATGTCAAGCGTTAGTGTGTGTAGTATGTAGATGCACTGTAGCACACCGGGAACGTGGGTTTTCACGGGGTGTTACAGTTATGGTATCAAAGCCACGGGGTCGACGTCGTTCAGAGGATTACCTAACACCGCTAGCCGCTGCACGGGAGCACTCCACCAACTGTAAGTGTTTAGATTTGAATTTATTGTAGTACTAATGTGAGCCTTATATTTATGTTAAAGGTAGAAAATGTCAGAAGAGATGAGGGATAGAGGCAGAGGGCGGCCACGACGAGAGGCGCCTCCTAGAGCTGTGGGCGACATGGAAGATACCGTCTGACAGCTTACCGAGTTGGTCCACTGTCAGTCTCAGCAGTTAGAGAGTTTTATGAGCAGGGACGACCAGGGTCAGTCTAGCACCCAGGGTTCGTCTGACAGAGGGGGTGACAGGCTGCATAGACTTAGACCCCCAACCTTTGACGGATCATCTCCAGATCCTCTCAGTGCTGAGGAGTGGATACGGAGCATGGAGAGGATGTTGAGTTTTGCCAAGGTAGAGGAGCAGGACAGAGTTTCTAGTGCGGCATTCTATCTTGCCAAGGATGCGAACCATTGGTGGCATTCTGTGGCGGCCACGAGAGATGTGGAGGCCATCACCTGGGAGGAGTTCAGGTCGGTGTTTTTCGGCAAGTATTTCAGTCATTCAGTCAGGACACAGAAGATTGTGGAGTTTGCACAGTTGAAGCAGACCGGCACTGTGACCGAGTATATACAGCAGTTCGAGGCCTTATCGCGGTTTGCAGGACATTTGGTGAGCCTCGATGAAAATAAGGTACATCAGTTTGTGCAGGGCCTGAAGCTGGATATTTATATGGGCATGCGGATTGCGGGGACCCGAGGCATGCCGTACGAAGAGGTGGTAGCGAAGGCCCTTGACATTGAGGAGGCTCGGGCGAAGCTTCCTAGTTATCGGGAGGTACCCAGAGAGCAGCCTCGGAGATCATTCAGAGAGTCGCTGCCACAGGCCAGCGGGGAGGTGTCCATGCAGAAGGGCCTGAAGAGGCCTAGTGACAATTCTAGCAGCCAGGGGAGCACTAAGAGGCCGCAGGGGTCGGGACAGTTTCCAGTGTGCCCGAAATGTCAGAGGAGCTACCTGGGCGAGTGCAGGACGGGCCCAGTGCGGTGTTATAACTGTGGCGAGGTGGGCCACATGTCCAGAGGGTGCCAGAAGCCGCGTCAGAACCGCTGCTTCAACTGCAATGAGGTGGGACACTTTGCCAGCAGATGCCCAACGGCGAGCAAGGCGTCAGCCAGAGTTACACCGAGGGTCTTTGCCCTTTTTGAGCCAGATGATGTTGCCCAGCCATCAGTGATTGCAGGTAACATTTTTGTTTCTGGTGTGGCAGCTTATACCTTGATTGATACGAGTGCTACGCACTCGTTTGTGTCGACGGGATTTGTGGTTAAGGCCAACTTGGAGTTTAGTCCCGCCGAGCGACATTATGATGTGACTTTACCATCCGGGGAGCATTTGTATTCCGAACAGGTGGTGCGGGGCAATGTTGTGATAGTGGGGAGCAAGTAGTTATATGCCAAGCTAGTTATACTCCATATGAGCGGTTATGAGGTGATCTTGGGAATGGACTGGCTGTTCAGACATCATGCGGAGATTGACTGCAAAACCAGAGAGGTTCATTTCCGGCCCCTGGGCAGGGAGGGCTACACATTTAAAGCAGATAAGGGTCTTGCTATAATTTCTGCTATATGTTCTCGTCAGGCTCCACGGGTGTTGGGCATGGGTTGCCAGGGGTTTTTGGCAAGTGTCGGGGATGCGCAGTCACATGGTGATACTTGGATACAGGATATTCTTGTTGTGCAGGAGTTCCCAGAGGTGTTTCATGATGATTTGCCTGGGTTGTCCCCTAACAGGGAGATTGAGTTCGAGATAGATGTTTTCCTAGATGCCGAGCCGGTGTGCAAGAATCCGTAAAGATTAGCACCTACTGAACTTAAGGAGCTGAAGGCTCAGTTGGAGGAACTGACGGATAAGAGCTTTATACGCCCTAGTTTTTCAACCTGGGGAGCGCCAGTTCTATTAGTCAAGAAGAAGGACGGATCCCTACGTATATGTATCGACTACCGGGAGCTGAATAAGTTGACGATGAAGAACAGGTATCCATTGCTAAGGATTGACGATTTGTTTGATCAGCTGCAGGGTGCTCGAGTGTTTTCTAAGATTGACCTGAGGTCCGGCTATCATCAGTTAAAAGTGAAGGAGAAAGATGTACTGAAGACGGCCTTTAGGACGAGGTACGGGCACTTTGAGTTCCTGGTTATGTCTTTCGGGTTGACCAATGCCCCTGCAGCATTCATGGACCTGATGCACAGAGTGTTCAGGGAGTACCTGGACAAGTTTGTGATAGTGTTTATCGACGACATCCTGATCTACTCACGGAGTGAGGAGGACCACGGGGAGCACCTGAGGATTATATTGACTATTTTGAGCCAGCATCAGCTGTATACTAAGTTCTCGAAGTGCGAGTTTTGGTTAGACAGGATTCACTTCTTGGGGCATGTTATCTCCTCTGAGGGTATTTCAGTTTATTCGGTGAAGGTTCAGGCTGTAAAAGAGTGGCCGCGGCCGACCAGTGCTAGCGAGATACGCAGTTTTCTGAGGTTGGCTGGATATTATCAGAGATTCATTGAGGGGTTCTCTAAGATCTCGGCTCCCTTGATTCGGCTGACCAGAAAGAATACGAAGTATGAATGGACCGACAGGTGTGAGGACAGCTTCCAGACATTGAAGCAGAGGTTGACTACGGCTCCTATACTAACATTGCCCATGGAAGGAGAGAAGTTCTGCATTTATTGTGACGCCTCCAGGATCGGTTTGGGGTGTGTTTTGATGCAGAGTGGGAGAGTCATTGCCTATGCCTCTAGGCAGTTGAAGGCTTACGAGAAGAATTATCCCACTCACGATTTGGAACTGGCGGCGGTTGTATTTGCACTCAAGATTTGGAGGCATTATTAGTATGGGCAGCAGTGTGAGATTTACTCAGACCATCAGAGCTTGAGGTACATTTTCACGCAGAATGAGCTGAATTTGAGACAAAGAAGATGGCTCGAGCTGGTCAAGGACTACGATGTGGAGATCAGATACCACCCGGGGAAGGCGAACGCTGTGGCAGATGCCTTGAGTAGGGTGACGGCTTCGACTTCTGCCATGACTACGATACTACCTGTTGAGTTGGTGACAGAGATGCAGAGTTTTGGTCTGGAGGTAGTTTATGATCTGGCAGCCACTCTTTCTGTCTTGTCGTTGAGGCCGACTATTCTGGACAGGATCAGGCAGACGCAGGAGACTGATTCAGAGTGTAGCGAGCTGAAGGTGAATATGGAGGCCAGGCCTGATTCTGAGTTCAGCTATTCAGAGGACGGGGTTATGAAATTTCGGGATAGGTTGTACGTCCCGAAGGATGAGGAGCTGAGGAGGGATATATTATCAGAGGCCCATTCATCTTCTTTATCTGTGCATCCAGGAAGCACTAAGATGTACAGAGATTTGAAGCAGCACTATTGGTGGCCTAACAAGAAACGAGCAGTGGCTGAGTATGTTGAGACCTACGTAGTCTGTCAGCAGGTGAAGGCGGAGCATCAGCGATCGTTTGGGATGCTCCAACCATTGCCTAGACCGGAGTGGAAGTGGGAGCAAATCACCATGGATTTTGTGGTAGGACTGCCGAGGACTGCCAAGGGACATGACGCTATCTGGGTGATTGTGGATAGGTTGACGAAGTCATCTCACTTTTTGCCTGTGAGGATGACTTATACGATGGATCAGTTTGCCCAGTTGTATATTCAGGAGATAGTTAGACTTCATGGGATTCCGGTGTCAATTGTTTCAGACCGAGACCCTAGATTCACATCCAAGTTTTGGAGGAGTTTGCATAAGGCTATGGGCACCAGGTTAGATTTCAGTACGACCTTTCATCCTCATACCGACGGGCAGTCAGAGCGGACTATACAGATTTTGGAGGATATGCTCAGAACCTGTGTGTTGGAGTTTCAGGCGACTTGGAGCAAGTTATTACCGCTAGTGGAATTCTCGTATAATAACAGCTATCAGTCCACCATTGGTATGGCGCCATAGGAGGCCCTTTATGGCAGGAAATGCAGGTCGCCATTATATTGGGATGAGGTTGGGGAGGCCCGGTTGATAGGTCTTAAGATTTTACAGTAGACTGTCGACAAGATTTCTGTGATACAGAAGAGGATTGAAGCGGCTCAGAGTCGACAGAAGAGTTATGCTGATCAGAGGCGTCGGGAGTTGGAATTTAATGAGGGCGACGAGGTTTTTCTGAAGGTCTCGCCGTTCAAGGGAGTGGTAAGGTTCGGAAAGCGGGGGAAGCTCAACCCTCGGTTTGTGGGACCATTCCCGATTGTCAAGCGGATTGGGAGAGCTGCGTACCAGCTTCAGTTGCCTGCGTCGATGGATGCCATCCATGACGTTTTCCATGTCTCGATGCTGAGGAAATGTATGCGCGATCCCTCTCAGGTAGTGCCACAACGGGATATAGAGATCCAGCCGACACTGTCCTACGAGGAGAAACCAGTGAGGATCATAGGATCAGCAGTAAAGGTGTTGCGCAATAAGGAGACTCCTTTGGTCAAAGTGTTGTGGCGCAATCATGGTGTGAAGAAAACTACTTGGGAGCGGCAGTATCCCAACTTATTCAGTACGTAAATTTTGGGGACAAAATTCTTATAAGGGGGGGGGGGATGTAATAACCCGAAAATTTTGTATTTTTAAATTTTATTCCCAAAACTTTCAATTTAAGTTCAGTTGGAGTTTCGAAAAATGTTTTAACGAGAAAATTAAATTATAAGACTTGGCATTTGTTTTTGTGGTGGGTTTGGAAATTTCAAAGTCGGGTGTACCTGAAATTAACGAAATTACGGATGATTAAAATACGTGAGGGTATTTTGGTAATTTGCAATTAAATTAAAAGTTTTATAATTTAAAAAAAAAAATTTATAAGGTGGAATGGCTTCGGGTGTAAGCCATTCCACCGTGTTGTCGCGCGGCCGAGAAAGAGAGCGAGAGAGAGATCGAGGAAACAAAACCGCCGACGACCGATCGCCTAGGGAGAGACGCCAGTGCCTAGAGTACTCCGGTGAGCTAAAGAGAGAAACTGTTTTGCCTTCTCATGCTGAAAAACCGAAGGTGAGTTCTCCCCTATTTCGTTTCCTGTCGACCGAGCTTGAGGGTTTGGTTCTTTCTTGTTTTCCGACGATTTAGCTCGGTATAGGAGTCGGTTATGGGCTGTGAATGTGGGTGTAGTGGGCGGACAGTGAATGCTCGGAAGGGAGGGGGTAAAAACCCGAGGCTTGTTGACTGTGGGATTCAGATTTTGAGTTCGCTATACTTGGTTTTGTTCAGATTGTGCTTAATAGGTTGAAATGTGATTGTTCGGTGAAGGAATTGGCGAGATTGGATCGAAGTTGAATTTTCGGCTATTTTTCGTATAAAAATATATTCTGTTTTTTGCCGTTTCGGCCTGGCTTCGGTTGATCATTTTCAATTATGTTTTTGTGGGTTAAAATAGGTTGTTACAGGGACGTATGGCCTCTGGAATCGTTCGATTCCGATATCCGACGCAAAAATTATGCGCGTCGGAAGTTTATGTCGGATTTTGGTCCAAGTCAAATTAGTGAGCGTTTTTAATAGAATTTGCGATGTGTGATAGTAACATAGCCATTTTTGGTGCGTAAAACTAGTTTTGAGTGAGTTTTGGTTGAAGAAAAACAAAAAGTTGAAATTTTATAAAAAGGGGGAGATTCGGTTTCGGGGTTTTTCCACCTAGCTGCGGCTTACCGTTTTAAAATCCGTCTTAATATGTTAAACTAGGTTCCTAAGGGGACGTTTAGCAACTTGAATCGCCCGATTCCGTTAACGAACGTAAAAGTTATGTGCGTCCGAACTTTATGCTGGTTTTCGGGCGAACCACATTGGTGATCTGTTTTAACTGAAATTTCATGGAGTTAATTAGGAGATGTCATTTTTAGCTATTTGGTGAATTTTGAGATGAAGATTGATGGGTGATTATTTGTGTTTTAGGTTGACACACTTTTCGACGAAGCTGTGCGTCGAGCGAGCTTAGGACGCCAATTAAGTAGTGCATGCATGCGTTTTGCCCAAACAGGCCTACACTGTAGAACTTTAAGGTTTATGTGATTGATTGTGGTGTGCGTGCGTATTGTTTGTCATGCATCATATTTTAAAAACGTGGACGAAAATGGTTTTGAGTATGTTTTGAGTATGTGGTGAGACGTGTGGCTGTGGTACCGCGGATCCTGCTAGTGTGCGAGCCGGTGCTTCACCAATTGCGGATTCCACTCGAAGAGTGGGCCGGCTGGGCCATCATGCAGCGTGAATGTGTTGACGGTGAGGGTGATGGACAGTGGTACCGCGGATCCTACTAGTATGTGGACTGGTGCAACACCAGTTGCGGATTCCGCTCGAGGAGTGCGCCGACTGGGCTGTCGTGAAACGTGTGCGTGTGGCAACTGTGGCCCCATGCTGGGGAGGCTGGGACGGGGGTGACGTGTCAGGGTGTTGTGTGGCGCGAGGTACACCCTTACCCTGATGTAGTTGCCGTGTTGTGATGTATGTGTGTAGCTTGTGGGCCTCGTTGCTGTGGAGTCCGGGACGGTGGCGACGTGTCAGGGTGTAGGGTGGCGTGAGGTTTCTCCTTACCCTGGTGCGGCTGCACTACGCGTCACAGATGTGACAACATGAGTGTGAGTGTATAAGCAATTTTTCGGATGAAGCAATTTTTCTGGTCCGAAAATACTCTAATTGTAAAATATATAACTTTTGATCTATAATTTCAAATGAGTTGCAATTTTAAATACGACTTTCTAGGGATGTGGATGAAATACCCTCAAAATTTTAGGGTCTAACTCAGTGCGGTTAAAAAGTTATAAAAGAAATACTGTTGGTTGCCAGAACTTGATTTAGTGCTCCAACCGAGAACAAAATACCAATTTCGAGAATGCGTAACTCTCTCGTCTAAATACTAAATGACGCAATTATTGTGGCAGATAAAAGCTGTGGATGTGGGTTGGTTGTGTGAAAAAATGAGAGGATGGATAGATAGGATGAAAAGGATACGTTGAGAACGGAGCTTGCTGGTCCACAAAAAAGATAGTGTGATTGTTTCGATTTTATGCTCCTCTTGATGAAGAACAATCCAACATGCGAAATGGATGCGAGTTTATACTCTTTTGTTGTGAATTCTACCCTTTAAGAAGGTAGAGAAAAAAGTGATAATAATGATTTTCAAGTATACTTACAAACTTGGAAACAATTATCATCAAAAGCGCTCGGATATGATTCATCGGTGGCAATGGAGTTTGAGACTCAAAGAGGCTCGAGTTTGGAAGACAATCTTCAAATTTTTATCAAAAATCAAAAACTAGGGCTGAAGGAGTGCAAAAGATTATTAAATACCTCCTCCCTTCAACAAATTATAATTAAGGTTTAGAAAACTAAAGGAAAAGAAAAATACCTTAGAAGGCACATCGTGCGCGCCACCACTTTGACACAAACAAAGGTCGCGTGCTAGCCCATTCTTCCTCCACGTTTTTGTGTCTATATTTAATCTAAATCCAGCCAATTTTCCCTCCTAAAAGTGTTAAGTTATGCATAAAATAAAAATATAAAATAAACTAAAGTTTGAAAGGAAATAAAAGGGTGGTTCTCATATTGGGCCTTGGACTCGATTTTCTTGTGAGAAAAAGGTCTCTCTGTAATTGGTCTGGTTGACTAACCAAACAATAGCTAAATTCCTCAATCCAACCTATTCTAGAAACCTTGAAATGTCAGATGCATTCTTTATGAAGCACACCTGTTGTAATAATTTTGGCAAGGCGATCTAATATGCCAAATAAGCTTTGAAGGTCAGTTTCACGGCAGCTTTTTTGGAAAGTCCAATAATATTTGGATATGTACTTGATTTTCCATTTATACCTCATATTGAAAAATGTCATAATGTAAGTGGATGGTGAATTGAAGATATTGATTTCTTTAAAGTATGTTTCTTCATAAAAACTTACAAAATGAACACTTAAAAATATGTTAAAAATACTTTATCGAGTGTTTGAGAAGTGGCGGATCCGTGACACATCCCATAAGGAGGATTCTTATGTCGAGGCACAATTATAAAAGAGTCATCTCCATATTCCTTCTCCTTTACCTTCAAAAGCTCCTCAATTTTGTTCAACTTAGCATTGATGAGCGCTTGAGACGAGGTAAGATCTTCCAAATGCTACATCATGCCAGAACTAAGCCTTCCATCCTCTGTGACATTACAGAGCAAAAGTCCTCCATTTTCTTGGAGATGCCTTCCACTATACAGGAGAGGCAGGGTGACATCAGATTCACTTCCTCCTTCAAAGATGAGATAAAGTTATAGGGAGGATGTTGGAAGGTATCATTTTCTCATCCTCATCCTGTGATTGAAAATCATATTTTGTAAATAAAAATGGTTTTGAAAGAATTCTAGTTGGTTATGGTAGGTAAGAAACTTGAATAGATCTTGGACATATTTTATTAAATAATGCAAACCTTTATTTATGGTGGTCTTTGATAATGACATATTTGTCCAATGAGTCTACTAATTTGTTAACTCTTCCACTACGCATCATGAAAATGACTTCGATTTACAAATTCATTAAAAGCACTTCAACATCATTTAAAAAAAAAAAATTTGGGTCGTGACATTCATGATGGTAAAATTATGCAAATTTAAAGTTAATACCTTGTTTAAGGGATAATTAAGGTAAGAATTTTAACTTTGGTACGTTATTAAATGACATTGGAATGCCACTTGAGGAGTGTAAAGTAGATCAATTGACTTGTTAGAAGGTGATTTAGCAATTGGCATGAGAAAAATATTGCGCTATCCAAAATTGACAAGTGCACCTATTTAATTAAAATGCTAATTATGATAATAACATATTCAAGCTTGGTAATTGCTTAGTTTTTATGAATTTAAAGGTCAAATTGGTTATTTTTTGAAAGAATAATTGTATGAATAAAAAATAATCAATTAAAATAAAGTTTAAATATGAGAAAATAAACAAAAATAAGAAAAAGAAAGAGAGTTTTCAGGAGAAAAACTCATCATTTGGAGAAGGGGATCAGAGATGAAAATTCGACAAAAATTTCATTCGATTTCAACAAACAGATTGGTATAAATTTCATGTGACAAAATCATGAAAAGGGCAAGAAATCTTTAGATTTAGACGCGTAAATATTGATTTTGCATGGTATCAATAGAGGCAGATTTTAATTCTAAGCACGTTGTTATAAATTATTTGGTACAAAAACGTGCTTTTGATGGAAAATTGACAAAAAAACAGTGATCAAGGGACAAAGTCACGAAAATGCAGTTAACGCTCTATGTTTTAAAATTATGTCTCAGCATTATGACGGTGAAAAACTACGAATAGAGAGTTGACCTGTGGACGCCACAACATTCAAGGATTGAATGTCTCAGTGTTCTAAGGATGAGAATGCCATGGATACTGGGGGTATAACACCATGTTTTCATAGGAAATGTGCCTTGGCGTTCTAAAGTGGATGTCATGGTGTTATGGAAGCAAGTTTATGCCTTGCGTAGGACAAGTATGCCACAACGTTAAATAAGACATGGTGTTTGTGAGGTGTATGCTGTGACATTATGTATAGTTTTGAGTTTCTAAATAAATTTCAAATTATATTTTCAATAATGAATAGATTATAGTGTTACGCTGTTATATGATAGCAAGACATTCTTTTATTGCATAAATAAAATAATTAAATAGTGGATTATAAAGTCTTTGTAGTTGAGGTTATCGATTTGTTATGCACACATTTAGATATGTCAGGCATGTGTGGATTCAAATATGTTTGTTAGATTCTCTTACTAGGTTGAACGAAAGCATAGTAGTGAAAACACAACTATGACATGATAGATCACCAGTTCCTACCTAGGCTTTCTCATCTTCACTGGGAGTTTGTTGCGTGTTTGTTTATATGCTGGTGCAGGTCGTGATTCGGTATCTACGCTTGTATGTATAGTACAAATATTTTTATATTATTTTATGTATTGTGGTTTCTTAGTGAGAAGTTTATTAGATTCATATATCATCGCATGCAGTGTAGTTCTTAATCACGTAGTAAATAATAAAATAGCAAAAAAAAAATATGTATTATTCTCAATGAATTAGCGTATATTAAATTTAAAATCTCATTTTAAAATACCGAATTTAATGTAAGTTGAAAGTGTTATATAGATATTGATCACAAGTGAATGAGATAAAATCTTTTCTTTTCAAGAATCTATAAATCATAATCCGAGCCTAAATAGTAGAATTTGGGATAGATCGTGACAACCGAGCTCAATTCCTTTTTGGCTGATACAAGTCTCTGTTACTATGACCTTAAAAGAGGAATCAATTTAGGGTAGTTGACGTAACTCGATGGGAATATTAAGTATTGTAGTAATTTTTTTAAAATGTGGAATATGCATCAAATAAGGATAAAACTTATCAAAACAAGTTTCAATAATCATCTCTAAGGTCACCAAAAAAAAAAAAAAAAAGAATCTACTAACATGTAGGCATGTAATGTATTTATGACACATTGTCACATGAAAAAAAATCAATGAACAATGAACCATTCACGGTCTCCAAACAACAATTCCATTTGAAAACATGTAAAAAAGTTATACTTAGATTATCGCAATGTGAAGTACTAATTATGATCAGGTTTATAGATTCATATCAAGGGACACGACACATTTACGCATTTCATTACTCTATATGCGAAACATACAAGCATATTCTTGAACAATCTAAGGTGTTCATCATTTTTTACTCCATTGATATCTTAAAATAAAAATTTTAATTTTGAGATGAAAAATTCAAGTGACGAAATGTTTTACCTTTTATTCATGTGTTGAAATACTTATAAAATGCACTCCTATAGCCAAGAATTTATCTGTCTACACCCTTTCTCTTATGGCAGTCGGTCTCATTTCTTTCTAGTTGGTAAAATTGTCTAAGGGAAAAAAATATATGTCATGACTAAGACGCGTGTCTAATAGAAATGTTGAGTCGAACAACCTGATTTTCAAAGAAGACCCGATCGTCCAACACAATGTTTAGTTTACAGCGGAAGACTTCCATACAAATCAAAGTTCAAAAGTTCACAGAGTGATTACAAGCACAATAGTGCGATAAGTAAAACAACTATACAACATTGTCTAAACAACCAAATCCAATTCAATTAATCTCATTCGAATCCAAATAAACAATAGTCCTCACTAGGGAATAAAGAAATACTCAAGATAATAATAAAAGAAAATAGAGGACAAGGAAGCCTTCACACAACTACAGCTAATCACATTTGTCCATGCCTAGAAAAGAAAAGGATCATTTGGGATGAGTGACTAACTCAGTCGAAAATTTATACAAAATGCAATACCTGTAAAACTTCACTTTACATCTCAAAACATGATTGTATCACAAATGGTTTTCAAACTTCGTTCCAAAGAAAATTCATTCCATCATTTTAAGAAAACATGCTTCACAAGCAACCGATTAGGCAATAATCAAAATGTTTTTTTTACATGGAAAACTATACTAAATTAAGTCGTCATGGTACTTTTCATTTTAAAATCGCCCTAGTGAAAAAGAAGGGTTACATAAGGGCCCTTTCGGCACATTAACACAAAAAGATGGTGATTTGAAGATCATGCAACATCTATGAACAAAGTTATAAAAAGTGATGGTTATCCGAAGATTCATCGACATCACAAGAGTGGTCAACGATTTGAAGACCAAGCTGCAACACCACCTATAAAATCATAATAAATCAAACACACTCTGATAAAGTTTAGGGATTCAACACCCATGAAGCACATTATCATAATGTGCAAACAAAGTATTTTCAAGAAACAAAAGATGTGCTTGGATAGCCTCATGATGCTTTGACACCGAAACACTCCAAAGTATCAAGAGGCTTCATCCACCTGTACATATATATCATTGAAAAAAATCACAAAAAAGATCTAAAAACGGTCTAAAAACTTGGTTCATAAGGTGCATGAAAGCAGTTCAAGTATTGGTCAAACTTAAAGGTAAGAGCAATAACTCAAAATGCCCATATCTCCACCTAAACACTGTCTTTGGAATATCCTCCTCGTAAACCTTCATTTGTTGATACCCAGACCTCAAATCAATCTCATTGAAGTATCAAGACCCACTATACTAGTCAAATAACTCATCGATTCTCGACAATAGATAATTATTCTTCACAAAAACCTTGATCAACCTTTGGTAGTTGACAACCATAAGGAACCATCAGCCTTCCTTGCTCAAGCGACTCATCCAATTGTTTCCTCAACTCATGCAATTCTACAGATACCCTCATATCAGTGGGAATCAAAACTTGGATAGCATCGGTAACTAAATCAATATGTAACTTGATATCTCGATCTGAGGCAACTCTAGCAAATCATCAAGAAACACATTTGACGAAACTCTCACAACTGAGACATCTATGACCTGGTCAAAAGTGTCGCCATCAACATCAATAGACCATAAATTCTCATACTGATCAAATCAGTCACCCAAACAAGCCTTCAAAATAGGGTTGGTCGTCACAACACAAGGACCACTACGGTAGACGAAAACTTGTTCACCCTTCGAGACAACTATGATGCTCTTTAGGTGAAACTCCATAGTCACTCTATACTACATGAGTCAATCCATACCAAGAATCACATTGAACTGACTCATTGGTAAGATAATTAAGTTCGAAGAAAATTAGGAGTCGCCAATGACCACAAAGACTAACTTGCGGATAGAAGACACTCCACTCTAGACACCTAATGGAGTGTTAAGCAATAGTGGAGATTCCATCTCCTCTACAAAAAATTTTGAAACATAAGCAAAAATGAAAGAAATAAAAGAGTGTTTCAACCCCATATCGAACAATACCTGAGCAAAATATTGGAAAAAAATAATACCATCAGCGATGCCTTGAACCTCTTAACCATATTGATACTCAGTCACACTGATAAATTTCCAAATGGGGTTTGGAAGCTTAAATGATTTCTTGGATTCTGGGTGTTTGGCTGCAATGAGCAGCAACTTTAAACAACTATAACTCTAGATACACTTGAAAAGTGGAGCTCAAATTTTCACAGCTTCTATTCTATGGAGTATAAAATGACCCCTCCAAATATCGTGGTCTAATTCGCTAAGACGAAGAAGTTATTATGAAAAATGTTTTGGTTGACGGAAGGCAAAATGACACCCTTTGGCCGAGAATCAAGCCCAAATTTGGAGGATGATATCTCAGTTAATATAGCTCCTCTTACATGAAATTTGGACAGCACAAAAATCTTTGAGTAAGTATGGTGCCCTCTAAATTTTCTGATCAAATTCGTTGTGAAAAAGAAGACGTTAATGGATAAATTTGAGTTGGGCCAATAGACAATAAAGTGGTGCCTATTGACTTCTATGGCCACCCTTTGCTAGAGGTGCACTCAAAATCAGTTTGTTGACAGCTTTATGCAGCATTGTTAAAGAGTTTAGGAAAGAAAGTGACAAGGCTAAACTAATAGGAGAACTAGGTCAAGCTAACAAGAACTAGTTCAATTTATACAACATAATCAGAATGGTAACAAGACGAAATTAAATTGCAGGTTTTTGCATTGAAGCAAAGAAGAAGCACAAGACCGAGTTTTTCAATTAATCAAAGATTATTACAACAAAGCTTAGAGCAGTATTAAATCCCCAATTGGCACCTTTTCATTTGGCACCCGATGGTTTCCCGAAACCTCTCTTTATCTTTCAAAGGCCATATTCATCAAAACTAGTCATTAACCTAAATGTTTTGAAAGTCAACACACAAAACACATGCATGGACTCACTGAGCCAAATGGGTTGGGCAGTGCGAGGGCTACAAATAAAAGTCCACAAAGGTAATATAAAATTCAAATCTAAAATTTAAGTTAATGAAAACAAGACATGATGAGTAATGTCCAAAATAGATGAGTCTTCACACTAACAAAATAATGCAATGGATTGACCCATCACGAGCTAGTGGACGTGGCTTTCTTGGCTTGGCCCTCTCTTTAACTCCCTCCTTGTCCTTCATAAATAGAATGTGCATGGGCTTAACTTTGTCTCTAGATAAAAGGAACTCTTCTAAGATTGAACTAGTTGTCATCCATCTTAAAAGGAATGCTCACCTTTCCACCACTACAATGAGCTTGAGAGATTTCTCATCTGCTAGGCCTCTTTGGAAGAAATAATGCCTTTTATAATGGATCTAGTTGAAATAATAAATGATGTTTCATTTTGATGAACCATCTCATTCTAGAAATCTTCAAACGTCAACTACAATCTTTATGAAGGGAAATTTTTGTTTAAGATTGGGAAGACTCCTAAAATGGCCAAATAGTCTTCGAAGGTCAGATTCTAGGCAGATTTGGAATATTTCTACAAGCCTCTTGACTTCGAAGCATTGAATACTTTTTTTTTCATGATCAACTACAAAACCAATACTAACAATATCATTAGAAATTCATGATACTTGAATGTTGATGGATGGATCTCGTGGCACATCACTCGCTAACTACATATGTCTGACCTAAGACTTTATATCTGCTCTTGTGGCCCTTTGCATGGCCACTCTTGGTCGTGCTAGTTCTTGCACCACTGCTCTAGAAAAACTGGTCTCTGAACTCACCAAACTTCTACTGCGGAAGATTGGACCCACAACTTTGTTGATACCCAATCTACCTCTCAAAATATGAAATGGTCGAATTGTTGATAGCTGTTGGGGAGTAAAAGTTTGTTGCCCTTGATATTTCTAAAAAGACTGTCTACAAAAGCCAAGTTTGTTTCCAGTAGTAACCCGAGCAGCACCACCGTGAGAAGACGAGAAGGACTAATTTGGCAGCTACTGTTGCTTGTTATGTGGGCAACTCCTCCTCAATTTCCTGGCTGTTCACAGCAATGACAAATGTAGTTGAAGTCCTTTCATTTCATTTATAGTTGTGAATTGACTATTGAATTAATACCGAGATTCAATCAAGAAAAGGAAGAATGACAGGAGTATAGTATGGAGTCACAAAAACTGCGTGGATGGATAAGAACTAAAAAAAAGATATTCAAATAGTTCTGATGATTCAATCATATTATTACTTCAATTCGAAGTTTTTAGTTACTTTGACTGTATAAACCTTAGCAATAGAATAATAAGTTATAATTCATTGGTTTATTGTATCATTAACCATTTCTTTATTTTGGTGTGAGGAGCTTATCATGAATCCACTTATTTCTGCCGTTTCCATTATTGCTACTAGGCCGACCACTGCCAAACAATCCACTTCTGGCTCCTAGGGCTGACTTTCATTTGATCCTTATTCCTAAAATCTCCTCTAGTTCTTCTTTGTTACCTTCCTCTCTTCTTTTTTGGCCAACGTCTCCTGGAAGCTCCCATAGTTGGCATCAAACACCCTTTTCATTCTCTCAGCAGCCTCAAAAACCTCTAGAAGAGAGTCATATTTATTTACAACTATACCATGTCGTAACTTCAACCTCAAGCCCTACAAAAACTTCACTATTTGATCTTGTTGGGAAATTACCTCAGAGTATGAAAAAGCTCCTAGAATCGAACAAAGTATTCTATCATTGTCATCGATCCTTGAGCCAACTCATTAAAAACTTTAGTCATAGAATCATGGTGACTCCTACAGCTATACTATTCTCTGAACACCTCAGTGAAATCTTTCCACTCCATAAACTGCACATCAAAACGCAACCTCATAGCATTGAATTAGCTCAAAGCTCACTTCTCCAGGTAGTATGTGAAAATCGCAACCTGGTACTCCTCTAGAACTTGAAGAGACCAAAAGTTATGCTTCATCTTCTGAAGTTGGTTCTCTACATCCATGGGGTTTGCACCACCCTGAAATACGAGCGGATTCAACTTGGAAAACTGTTGAAAATAAGTTATCTGAGTCATTCTAGATTATGAGTCATACCACTGCTTGACAAGTTACGCAGCGCCTCCATCATGGTTGTGATAGGATCAAAACTAGCATTTTGGGTTTGATTACGAGAGTTCCTTTTTGGAGGCTTTCTAACTTATGAAAAAAGAATACACCAAGTGTTAGAAAACCTCTTGTACACAAAGGGCAACATTTAAATTACTACAATATCAATTCTTGGGTAATCCCTATTTGGAAATTGTGTGAACCTAAGTATGATACCAATAAATTTCTGTCATGGCAAGGTGCTAGGCCTAACAAAAATGCCGAATAGAACAACTCATTCCTCAAAGAGAACCCAATCACCCATCTATGACTTAGTTTGCAATGGAAGACTTGAATACAAACTTGCCCAAAAGTCCGCATGGTAATTACAAACACAATATTGTGATAAGTACAATAATAGTACAACATGGTCTAAACATCTAAATCCAATTCAGTTTTTCTCATACACGCTCAAATAAGTATAAGTCCTCACCACGGAATAAAAAACTTTCAAGACAATAATAAAAGAAAACAAGGGACAAGGAAGTCTTTGCACAACCACAGCTAATCGCTCTTGTTCATGTCTGGAAAGCGAAAGGATCATTTGGGGTGAGTGATTAACTCATTGTTAAACTTGTACTAAATGAAATACATGTAAAACTTATTTTACCTTTCATAGTAAAACATGATTATATTATAAATGGTTTTCAAACATCGTTTAAAAAAAACTCATTCCATCATTTTCAAAAAATATGCTCCACAAGCCACCAATGAAGGAATAATCAAAAGGTTGCGGTTTACATAGACAAGTATATTAAAATAGGCATTCATCATACCTTTCATTTTAAAATCACCTTAGTAAAAAAATAGGGTTAAAGAAGGTCTCTCAGGCACAATAACACAGATAGACGGTGATCTAAAGACCAGGCAACATCTCATTAGTCTGAACAAAGTGAGAAAAAGTGACGGTGATTCAAAGATCAAGCGACATCACAAGAGTGTCTTGCGATCCAAAGACCAAGTACCGACATCACCCATAAAATTGTAATGAATCAAACACACGCTGGTCAAGGTTAGGGTTTCGAAACCCAAGGATTGTGTCATCACCTTCATACTACCCATTTTTGTAACGTGCAAACAAAATATTTTTTGTAACACCCAGAACTTTTCCGTTGGAAATTTATCTTGGATTTCTATAACTTTTATCGGTGGAGTTTTGCTCCGAATTAATAACGAAAAATTTCTGCCCTTAAGTAAAAGATTATTTTGAGGCTAATGGAGGAGAGAAAAATTTAAGAATCCAACCGAAATTGGACGGTATAACAGATTTACTAAACGATTAAGTGTTGAGGACAGTTTGATAATTAGTTATTATTATTATTATAAAAATAAAATAAAATAAATAAAATGGAAGGGGAGGGGAAGAAGAAGAACGCGGTGTTCTCCCTCCCAAAGCCCTCCTCGTTCCCTCTTCTCTCTCGCGAAAGGTTCGGCGATATTCAGCCGATTGTTTCTCCGTTTCCTCAAATTACGGTAAGTTTTAATTAATTCTGAGTAGATAGGTAGTGTGTTAGTGTTTTTAACGACAAAAACAGAGTTAACTAAGGTATCGGGTGATTCGGTGAAAACCTATGAGAGAAATTGAAAGTATAGTTGATTTTGATCCACATGTTGGTGCCTAAGCTAGGAATAAAAGTAAGTTACAAAATTTGATGAAAAAGATTTAGCGTTGAGATAGCGAACGCTCGAATTTTGGAGCGGTATCCGTTTGGCCAAGTTACAAATGTCCAATTAAGAAATAGATTAGACCATAAGAAACTAGATGTCCTAAGGAACCCGTAGTACTTTGTATTGTCCAGTTCGGACGAGTATTGGAGAAGTTGTGGATTTCCGAAGTTGGTCAAAAATTGTGCGGGATTTAGGATTTAGTGGAGAGTTTTGGTTTTAGTATGATTTAGGACTTTCAAGCTATGCAATTATGAATTGAATGAGTTGGAATTGATGGATGTATAATTTTATAGGTATTCCAATAAGAGCACGAAGTTACGAAACACGAAAAGATCTCAAGGACGCCAGGTAAGTGATGGATTGATTGTGATTTGCCTTCGGGCCTACACCATGGGATAGTAGGATTGTTTGTTTCCTTGACTGTTTGTTTTATTGCTTGGGTTTATGGTTGTGCATATGTGTTGTCATGCATCATAGTTTTGAATCACGAAAGAACGAGTTTTGAGCATGTTTTGAATTGTGCATATGAAATGTAATCAGATAAGAAAAGATTTGCAACGCATGGGCAACGCCTCGTCGTAAACGTGCTAGTGAGAAAGCACTAGGAGGTTCCCGTGGATGAAAGTACGTAAGATGACACGGTTTGTGAACGCCTCGTCGTTAACGTGCTAGCGAGAAAACACTAGAGGGTTCTATGATCGATATTGGGAGGCGATTATGTATGGTCGTCCCGTGTGCGAACATGATGTGTGCCTCTAATCGCGCTCCGTGGGTTATGGTTTGGTCATCCTGAGTGTGATAGGATGGGTGCCAGCTTGACTCACACGTGAAAATGGAAGATGAAAACAACGAAATGAAAAGAAAACAAAACCGAGTATAGAAACTTCATGTGTTAGGGGTCAGTTGTGTATTGGTTTTAATTCATATTCCATACTTGCTAAGCATTAGGCTTACGTTTTGTGTTCCGTGGTGTAGGTGACGATGAGCTTTCCGGTGAGTTGTTAGGTGACAGACATGCCTAGGATGGGGTTGGAGGCGTATGCCGCATGCCGGTGCAGGCAGTTGTTGGGGCGACACGACCATGGCGAGTTAGATGGTGAGATTTTTGTAAGCATTTTGAGTTAAACCTCAATGTATAGATTTTGAGGTTATAGATTGTGTGGTATAGAAATAGTTGAAAAATTGAAGTAGAACTATGTCGTTTTGAAATTTACTTGGAGAATTTACGTTTTCAAAATACAGGTTTTACTTTGTCAATTTAATTGGGGAGTGTTTGTCGTGCGTCATTAAATGAACCGGTGTTATTGTTTTACTGATACTGGTGCAAGGTGTCAACCGAAGTCGACTAGTGTCGACCGGTCAGTGGAAAATAGGAGGAGAGTGTCGACCGCGAGGTTCGACCGGCGTGGGCAGAGTCGAAGTAAGTGTTGACCTTTGATTATAGGTGTAGACCAGACAGTGTAAAAATGACAGCAGTATCGACCGCGAGGATCGACCTGTGTGGACAGAGAGGATCAAGGTGTCGACCTGTGGAAGCAAGTGTCGACCTCTCTTTGAGTTGAACGCAGAAGTATTGACCGGTATTCCCGGTGTCGACTGACTAAAAGACCCGAGAGAAATGTAGTGTCGACCGTTGTTCTTGGTGTCGACCGATGAAACACTCGAGACGACTCAAGTGTCGACCGGTGCATACAAGTGTCGACCAAGCGTCTCCGTTTTATGTGAAATGAAATGAAGTTTTATCGAAACTGATTTTAATTGAGTTTTCCGCTGCAAAGCTGTTTAAAATCTTTTCAAAAAGTGTTGTTTTAAGTCGAGGAATAAAAGTTTTAAAATTTTACACGAATTTTACGAGGCGAGTGAAATAAGGAGTAAGTATTAAACCGATCCAAGGTGGACTGGGGATCCAAGAGTTGGTATCAAAGTAGTGAAAATACCGGAAACGAGTAGATTTTTGAGGCGTCACATTTTCACACGACAAAAGATGTCCAAGGATAGTCTTATAATGCTTTAATACTGAAATCATCTAAGGCATCAAAAGGATTCATCATCTAGTATGTATACATATGTGTGTGTATGTGTGTGTGTGTGTACCAACATAAACAAAATACTATGTATTGATAATAAAAATGCAAAACATATGTATGTATATGCAAAACTAAAACTAATGTGCTAGCGATCAAGTCATGCTAGGTTTTTAATAGGTGGCAACTCACAAGAATAGAGTTTTGAAAACTATGCACTGCAATGTAATTGGCATAAAATCCCTACCTCAACAATGATTATTCTTCATGCTAACCTAAGTTACAATATCAGGTGCCAGCTCAAGATCCACAAACTCATCCGAGCTTTCACTTTGCTTTTGTTTTGTACTCTATGAAGAGTGTTCACTTAGATTAATACCATAGTTGATCTCTTAGAGACAGGGTTTATAAAACATATTCATAGCCTTGCTTTCTTTGATGGAAAGAAATGAGAGAAGAGTGAGAAAAGCAACAGAAAAATGGAAAGATTTGATGCTAGATACCGATTGTCATGTCTTGTTTCTTCAATCTTTGTCAACGGTCTTTGAATATACATTAACTTTTAACTTTGTTCTCATTTTTTATTTTTGTTTTTGTCCAATTTGAAGGTTGAAAATTCAAAATCATTGGTCAATTTTCAAATATGGCTGTGATTTTTGTGTTAAATTGTGTTGGATTGTGTTTTGTGCTGAGGAATGGTAGAAATTGGTGGAAGATTTTAGCTTTTGCGAACAGCAATTTGAAAAACATACTACAGCCCCAGGTGGCGAAGAGCCGACATCGAGGTGCCAAACCTTCAAACCTATTGTCGAACCACACTCAGGAGGTACTTATGGTGGAACGGGCCGATCTGCCATAGTGGCATTGCAACGACCTTAAATCATCAGCCAACATTGCAAGTATTGTCCCATTTTTTAGGTTACAAAGTGAGCGCATCGTGGTGCCATTAAGTGATTGTTCTAGTGTCGAGCCGTTCTTCCAAAGGCCATAAACGGCTGATACATGCAACATTGTAGCTTTGAGGCCTCTCGCACTGCAGTCTTAGGGTATGTTCCTTCCATGTATGTTGTGTGTGCGGTTACTATGGTGCCCAAGAGTTGGAACCACAAATGAAACCCACAAATTAGGATCCCGCACTCGAATTTGGCTACGGTGTTGGGGCTCTTTTTGCCCCATTTTGGGTATTTTTCTAAGTGTGTTCCTACTTGGTTCTCATTTCATTGTATAGAATCCAACCATTATTTTAAAAGTTTTAGAATAGTATGGATGTAGTTGTTGAGGAGTTTCTTAAAGTTTAAACTTATCTTTGAGTATACCATTCCAAGTAGTAAGAAGACGTACTGTTGTTGTAGAAAAAGTTTCTTTTCTTGTATTCAATTATATATTCATTTCTAAATCTTATTTTGAAATATATCACAAGAAATCTTGACATGTCTTATGTTACAACATATCAATTTTTATATTACAGATACGCTGATTCTACATGTTTATTCAGCATTCATGGTATTTACTTTATTTATTAGTCGCAGTCACTGACTATAGTGAACACATGAAAGTTGTTTCACACCTTCAATCAAGTGAGAAGCTTTTTCACGTTTCATGATATACATTTCAAGAAGCTTTCGATGTAATGTATTTGAGCAAAAATCTCTAAACCTTGGTTTTTATTACAAAGTCTCCAAACAAACACTTTCTCTTGTACGCCTATATGCACCGATAAGTTAAGTATAACATTAGAATATGCTATTGAGTTTAGTCAGCTTCGTTCAAATGACTATATCTTTTTTATAGAGAACTTGAGTAGCCAGGACTAGGGTCATCATATTCTTTTGAAGCATCCTTATTTATTTTCTTTGTGTTATATTTTATTTTTGGTGAGGGTTAATTTTATTTCATTCCTTAAAAATTTAGGTTTGAATAATCTTATTAATGAAACACATTTTATTTCTTGTAAAATATTTATTTAAATTAAAAATTATTGAAATCTTTTTTAAATTTTAATCATTAATGTAAACTTCTGGGCTATAACTTAAATTAAAATTAGGGTAATTTATATGAAAAATTCTGAATTATAAAATCATTAACAAATTAAATTTTTAACTTTTCTCATTAACAAAGCAATCCTTAAAATATCAAAAATTTGACAAAACAAACCCCACGGGAATCCTTTCTCTTCAGTCTTAGCAGGGCGCTCGAGAACGGGAGCCTATTCCAAACTGCTCCAATTAAAGCATCAAGAAATGGCTCTCATTCCCTACCACTAAAAAGTGTCAAGAATGGGATCCAGTTCTCCGCAACTATAAACAAGAACGGGACTTTTATCATCTTGTTCTAGTAGAAATCCTCTCAAAGTCCACTTCAATTTCGTTGACTGTCACCTCTCTTATAGCGACCCAAAAACCGACTTACCGATTTTCAGTCTCCTCCCTCTCTACTCTAATACCACCTCTGTAGCAACGCGGAAACCCTCACGGTTCCCGTACGCTCACTATAACCACTCACAAAAATATGCTAGGAAAATTCGAGTAAAATTTAAAACTTTCTTTCTTTGACTTAAAACGGCTTTTTTGAAAACATTTAAAAAAAAAAACGTCGCAGCGGAAGACTTAGATTAAAACCAACTAAAATAAAATTTGAATTTTCTAAACATAAGAAAATCAACTTCGGTTAACCCTGGCAAATACCGGTCGACACTTCCATCAAATTTTTCATTATCGGTCGACATTTCCATCAAATGTTTCACTATCGATCGACACTTGCATGCACCAGCCGACACTACATTTCTCTCTGTCCGCGTCGGTCAATCCCTGAGGTTGACACTCCCGCTTATTCTACACTACCGGTCGACACTTGCATGCACCAATAGACACTTCATTTCTCTCTGTCTACGTCGGTCGATCCATGAGGTCGACACTTCCGCTTAATTTACACTACCGGTCGATACTTACATGTACTGGTCGACACTTCATTACTCTCTGGCCGTGTAGATTGACCCAAGCGATCAACACCTACAGAGTTTGGTCGACCCCCTTACGTGCAGGTCAACACTCTGTATGCATTTTCTAACTAAGCGGTCGACACCTTCTAAATACTGGTCGACACTTGCTAGGCTTGGTCGACCACTCAGCCTATAGGTCGACGCTTCCTTCACTAAATGTTTTGCCTAAAAACTTTAATCTTTCAAAGAAACCACTGAAATTCAACTCAACGATAAACTAACACAACTTACACTTTTCTATCAACTCAAAATCATTATTTACATAGAAAAACGATTACTAACGTTTGAAATCCATCTATACATCCACACAACTCTAATCGACTCAAAACATCTCAAAACAACTCAAATGCACTAACTCCCTCACATACCCTCGCCCAGGTCAAAACGCCCTAACAGCCGACCAGACCGTCCATGAGCGCACTCCTCCAACCTCCTCCTAGTCCTGGGCACGCTCTGAGTACTCACCAGCTATAGCGTCGTCACCTACATCACAGAACAGATCTATTAGCCTAATGCTAAGTAAGTAATGAATAAAAACATAACACTGTAAACAAACACATCCTAACATATGCAGTTTCTACAATTTCGTCTCTGCTTTCGTTTTCGTCTCTTTCTTACGTCTTCTCTATCTTCTTACTACTGAATTCTTCTTTACATGCTAGATCAAGGTGACACACCTTGCGGTCCACCTCACGGGACAAGGTCAACCTCGATCTAGTAAAGTGACATACCTCGCGATCCACCTCTCAGGACAATGCCACCACGTAAAGCGGGAGAAGAAGTGATACACCTCGCAGTCCACCTCTGGGGACAAGACCACTCAACCCCACCTTTATTATCTTCTTACATATCTTCTCATTTCATTAATCTCATCTTATCCTACTGTTTCATTCTGTAAAAATATGAAAATTCATTTTCGTTTCGCTCTCGTATTTTAAAACTATGATGCATAATCACGAAAGCATAACATAAAATAGACGTCCATGCATCCTAACAAACTATTATGTAAGCGCGAAGGCAAAACACCTACTCTACTACTACACTACTTACCTAGCGTCATTAGCAATTCGTAACTCGAAATTCGTAGCTCGCTTCCTAAACTAGGGAACCTATAAAACCACACATTTATCAGCTCTACTTTCCTTTCATTTCATAAAACTCTAAAGGGAATCACAATTTTATATTTAATCTATCTAAACCCGAAATCCTACACAGTTTCTAACTAAATTCAGAATTGCATAACTTATCCAATACTCGTCCGATTTGGACGATTTGAAATGCTACGGACTTTTGCGAACGTCTAGTTTCTAACAGTCTAATCTAATTCCTAACCCAACACTTACAGCTTGACCGAATGAGGTCGAACAGAAACCATTCCGCAATCTGAGTATTCGGCTATCCAAACACTTAATCTTTTTCATAAAATCCCGTAATCTACTCCTACTTCTAGCTTAAACACCAATGCACGTATAGAAATCACTATACATCTTCAAACCTCGTATCTCCCTTCTAGGTTTCACCAAAACTACCTTATACTCCCTCTACTTTCACTTTTGTCGCTCAAAACAAATAAATGACTAACTATCTACTCAAAAACTAACTGAAACTTACTGAAAATCTAAAAATTGGAAAGAAACGGAGAGGATCGACTGTCCCTGGAAGGGAGAACGTGCTGAAGAAAAGGGTTTCGCGCATAGGAGAGGGAAAGAAAATACAGAAGGAGGGGGCTTTCTGCTTCCTTCTCTATTTTCTTTATGTAAAATTATATTATTTAACATAATTAATCTTAATTACTATTTCGCCTCTAACCCTATTTATTCGGTTCGATTCTGGTTGGATTCTTAAAATCTTCTTTTCTCTATTAACCTCAAAATAATCTTATACTTAATGTTAGAAATTCTTCGCTATCAATTTCGACCAAAACTCTGCTGATTACAATTACGTAAATCCAAAAATTAGTTTTAGTGGAAAAATTCTGGGTGTTACATCTCTGTCGTGGTATCTAACAGATTTGTCGCTGTCTATTATTGTAACACTCGAAAATTTTGTACATTTTGTCCCAATAATATTCAATCAATTGTTGTAAAACAATAGATGGAAACAACAAAGGAAGAATGAGAATTAGTAAAGGAGAAAAGGAAAACTAAATAAGTGAAAAAGAAGGAATGAAAAAAGTGGAAAGTGTTGGAAAATAAGAAATATGGTCAATTTTGAAGAAATAAAAGGTTATGTGTAAATTAAGTTATTAAGATAAAGTTAAATAAAGTTCATAAAAAAACCTCATTTTCCCTCTTCATTCCACGATTAGCTCCAGCCAGAGTTTCTCTCTTCTTTCAGGTTTTCTTCAGCCAAGACTCCCTTCATTTCTAAGGATTAAGGTAAGGTTTGCAATAGGCTTGCGTTTTCATGCAAGAAACTACATGTTTTAGTGGTTTTGTGATGAGTTTTAAGTGTGAGTTTTGAACCTCTGAAAATTCAGAGTTAGGGTTAGTCTTTCTTCTTCTTTTGGATGTTCTAACTTAAGTTTAGAGGTTCTAAAGATTTTGGATGGAGTAAAATGGAAGATTATGCATAAAAGAAGTAAAAATTAGAGGTGAGTTTGAATTTTATGAAAAATAGAACAGGTTCTGTTATTGTCATGTTTGGCCTAGTTATTGGTTCTCTTTTTGTAATTGACTTGCACCATTAGAAATTAGACTCTTAGAAGAGTCCATAGCACTTCGAATTACTCGATTTCGAGTTGTATCGAGAAAGTTATGAGCGTTCGAAATTGAACAAAAAACTGTTATAAGAAAATCTGAAAGTTTCTTGAGTGTATGTTAAGTGTTTCAATTTAATGTTTTGTTAGGTTGTTTGATTTCCACGGTTAAACCAAACGGATTCCAACTTTAATTGCAAAGGACCCGAGGTAAGTCTTCGTGATTTACTTGGCCGATTTGGCCTACACCACAAGAGATTTCGTTTTCAAGGATTGGAGGATTTAGATTGTCTTAGTGTAAATTGGACGGGTAGTTAGGTTGTTTAAGTTATAGAATGTCTTTTATGTTTCCATTGATTGTTTTATATGTTTTTATAAGTTTAAGCATTATGAATTGTTCATGCATCACGTTTGTTTAAAAATGTCATGAAAATGAATTTTCTGCACATGTTTTATGAAAAGAAATGAACTAATGAAAAGAAATGAATGCATGTAATTCTGGTTATGACTGGGTGGGGTTCAGGCATGGCTGTCCCGCAGGTGGAACATGTTTTCTCCCCGGTAGATGGAGAAGGCTGTCTAACCGCTTGATGTGCCTTCTTTATCAGGTGAGAGTAAACCTCCGGGGACATCTCGCTATGTAATGAAATGACTGCATGTTTTATGAACAACATATGCATAGCATGCATTTACATTTACGTTGACTTGCTGAGCCTTTTAGCTCATAGATGTCTCTGTGATGTAGGTGATTTGGAAGAAGGTGAGTACATTCTACTTAAACCCGACGAGTAACGCAGTTGAAGAAGGATGGCCGTGGGAGAACGCTTGTGGCTGTCAAAGCGTGACTGGCCCGTGGGTCATGTGAAGGTGTTTTGGGATAATGTATAGAGGATTGCAAAGTATGGTTAAGTATTGAGGTTTTAAATTGTTTTAAAATGTGTTGATAGAAAAAGTTGAGGAACCAGATTTAATGGTTTTATGTTTAAAGACATGTTGGATGTTTTGAATAAGTGAATCGGTTTAACGGTAAATGGAAGGGCATGATGTCCGTTTTTATAAAGAAATGTGAAATTGGGAGTTAAGTTAGAAAGTTTACGATAATTATGGTCATTCATAGAGAATTTCCGTTAAGTTTTCTAGTGATGAAATGTCGACCTATCTTAGTAAGGGTCGACCAATTTTATAAAAAGTGTCGACCTGTACTTACAGGTGTCGACCGATGTCAAACAGAGAGCAATGAAGTGTCGACCTATCTTAGTAAGGGTCGACCAATTTTGTAAAAGGAGTCGATCTGTCCTTACAAGTGTCAACCGATGTCAAACAGAGAGCAATGAAGTGTCAGCCTATCTTAGTAAGGGTCGACCAAATTTATAAGAGGTGTCGACCAGTCTTTGAAGATGTTGACCGCTGTAGAACAAAGAGGAATGAGGTGCCAACCAGTCTTTGAAGGTGTCGACCGATGTAAAATAGAGAGGAAGTTGGTGTCAACCTGTCTTTACAAATGTCGACCAATATAAAACAGAGAGGAACGAGGTGTCGACCGAAACCCCTGTTTTACTGTTTTCAACACTTGAAATCAAGTTTACCTTATACTAGACTTCCACGAAAAGATTGTTATTCTGCTGTAAATGGTTTAATATTTTATACGATGTTGTTTTAAAGGTTTTGAATAAATAAAATAGAATAAAAAGAAAATTTTTACGAGTTTTTTAGGTACAACGTTAGGGGACGTTACAATTATTTACTCTAGGAGAATAACTAAAGATGATTTTCAAATCAATGGGAGTGAATGAATTGTTTTGGATTGCTTGGAATTTGTGAATTGCACCACCATAGTTGTGAGAGGCTAATTAGGCTATTCTATGCCAATATGCATTGTAGCACACAACCTTTTATGGTGACTTCTCACGTGTTTGGTAAAGAAATCAAATTAACTCCGAATATTGTGAATGAATTTATCAATTTTTGACATAAGAGAGCCTAGCGAAAAATATTATCATGCTCCACATATGCAGATTTTATGAAAAATGGGGGAGGGTTGAATTTCTAAAGAGGATTTATCGAAATTCAGACATTGCTGGATTTTACAAACAAAAGGACAAATATTTAAATGTGAAGGGTGGGGTTGTCTACTAGTTGATATCTCACATGATTCTACAACATGATGGACATAGAGATTTTATGAGCTACATGGATTTGTACATAATGGAGAAGTTATACAATGGCAACAGATTTCATCCAGGTACATGATTCTTAGTCACAGTTAGCATTACCTGCAACAAAAATTTATCTTACAATACGTTGATTCAGAATATCGTTGATCAGATTGTTGAACCACCTCATGATGTATTTAATAACACCACATTAGATCAGATGAAAATTGTTTAAGTACGGGGGCAATGAGCATACAAGGCTTCACCTCTTCAGCTCCTCCTCCAACTCTCGCATCAGGTTATTTGACCATTTTCTCAGCCAGCCCCTCTTTCGGCTACTACATCAAGTTATTTGATCATATCAGAGAAGAGTTGGAATAGTTTTATGTTGACTATTGATTATATATAAGTCAAAAAATACAGGATATTGTTACGACTCAAGCAGCGATACTCGAGACGCTTGAAGTTATTCATGATCTGTGCAAAGGTTATGGTGTACAAGAAGAAGACGAAGAGCCTCATAGATCCAGGGTTCATTCTGAGGCACCTCCCGCCTCCGAGGAAGCTTTTCCAGTCTCCGTTGTTGCTCCTTCAGCCCCCAATGTTGCTCCTCTGGCCCCCAATGCTGCTCCTCCAGCCCTGATATTTAGTTTTTTTTCGTTTTGTTGTAATTGTAAAACCCTAGTGCATGATTTTTTGTGTTTGGAAGTTTTTTTCTAGTTATTTGGATGATAACTGGTTGTTTTGGTTTGTCTGATATAATGTTTGTGATTGGTTGTTTACATACAGGATAGACGGCTATGGGAAAGCAAGAAAACAAAGAAAACTTCACCAATTTTTGTCGTAAAAACATTAACTTAGTTGAAATTTTAATTACATACATCAAGTCCCACAATCCACAATGCTAATTACAATATGTCATATCTTAAACACAAAATGGACTATGTTAATTACAATATGGCCTAAGTTAAACACAAAATTGACTATTTTAATTACAAAACGGTCAATATTAATTACAAAATGTCAATTTCAATGCACGGGTTTTTGTATGGAAGACTCCTGCACAACAAATATAATTGATTGTTAGAAGATATGAAAACTAATATATGTACCAAGTTGTAATTAGAGGTGGGCACGGGCCGGTTTGATATGGTCCCAAACGCAGACCGAAACCAGCTCGAATGATTTCAGAATTTTAATCCCGAAACCAAAATCGGTCGTTGAGACTGGACCAAAATTTTTGGTCTTGTCC
Organism: Begonia peltatifolia; assembly: GCA_022433055.1. NCBI lineage: Eukaryota > Viridiplantae > Streptophyta > Magnoliopsida > Cucurbitales > Begoniaceae > Begonia > Begonia peltatifolia. The sequence goes on along the minus strand of CM039517.1, from coordinate 17,528,895 downwards.
CGGGTCGATCCTGGTTCTGCGCAATTTATTTATTTTAACTAAAAAATTATGAGAAACGATAAAATTTTAAAAAATGATAAATATAACAAAATAAATACAACATCCAAAGTATGTAACATACAAACTAAAAGTTTAAATCTAACTATGAAATATTAAAATGAAAAAAATACAATATCCAAAATAAATCTAAGTATGTAATATACAAACTAAAAATCTAAATCCAATGTAATCTAAGAAGCTAAATACAACATAAAAAAAAAATTCAACTATGTAACATACAAACTAAATGCAACTATCAAACATTAAAATGCAAGCTAAGAAAATAAAGTTAACATTCAAAACTAATCCCAGTCACAAACATAAAATTACACAATAAAAACAACCTAAAATTCTAAATAGCAAACAAAAATCACAATGCTATCGGTCAACAGTTCCGAAGAGTCTCCCACCAGACATAATTTTTACTAACACAAAAATTACATAATAAAGAATAAACACATAAAGTGAGGTTAGCAATTTTCAAGATTGGAGCAGCCTAGCGGCAAGCAGGGAGCAGTGAGCAGGGAATAATTAAGCACCTAGAAGCGTCTGTAATTTTTCACGTACAATTAAGATTAAGCAATTTACCCAAACAAAATTAAGCATTAAGCATTACACAATGACTAAAGTCACAAACATACAATGACTTGAGAAGTAAGTGTGGACAAACTATAGAGGTCGAGTGTCCGGACTTCGGTGGTCGCAACTCGCAAGTCGGAGGTTGGGTTTGGGTGTTCTGGAATTTTGAACTGAAGCTCGACAGACGACAAGTTGAAACTCGAGGTTGGAGCAAGGAGTAGAGGAGACAAAAACCGGGGAGGTCGGTGGTCAGAGGTCGGGGTTTCGGATTTTCAGAGCAGAGGAAACTGAAATCGGGTATTGCAACTCATAGGTCGGGTGTTTGAAATTAGAGGTAAGGTGTTCGGAGGTCGGGACTCAGGTAGTCAGGTGTTCGCCTATTAGGGATTTAAGAAGACTGAACTGAAGAGTGAAGACTCATCCAGTCGTCGAACGAAGACTTTAAGTTCGGTCTTATCTTCCAGTCCTGATTCTTTAGGAATTTGGGTTGTTGACGAGGACCAGATCGATTGCTTTCGATTCTAAAGACTTCGGACCGAGGACCAGACCGAGGGTCGGACCATGATCCATAACGCAAGGACTGAAATTGGACAGAAACTGCCGGTATGGTTCGATTTTCAGTCCGCGGTCCGGTTATGCCCACCCCTAGTTTTAATATTGAGATAAAATGCTTACTTGCGTCCCCATCATTGTTAAATATGATAAAGGTATCTTTCACAGAAGTCGTGTCAGAAGTGGATCCTACACCGCGACAAGTCTGGGAGTTGTGGTACACACTCTGACATCTTCCACATGTTATCGTCATATTCTTCCTACTAATTGATTGGCTTTGAGGTTCATCGACGTCTCTCGCTCTTCGCCCTACCTGGGTGGTGCTTTGTTATCAGCAGCTTGATTTCTTGCATATCTACTAGAAGCCATATTTGTTGGCCACTAACCTGTCGAATAAAGTGAGAATATATGTTTTTGTACGTTTTTTGGAGATAACAAAGATGATTGCATTGTTCAAGTGATCGTCTCATGAAATTAATACATCGGACCAAATGGACGCACATAATACCAATAAGCTTCTACATGTAACAATTGCATACACTCTATTCAAATTGACAATATATTTTTCATTGTCGTTCCTGACCTCAAACCAAGCAACTTCTGTAAAAGTTAGATTCTACTTTTGAGTTGCACGTTTTAGCTTCTCAAGCTTCTTTTTAATCTAGGGGCACAATAATTCTGTTAACGCAACTATCTTTTTATGTTTTGTGGCAATTCAAGACTCTTTTTTATCATCTTAAACATAGTCAGAATAGTTTTGTCTCTTGCAGATAGAATAAGTGCGTTGAAAGACTGATGTATCACGAATCCGCCACTTCTCAAACACTCGATGGAGTATTTCTAACATATTTTCAAGTGTTCAGGTATTCGTGGAAGAACATGCTTTAAAGAAATCAATATCTTCAATTTATAATCCACTTACATTATGACATTCTTCAAGGTGAGGCATGAATGAAAAATCAAACACACGTCCAAAGATTATTAGACTTTCCAAAAAAGCTACCGTGAAACTGACCTCCAAAGACTATTTGGCATATTAGACTATCTTGCCAATGTTATTACAGTAAATGTGCTTCATGAGGAATGTAGCTGACATTTGAAGGTTTCCAGATGTAATGCCCAAAATTTTCGTTAAATAGTTTTCGAATTTTCGTAATGGTAAATGGTAGAATTTTAGTCGGAACTGAGAGCGCAGAATTTGTAATGTTAGATAAAAGATTATTTTGAGACTAATGGAGAAGAGAAAATTTTATGAATTCGACCGAAAATGGAATGAATAGCTGTTTGAGAAAAATATTAAAGTGTGAGGGCAAAAAGGTAATTACATTTAATTATATTTAAAAAATAAAAAATAAAAAATAAAAGAAAACAAAGAGGGAGGAGGATCGTAAATCCTCTCCCTCTTTGTTTTTCTCTCTTTCACCTGCGTGAAGAGAAGAAAAGGAGCCTCCCTCGGCGATTCTCCCTTCCGACGACGTTCAGCAAAAGACCTTACTCAGTTTTATACTCCATTTCAACGATAAGGTAGATTTTTGAGTAGTTTATGGTTTAGCTTCGTTAAGGGAGAGAGAGCTGGATGAGAAATTTTGGTGGGTAGAAATTTAGGGTTTTAGGATTGGAGTGTTTATGAGATTTACTATTGATTTCTGTGGGTTATTGATGATTAATGTGACAGATTAGTGAAAAGGTGAGTGAGTTTGAGCGAGAAACTGAGAAGGTAGGATTTTAATCCCTAAAACAGAACTGTTTTTGAATTTGCGGCCTAGCTACGAATGTTTGTTTTAGAAAATCTTTTGGTATGTTAAACTAGGTTATGAATGGAGCGTTTAGCCACTGCAATCGAGTAATTCTGACAACCGAAGCAAAAATTATGCGCGTCAGGGTTATGTTGGTTTTTGGCTGAGTCGAGTTAGTGAGCCGTTTTAGTAGAGCGTTGGTGAATTGAGTTAGTTGTCAAAGTTTTAGTACGTGGGGTGAATTGTGGAATGAAATTTAATGTGATTTGGTTATGTGATAGGTTAAGCCAAAGAAGTGATAGAAACGAGCACGACAGAGGATAGGACACTAGGTAAGTAATGTAGCAGGAGTTTTGCCTTCGGGCTTACATCATAAATCCGTAGGATGTATTGCTCGTTTATTTTATGTTATTCTTTCATGGTTGTGCATCATTGTTTTAAAGTAGGAAACGAGACGGAAATGAATTTCCATGTATTTATAAGATGAAAACAGTAAGATGGGAGTAGTGCAGAATGAAATCGAGAAGATACGTAAGTATATAACGAAGGAGGGGTTGAGTGGCATAGTTCTATGAGAGAGGGGTCGTGAGGTATGTCATTCCTTCTCCCGCTTTACATGGTGGCCCTAGTCCTATGAGAGGGATTGCAAGGAGTACCACTTTACTAGACTAAGGTTGGCTTGGTCCTATGAGAGGGACTGTGAGAGTGGTTGCCTTGGTGTAGCACGTAAATAAGAACCTAGTAATAAGAAGATAAAGAAGATGTAAGATAGAGACGAAAATGAAAGTAGAGACGAAACTGTAGAAACTGCATGTGTTAGGATGTGTTTGTTTTAGTGTGTGTTATATGCATTACCTACTTAGCATTAGGTTAATAGTTGATTTCTGTAATGTAGGTGACGAAGTGATAGCTGGTGAGTACTCAGGACGAGCTCAGGCCAAGAAGGCGGTTGGAGGAGTACGCATGTGGCCGATCCAGCCGACTGTTAGGGCAATTTTGACGTGGTATTCATAAGTACGAGTGTAGAGGTCAAGTCGGAGATGCTTTGAGTCATTTTGTAAAGGAAATAGATTTATAAGGTTCAGTAGTAGTTTTGATGTAAGAAATGATTTTGAGTTGGTGGAGAAGTGAACGCTGGGTTATATTAGCGTGGAGTCTATGGCGAGTGTATAGGTTTTGAAGCATAGTTGGGTTTGAATGTCCAAAATCGAAATTGATGTATAAGTGCATTTTGAGGTTTGTTGGAAGGGTGTAATTGGATGATTCAGGTTTCGAATTGGTAGTTTTAATCGTGGAAGTTTCGTGTCCTTTTTCTCTTGAACTGCTATTAATTTTTAGGCTGCTGGTGTGAAGTGTCGACCGAATTCCATAGGTGTTGACCGGTGAGTGTAAGTTGGAGGGTGAGTGTCGATCGCAGAGTTCGATCGGTGCGGACAGAGAGAAGTGAGGTGTCGACCGGTGACCGTGAGTGTCGACTGGTCAATGTAAAATTAGTGAGAGTGTCGACTGCGGGGGTCGACCTGCACGGATAGAGAGGGTCAAAGTGTCGACCCCTCTCTGAAACGAGTGTAGAAGTGTCGACCGGTGTCCCCGGTGTCGACCGATGAAAAGACCCGAGAGAAATATAGTGTCGACTGGCGTTTGTTAGTGTCGACTGATGGAAACCCAAGACAATTCAAGTGTCGACCGCTATTTACAGGTGTTGATCGGTGTCTCTGTTTTATGTTTTGTAAAATGATGTTTTAATTACACTGATTTTAATCGAGTTTTCCGCTGCGTAGCCGTGTAAAATATTTTCAAAAATGTCGTTTTAAGTCGAGGAACAAAAGTTTTAAATTTTTACTCCAATTTTCCAAGCGTAGTGAGTGAGTGGTAGAAGTGTGCGAACTGTAAATCGTGAAGGGTTTCTTGGGCGTTACAGAGTTGGTATCAGAGCTTTTACCCAACCGGAAGTGTGGCCGATAAGTCGGGCCCCTATGAGGGAGGGGTGGATTGTGAAGGCATGAGGACCGGTCACAATTCTCACACCGCTTGGGGGGAAGGTAGAGTGGATGGTTAATCAGTAGTAGGAGGGGATGTTACGTGGGTTAGAGTCAGTCAGTCAAACCGTTCAAATGATTGACTAACAGCACCGATTGCTGCACGACGTGCTTCAACAACTGTAAGTGTTTAAGTTTATCTTTAGTTATTAGATGCTTATGAGAGAAATTGATTGTGTCTAGAAAATTAGCTAAGATGTCGAGACGACCGGGACGCCTACGAGTACCGAGAGAACCGACCGAATCAAGGAGTAAGGATGATTCCATGACGATCAGATAGTTAACTAAGTTGGTGAACAGGCAGTCTCAGCAATTGGGATTTTGCTGAATAGAGAAGTACAAGGTAATGCTGGCTCTAGCTCTAGTCATGAACAATCAGTTGACAGATTTCGGAGGTTACGACCCCCGATGTATGAAGGACAGTCGTCGGATCCAACAGCTATAGAGGAATGGGTCCGTACTATGGAAAGTAGGTTCAGGTATGCGAGGGTGGAAGAGGAGGATAAGGTTTCGCTAGCCACATTCCACCTAGCGAAGGACGCCAGATTTTGGTGGGAGTCCATGGAAACCACCGTTGAAGGACAGCATGCCACGTGGGAAAATTTTAAGGAGATCTTTTATGATAAGTACTTCAACAGCACAATGCAAGCAGCTAAGAGAATAGAGTTTCTACAGTTGAAGCAGACAGGTTCGGTAACCGAGTATAATTGGCAATTTGAGTCCTTATCCCGTTTTGCCAGTAATTTAGTAAGCCGGAACAAAGATAAGGTGTTCTAGTTCGTACAGGGATTACAACTGAAAATATACAAGGGAGTGAAAATAGCTGGAATATGAAACGTGCCCTATTCAGAGATTGTAGCGAAAGCACTTGAGGTAGAGGAGGTCGCGATGAGATGTATTAAGCAAAGGGAAGCCTCAAGGAAATTTTTCTAGGAGGTTACTCCTCAATAGGACAGAGGTGTTCCTCAGCAGCAGCAGAGAGGCACTAAGAGGCCTAGTGATGGGCAGAGTAGTCAGGGAACGAGCAAGCGGATACAGGAGGCTGGGAAGTACTCCCAGTGTTGGAAATATTGGAGATATCACCCGGGCGAGTGCAGGTTGAGTTCAAGGAGATGTAATAACTGCAATGAGATCGGACATTTTTTAAAAGATTGCCTGAAGCCCAGAGTTATCAGATGTTTTACTTGCAATGAATTGGGCCATATTAGTAGAGATTGCCCAGCTCTAAAGAAAGGTCCGACACGCACAACACCGTGATTATTCACTATGATTGAGTTGGAAGAAGGTGACCAGCCAGCTGTGGTGTCAAGTACTATATTGGTGAATTCTGTACTTGCTTATGCTTTGATTGATTCTGGTGCAACGCACTCATTCGTTGCAATTACATTCGTAGTTAAATTAGGTGCATGACCTGTGTTAACATGTTGTTATTATGAGGTAATCCTACTTTCTGGTGGGCATATGCACCCTAATTAGGTGGTGTGTGATAGCATATTGTCGGTGGGAAGTAAGAATTTATTGGACGATCTCATCATTGTGGGATTGTAGTTGATCCAACTGCGCCTATGTTCAAGGTGGCGCATGGGATAACCTTTATTACGGAACAATAAGGAGGAACAGTAATTGAGAGGAACTAAGAAATATATATGGTTAGGTTGGGAGATTTAGACTAGTTGAAACAAGGGACCGAGGAACCTAAGAATAAGTTAGAAGTTGAAATGTGTGATTCCTCATGATCTTGGTTGTAGACGTACTTGTTAAAGGATGATGATTTGAGTCTAGTTTGGAAATATTTTGTGGAGTTACGGCAATGGGGTAGTGGATTACCAACAAGAATTTTATCGGAGTTACCAGTGAAAGGTCAAGGACTTAGAGGACTTCAATTAAGATACACAGTCGAAACGAAAGTTACTCGAGGAGATTCAGGGTAGTATATCATCAATGATGCTAAGTGTGAGTTTGGAAGTGTAGAATTTGTATGAAGTTTTTTTATGATGGTCGAGATAAAAGATTTAGAGGTTGAGCAAACTCTAGCCAAGAAAACTTAGATATAGATTTGGAATAGAAAACTGTGAAGAGGTAGGCCATAGTTGGTTAGGTTAATGAGCACAGTACAAAATTTAGTGTGAGAATAGATAGTGTTTAATATGTAGTCAAGGATGCAGCTAGTCAAATTGAAGATAACAAACGCGGTCATGGGACCAGATTGGATTCATGTTTATAGAGGTTATCGATAGGAGGACTATGAGGCTAAGACGTTAGTGGATGAGCTACTAAAGTTTTAGAATATAGATGGAAACCAGGAAGTAATTGGATGGAACAAACTTGAGGATATGTAAAACGATCACTGGTGAAGAATGAAGTTGATCGTAATGACGTTTAAGAACTAAGAGATTAAGGTAAGTTGGACACTATCCGAAGAGAGTTGGGATATGAGGCAATGAAATTGGTGGCGTCAATATCAGGAAGTGATCGTTATGCGAATTTTGAGGAAAAAATTTCTTTTAAGGAGGGTAGGATGTAACGCCCAAAATTTCCGTTAAATAGTTTTCAGATTTTCGGAGTGGTAAATGGCAGAATTTTGGTCGAAATCGAGAGCACAGAATTTGTATTATTAGATAAAAGATTATTTCAAGACTAATAGAGAAGAGAAAATTTTAAGAATTCGACCGGAAACGGAATGAATAGCAATTTGAGAAAAATATTAAAGTGTGAGGGCGAATAGTTAATTACATTTAATTATATTTAAAAAATAAAAGAAAACAAAGAGGTAGGAGGATCGTAAATCCTCTCCCTATTTGTTTCTTTTCTCTTTCACCTGCGTGAAGAGAAGGAAAGGAGCCTCCCTTGGCGATTCTCCCTTCCGACGACGTTCAGCCAAAGACCTTACTCAGTTTTCTACTCCATTTCAACGGTAAGGTAGATTTTTGAGTAGTTTATGGTTTAGTTTAGTTAAGGAAGAGAGAGCTGGTTGAGAAATTTTGGTGGGTAGAGATTTAGGGTTTTAGGATTTGAGTGTTTGTGGGATTTGCTATTGATTTTTGTGGGTTATTGATGATTAATGTGACGGATTAGTGAGAAGGTGAGCAACTTTGAGCGAGAAACTAAGAAGGTAATATTTTAAGCCCTAAAACAGAACTGTTTTTGAATTTGCGGCCTAGTTACGAACGTTTATTTTAGACAATCTTTTGGTATGTTAAACTAGGTTATGAATGGAGCGTTTAGCCACTACAATCGAGTGATTCTGACAACCGACGCAAAAGTTATGTGCGTCGGGGTTTAGGTTGGTTTTTGGCTGAGTCAGGTTAGTGAGCCGTTTTAGTAGAACGTTGGTGAATTGAGTTAGTGGTCGAAATTTTAGTACGTGGGATGAATTGTGGAATGAAATTTAATGTGATTTGGTTATGTGGTAGGTTAAGCCAAAGAAGTGATACAAACAAGCACGATAGAGGCTAGGACGCCAGGTAAGTAATGTAGTAGGAGTTTTACCTTTGGGCCTACATCACAGTTCCGTAGGATGCATTGCGCATTTATTTTATGTTATGCTTTCATGGTTGTGCATCGTTGTTTTAAAGTAGGAAACGAGATGAAAATAAATTTCCATGTGTTTATGAGATAAAAACAGTAAGATGATAATAGTGCATAATGAAATCGAGAAGATACGTAAGTAGATAACGAAGGAGGGGTTGAGTGGCATGGTCCTATGAGAAAGGGGCCGTGAGGTATCTCATTCCTTCCCATGCTTTACGTGGTGGCTCTGGTCCTATGAGAGGAATAGCGAGGAGTACCACTTTACTAGGATAAAGTTGGCTTGATCCTATGAGAAGGACTTTGAGAGTGGTCGCCTTGGTCTAGCGCGTAAATAAGAACCCAATAGTAAGAAGATAAAGAAGATATAAGATAGAGACGAAAACGAAAGTAGAGACGAAACTGTAGAAACTGCATATGTTAGGATGTGTTTGTTTTAGTGTGTGTTATATGCATTACCTACTTAGCATTAGGCTAACAGTTGAGTTTTGTGATGTAGGTGACAAAGTGATAGCTGGTGAGTACTCAGGACGAGCCAAAAACTAGAAGGTGGTTGAAGGAGTACGCACGTGGACGATCCAGCCAACTGTTAGGGCAATTTTTTATGCGGTATTCATAGGTTCGAGTGTAGAGGTCAAGTCAGAGACGTTTTGAGTCATTTTGTAAAGGAAATAGATTTCTAAGGTTCAGTAGTAGTTTTGATGTAAGGAATAATTTTGAGTTGGTGAAGAAGTGGACGCTGAGTTATATTAGCATTGAATATATGGCGAGTGTATAGGTTTTGAGGCATAGTTGGGTTTGAATGTCCAAAATCGGAATTGATGTATAGGTGCATTTTGAGGTTTGTTGGAATGGTGTAATTGGATGATTCAGGTTTCGAATTGGTAGTTTTAATCGTGGAAGTTTTCGTGTCCTTTTTCTCTTGAACTGCTGTTAATTTTTGGGCTGCTGGTGTGAAGTGTCAACCAAAGTCCATGGGTGTCAACCGGTGAATATAAATTGGAGGGTGAGTGTCGATCGTAGGGTTCAACCGGTGCGGGCGGAGAGAAGTGAGGTGTCGACCGGTGACCGTGGGTGTCGATCGGTCTGTGTAAAATCAGTGAGAGTGTCGACCGCAGGGGTTGACCTCCGCTGACAAAGAGGGTCAAAGTGTCGACCTGCGACACCGGGTGTCGACCCCTCTCTGAAACGAGTGTAGAAGTTTCGACCTGTGTCACCAGTGTCGACCGATAAAAAGACCTTAGAGAAATATAGTGTCGACCGGCGTTTGTCAGTGTCAACCGATGGAAACCAAAGACAATTCAAGTGTCGACCGCTATTTACAGTTGTTGACCGGTGTCTCTGTTTTATGTTTTGTAAAATGATGTTTTAATTACACTGATTTTAATCGAGTTTTCTGCTGCGTAGCCGTGTAAAATATTGTCAAAAACGTCGTTTGAAGTCGAGGAACAAAAGTTTTAAATTTTTACTCCAATTTTCCAAGCGTAGTGAGTCAGTGGTAGAAGTGTGCAAACTTGGAATCGTGAAGGGTTTCCGAGGCGTTACACCAGAATGGTTGAATCGAGGGATTTGGATATCATTTGCTTAGTCAACCGGACCAATTATAGAGATGTTTTTTTCTCACAAGCAAATCGAGGCCAATGCCCAATCCGAGAACCACCCTTTTATTTTTTTTTAACTTTAATTATTTTATGTTTTATTTCATGTTTTATTTCATGCATAGCTGAATACTTTTAGGAAGGAAAGTGATATGGATTTGGATTAAAATAAGGGCTGGGAAGGCGCCTTGTTGGCACAACACAAGTTGTCTCTCGGCATTAGGAAATAGCTAATTCTTTCCTTTTTGTGTTTTTTTCCTTTTGTTTAAACATTTTGACATAATGGTGGGGCTATTTAATCACCCTCTATGGCTGATGTTTCGCATCTATTATTGAATCAAAAACTCTGAAATTTTCTTCTTTTCTTTTCAAGCTCTTCGAGCCTCATCCTCGGTGCCCACACAGTGAGTTGCATTCCAATTTTGTGAGAAAATTGGGAGCTCTTATTACTACTCATTTCTCTATCTTCCTTATAGTTAGAACTCCATAGCAAAATACTATAAACTCTCACCTTTGTCAAGTTGGAGTGTACTTCATCAAGAAGATCCACAAAAGCCGAGAGGTGCTTACTTATCATCTTTCTCGGACCAGCAACGCCATTTTCATTATATCTATTCATCCGCAATGATTTAGACTTTAAAACTTTAAGGGTGTTTCATCCACTCTCTGAGTAAGATCTCTTTAAAATTTCAGAAAATTTAATTTAGCCAATCAAAAGTTACAATTTTTGGAAACTAAATAATTTTCAGATCAAAATATGTTTCATTCGAGAACAGATTTTTTATTTTGTTTGTGTAAAATCTTTTTGGCTATAATGAATTTGGATCTGAAATTTTAAGTACATCTTGAGTAATCGTTTATTAAAATTTCATAATATTTTAGATCCAAATTGATATAGTTGTGCTTGTTGAAATCTAGAAATGTTCGGTGATTGTCAGTTGGAAATCCGAAGTGAACTAGTATCTGTGCTGTCACACAAATTGATAACTTGAAGTACGTCAAAGACCCACTCAAATTGTTCATCCTAAGTCACACTTTGAGATCAAAGAATATGCGTGTTACGAGCAAAAACAAAGATTAAGGCGTCGAAGAAATTCATGTGATGCTTAGTCGATGGAGAATAAATTCTTCATTTTTTCTTGAAATAAGGAGATGTAGTTGTTTTGGATGCATTCCATATAATGTGTCTGTAAAACTTCTCACAAAACCCTTTCTTGAAGTTTTCATATAGATGTGTGAGGAAAAAACGGTAGTTAACTGACTCTAATTGCTCGACCACAACAGTAAGCAACCCTTAAAACATTTAGCAAATTCATCATCAAAAAACCAATGTGCAAAGTGTAAACATGCATAACAAACTCAAATGCACTATACCTTTTGTCGATTGGATATAAATGTTCATCCATGTGTCAGCTCAGTTTCTATGTCTTTTTTTAATACTTCTAGAAACCACGACCATATGTCATTACATTCTACTTTAACCAATGCAACAGTGATCGGATAAATGTCATTGTTACTATCAATGTTAACAACTATAAGTAATTGTCATGCAGACGAGCCCTTCTAATGTGATCCAAGGACATATTAAGAGCCAAGTTAAAACCAAAGGCCAAGATCTATTGCAAGACATCGGAGGACCAATAACAAGATCAAGGACAAAGAAGATGTATAAAAATCTACAAGGCTTAATCAAAGAAATTCAAGATAGAATCATCACACCCCGAGCAAAGACCCATTATAATGCTAAGTGTTAGTGAGGAAGCAATAGAAGATCAAAGAAGCAAGGAGTTCAAACATTTGTTGCTAAATGGGAAAACGAGTCTCATGGAACTGCTCACACATGCATATCTGGTCAGCACGCACCGCCACACACGCATTGCTATGTGCGTCCAGCACCTGCCGCACCCACATACACTAAACGTCTTCCTGATTCAAGAATAAAGAAAGAACTGAGACCCCAATCGAAGAATTCAATTGAACCATAGTTATCAAAACAGGAGTTTGACACAAGCCACACCTGTTGGCTGAACCGAAGCTATCAAAACAGAAGCTTGATCAAGACCAAACTCGTTGGTAAGAACCAAAGCTATCAAACGAAATTCTTCAAGCGTGACATGAAGAAGATTGTTGTTATTCGCAAAGAACCAAAGAGAAATCCACTCTAGAAAAACTCATTTTTAATTCAACTTCCTTTTTTCAAATCGAAATAGTTTTTCCATTAAATAGGCTACACATTAAAATTAAATTAAATAAAAAATAAAAATAAAGATAAAATAACTAATAAAATCTTGGGATAAGGATCATTTGCTGATCAGATGTCATCTCATGCTTAAATTCTATTTGAACATGATTTGAATTAATTTGAGTAGATTCGGCCGGATAAGATATCTTCTACGTGATTTGCTTGCTTTTGCATGTGACTTTTTAATCCTCGTGTGAGCATGTACCCGACACACATCTTTTTAATTCTTACATGCGCATGTGCATCGCATGTGCATCGCATGTGCCTTTTAATTCTTGCATATGCATATGCGTCGCAACCTCCCTTTTAATTATTATGTGTCCATGTGCGTCAAACCCTCTCCAAATCTTCACGTATCTTTGGTCTCCCTTGCTTCAACTTGATTATCTTCAATCCTCGATACATTCAATAATTTGAAATCAAGTTGTCTCGGCTCCTCTCTCCCTTAGATCTTTAAAATCAATTATTGCAAGGCCTCATCCATCTTCTTAGCTCTGGACTGCGTCATTGGGCCGTCAATGTTCTCAATTGGATCATTGCTCTTGGGCTTGAGCTTGGGCTTGGGCTTGGGCTTGGCCTCAACTCGAATTACAACATCAACCAACCCATGTGGATCTTTATATTTTTCTAACCATGCAAATCTTTATCTCTTTTTAGTTTGCATGGATCCTTATCCTTCTCTCTCCAATCCAGGAGGATTTGTGGGACTCAACTTCATGCCTCATAGCTCTTCTTTTGCCAATTTCGTGGGGCCCACTTCCTTGCTATGAAACTCTTCATTTTCATAGCTTTTTACTAATGTTGTGATGACTCTTTTTCTCAGAATTCCACGACTAAACCATGTGAAACTTTGTTCGTTGGATCTCCTTTATCTTCTAATAGATCATGGTCCTTGACTTTGAGATTTATCGCTTCTCGGTTCACATTACACACAAATTTTCCAATAGCGTGCCCAACAGCTCCTGCGCATCTGCACACCACCCAACACGTGCCAGGACACGGCCCAATATGCTACCATTGCACGGCCATGACGCGACCCAGCATTGCCCAACACACCTTAGCTCGCACACCCACATGCACCCGCTTGCACCATCGTGCATGCCTACAGAACATTCGTGCTCCAGCTAAGCCTAGCAACCCGCTTTCCCAATGCGTTCACCAATAACTTAACCACACCCACTTAACCCTACCCATGTCATTCTTTAATTTTAGGTTAAGTTTTTATGAAAATTAAGCTTATGCTTTTTGGTGCGATTCTTTTAATTCTCTTTTTAAGTTCTTATTAAAGAACTTGATCTTCTTAAGTACATGCTTGAAAAGATCGAAATTGATAACTTTTTTTTCATCCAACAAGTTTGGTTCAGGTCAAACTTCTATCCTCTTGAATCATAAAAGTATTTATGTGATTATTCCAAGTTGTTGTCGAGTCTCGAATTCTCTAAAATCCTAAGTTTGCATCACCTTCATATAACAGTAGTCCAAACAAATGACAGGTCTACCACATTGGAGCAAACCTCTTTTCCATGCAACCATATAAATGTACATTCTTTTGAAAACGGGATTCGATGAAGAATCATTCATTTCTAGTCTGACGACCAATGTCTTCCCTAGATTTGATCCACAAATGTTTCTCCGTACGACCACAGTAATTTGTATTGCTCGTCTTCATACCCTTCGTTGACTCTTCGGTCTTCATTTCTAGCCCTTTTTGCAAGTCTTGGTGTGATATTCATATTAAAGTCATTCTTGACTCTCTCAATAATGAAAGGAATTTCACATGCAAATAGCTTTTAAACCTATCAAAGTATTGATTTATTACCCATTTAGTTGAAGCGCGTTGGCTTTCCATCTTTTGTGCACAGGTGTTCACATCGTTCAAACTCTTTATTTTGAATGTTACTTTGGAGTACATCTTTGAAACATGCATTTGCCAATTGCATTGTCAGGATCCGACCTAGGGCCCCAACAGGTGGAACGAATTCCCAAGGTGAGAAGCTTCTCGAACGATAACCTACATCCAATATTCATCAATATAATTCATATTCATCTAATCTAATATAACTTAATCCATCAATCCTAGCATCCTGAATTAGGATTCTCTAATTCAAACAAACCAAAATGCAATACATTTCATATATTGAAACAGTTTACATCATTATCATCCTCATCATTTACATCAAAGTACATATGCAGAAGCGAATAAAAATATAAATACATATAAGTCACAACATGTGACTTTCCACAACCCCCAAAGACCATTAACCATGATCTCTCACATATGTCTCTTTGCACACATTACCTTACCTTGGGTTTTTCGTCTCGGTGAACATTTTCGATATCTGAAAAATAGAGATATTCCACATAATAGGCTTTACGCTCAGAAAATAAGTCTAACCGCTAGAATAACTAGCCGAGACTCTATCCACACTATCCAGAGCCAAACGTCATCCTCCACCTAACCATTGATTATTTTGAAATCAAATTAAATCAATTATGTTTTGATTTGAAATCTATGTCATTTATATAAAAATGTCTGCATGTTCGTAATTCGAACCATTTAAAATTCATGTCATTAACCACAGTTTAAAACAACCAATCTTTTAAAATTCCATCAACTACAATTTAAAATCGTTCTCAACAAATAGATAAACCAATGCATTATAATAAATATGCACGATTTAAAAACATCATTTTCTCAAAGCAGCCAATGTCATTTTTAACATTCAATTTGAAATGTAAAAATGCAATCCACTCTAATTGACACATATGACCATCACACACCTACACGTTCTCGGGCTTTCACCAGTAAAGCTGTAGGACCCTATCAATGCTTCATCGCGAGGTTTATAGACTTTTAACTTAAGGAGAACATATAATTAATCTCTTTCTTATTTTCATAATCATATTTATTACACACGAAGAGGCAATTTCATCCCAATGGATTCTTATTTTACCACGCTTTCCTACTCCCTCCTTCCTAAATGCATGCTTTTAAACAATTATAAAGCAATGATATGTATGTTTAAAACGATGCAACTCAACCCACCCATGCAATTGATAATTGAAATCAATATGCTCAATTTAATGAAAATTGTCGTTTTCAAAATTCTTCGTTTCAATGTTTCTTAAAAATCAGAAATATACAATTCAATGTTCAATCATTGAAAACAATATCAAATACTCACTTCAAAATTCAATCAAATGTATCATATGTAACGGCCCAGAAACCCTACATGATTCCCGGTTCACTCACTACTTTGATACAAACTCCGCACATCCTCCAGTCCACCTTGGACCGATTTAACACTTACTCCTTATTTCACTCGCATTGTAGAATTTGCGTAAAATTTTAAAACTTTTACCCCTCGACTTCAAACAACAAGGCATTGCAGCTGAAAACTCAATAAAAATCAGTTTGGATATCACTTCATTTCATTAAACATAAAACAGAGACACCCGGCCGACACTTGTATGCGCCGGTCGACACTTGGGTCGTCTCGGGTTTTTCATCGGTCGACACCGGGAACACTGGTCGACACTACATTTCTCTCGGGCCTTTTTACCGGTCTACACTGAGAACACCAGTCGACACTTCTACGTTCAACCCCAGAGAGGGGCGACACCTACTCCCACAGATCGACACTTTGATTCTCTCTGTCCGCGTAGGTCGACCCTCGCGGTCGATACCGCTGCCATTTTTACACTACTAAGTCAACACCTATAACCAGGGGTCGACACTTACTTTGGCTGTGCCCACGCCGGTCAAACCTCACGGTCGACACTCTCCTTCTATTTTTCACTGACCGGTCGACACCCTACACCAGTATGCATAAAAATGACATCAACTCATAGAAAACACACGATGAAGATTTCACGATTAAATCCACAAAATAAAGACCTATATTTTTAAAACATACTTCCTTCAAGTAATTTCGAAATAAGACATAATCCCTACTCCCATCCCAACTATCACCATACCATACATCCTAAATCCCGCCATGGTCGAGTTGCCCCAACATCTGCATGCATCGGCATACAGCGTACGCCACCAACACCATCCTAGGCATATCTGTCATCTAGCAATTCACAGGAAAGTTCGTCGTCACCTACACCATGGAACACCAAACGTAAGCCTAATGCTGAGCAAGTATGGAGTATAAATTAAAAATCAATGCACAACTCAACCCCTAACACATACAGTTTCTACACTTTGTTTTGTTTTCATTTTCATTATTATCATCTTTCACTTTCACGTGTGAGTCAAGTAGGCGCACATCCTGTTCCACTCAGGACAGCTACACCATGACCCATGGAACGAGATTGGAGGCACACATCGTGATCACACACGGAACGGCCACACCAAATCTCTTCCCAACATCGATCATAGAACCCTCTAGTGCCCTCTCACTAGCACGTTAACGACGAGGTGTTCACAAACCATGTCATCTTACGTACATTCATCCATGGAACCCCCTAGTGCTTTCTCACTAGCACGTTAACGACGAGGCGTTCACCCATGCGTGACATATTTTCTTATCTGATTACATTTCATATGCACAATTCAAAACATGCTCAAAACTTGTTCTTTCATATTTCAAAATCATTATGCATGACAACACATATGCACGACCCACTGACCAAACAACCAAACGACAATCAAAGCAGACAAACAATCAAAGCAAATAAACAATTCTACCATTCCATAGTGTAGGCCCGAAGGCAAACCACAATCAATCCATCACTTACTTGGCATCCTTGAAATTTCTTCATACTTCGTGATTTTGTACTCTAACCGGAAATACCTATAAAATTATACATCCATTAACTCTAACTCGTTCAATTCATAAATCCTTAGCTTGAAAGTCATAACTCATACCAAAATCAAAACCCTCCACAAAACCCGAGATCCCACTCAATTTCCAACCAACTTCGAAAATTCACAACTTCTCCAACATTCGTCCGAATTGGACGATCAAAAATGCTACAAACCCCACAGGATGTCTAGTTTCCAATGGTTCCATCTATTTCTTAATTGGACATCCACACCTTGGCCGAACGTGGCGGAGCAAATACCACTCCAAAATTCGAGCATTCGGCTAATCTCTCACCCAATCTTTCTCACTAAATCTCGTAATCTACTCCTATTTCTAGTTTAAGCGCTAACATGCGGATAAAAATTGACTCTACATTCAATTTCCCAAATAGGTTTTCACCGAATCACCCGTTACTCTCGCTGACCCCATTTTTGTCGTTAAAACAGCCGACACACTAACTATCTACTCATAACTAACTAAAACTTACCGTAATCTGAGGAAACGGAGAAGGAATTGGTCAAAAGTTGCTGGAAGAGCGTTGCTGATCACCGTGCTGGAGAGGAGAAGAAACAGGGAGGGGAAAATGCATTGAAAAGAGGGAGAACACCGCTGGTGTTCTCTTTTTTCTTTTTTCTTTTTTTTTTTTATTTTGTTATTTTAATAATAATATTACCTAATTACTAAACTGCTCACCACTCTTAACCGTTTAGTAAATCTGCCATACTGTCCGATTCTGGTTAGATTCTTAAATTTTTCTCTACTCCATTAGCCTCGAAACAATCTGTTACCCGAGGGTAGAAATTTTTCGTTATCAATTCCGACCAAACCTCCACCTATTATAATTACAAAATCTGAAATTGATTTAAACGAAAATTCTGGATGTTACATTCCACCCTCCTTATAAAAAATTTGTCCTCAAAATTTGCTACCTAAACAACTCAGGATAACGATCCATCATATCCTATTGTCTTTCCCAAGTTGCCTCCTCCACATTGTGGTTACGCCACAATACCTTCACTAGCGGAATATCCTTGTTGCGTAGTGTCTTCACTGCATAATCCAAAATCTCCACTGGCTTTTCTTTGTACGCTAAGGTTGGTTGTACCTCAATCTCCTGCTAAACAACGACGTGCGACGAATCCTTGAGACACTTTCTTAGCATTGACATGTGCAAGACATTGTGAACTCCTTCCATAGAAGCTGGCAGTTCTAGTTGGTACACAGCCCTTCCAATTTTCTTTATGATCAGGAATGGTCCAATGTATCTTGGGCTCAATTTACCCCTCCTCCCGAATCTCATCACACCCTTGAACGGTGAAATTTTCAGGAAACTTTCATTTCCTACTTTGAATTCCAATTCTCTTCTTCTTCCATTGGCATAGCTTTTTTGTCGACTTTGAACTGTCAATATCCGTTGCCGAATAACCTTGATCTTCTCTATTGTTTGCTGCACAATTTCTGGACCAATCAAGTCGACTTCACCGACTTCATCCCAATAGAGTGGTGATCTACACTTCCTTCCGTATAAGGCTTCATAAGGGGCCATACCTAACGTAGCCTGATAGCTATTGTTGTACGAGAATTCCACCAAGGACAAATACTTGTTCCACGAACCCTGGAACTCTAGTACACAGGTTCAAAGCATATCCTCCAAAATCTGAATAGTTCGTTCAGATTGTCCGTCAGTCTGAGGATGAAAGGCTATACTAAAATTCAGTCGTGTCCTCATTGCCTTGTGCAGACTTTTCCAAAATTTGATGTGAATCTTGGGTCTCTGTCCGACACAATTGAAATTGGCACTCCATGCAACCTTACTATCTCCTAAATATACAGGTTAGTGAATTGGTCCATATTAAATATCATCTTCACCGGTAGAAAATGGGCGGATTTGGTTAAACGATCCACAATCACCCACACTGCATCAAATCCCTTTGCCGTCCAGGGTAATCCAACGACAAAATCTATGGATATTTGGTCCCATTTCTATTCTGGAATCGGCAATGGTTGCAACTTTCCAGCCGGTCTCTGATGCTAAGCCTTGATTTACTGGCAGATCAAGCATGTCTCTATGTATCTTGTTACAGACTTCTTCATGTCAAGCCACCAATAATGTTGTCTAAGGTCTCTATACATTTTTGTGCTTCCAGGATGAATAGAAAACCTTAAAGAGTGCGCTTCAGAAAAAATCTCTTTCCGAAGTTGACCACTGTTTGGAACATGCCACCTATTCTGGAACTTCAGGATTCCATCACTCGAACAGCTAAACTCGGTTCTGTCATTAGATGCTATGCTCGACCTAATTTTGTTGCACCTTGGGTCATCCTGTTGAGCTTCTCTAATTTTCTCAAGAATTAACGGCTTCAGAGATAAGGCCAATAATTCTACCGCCACATCTGAAACTAGCTCCAAATCAAATCTCTGAAATTCTGCACTCAACTCTTTAGACATCTCGACATGCATTGCTGAAGCTGAGGTCAAAACCAGGGTTAATGCATTGGCCACCAATTAGATTTGACGGGGTGGTATTTGATCTCCAGGTCGTAGTCCTTGACGAGCTCCAACCACCGCCTCTGCCTCATATTCAGCTCCTTCTGAGTGAAGATATATTTAAGACTTTTGTGATCTGAGTACACTGCACACTGCTGTCCATAGAGATAGTGCCTCCAGATCTTTAGTGTGAACACGACCACTGCTAATTCCAAATCATCGGTTGGATAATTTCGCTCATAAAGCTTTAATTGCCTTGAAGCATAAGCGATCACCTTTCTGCTCTGCATCAAGACACAACACAATCCGATTCTGGAAGCATCACAGTAAATACTGAACTTCTCATTCATCACCGAAAGTGTCAATACTGAAGCTGTAGTCAATTTCTGCTTCAGTATTTAGAAACTGTGTTCACAGTCTTCTGACTATACATACTTAACTCCCTTTCTTGTGAGACGAGTTAGGGGTGCTACGATTCTTGAAAACCCCTCATAAACTTCCTGTAGTAGCCAGCTAACCCCAGAAAGTTCCGAATCTCTCTGATACTCTTTGGTTGAGGCCATTCATTGATCGACTGTATCTTAGCTGGATCCACCGATATCCCTCCACCCGAAATCACATGTCCAAGGAAATGGACCTTATCCAGGCAGAACTCGCACTTGGAGAATTTTGCATACAGCCGATGCTGCTTCAAAGTCTCCAGAACCATTTTCAAATGCTCCTTATGTTCTTGTTCGTTACGGGAATAAACTAAGATATCATCAATAAATACAATGACGAATTTATCTAGATACTCTTGGAATACCCGATTCATCAGGTCCATAAAAATGGCTAGGGCATTTGTCAGCCCGAACGACATTACCAAGAACTCAAAGTGTCTGTATCTAGTCTAAAAGACTGTCTTCGGGATATCCTGCGATCTAACCTTTAGCTGGTAATACTCTCAAGTCTATCTTCAAGAAAATTTGAGCTCCTTGGAGTTGATTAAATAAGTCGTCTATCCCCGGCAGTGGATACTTATTCTTTATAGTTAGCTTATTTAATTCCCAGTAGCCAATACACATTTGGAGCGATTCGTTCTTCTTCTTCACAAATAGGACTGGCGCGCCCCGCGGTGAAAAGCTCGGGCGTATGAATCCTTTCTCCAATAGTTCCTCTAACTACCTTTTCAAGTCCTTCAATTCAGGAGGAGCCAACCTGTAAAGGTTCTTCGATATTGGCTCCGCACCAGGATATGTGTCAATCATAAATTCGACTTCCTGGTCTGGGGGTAAACCGGGCAAATCGTCCAAGAACACGTCAAGAAACTCACAAACTACCACAATATCCTGTGGTTTTGTCTCCACGTGAAATTGAGTATCTAAAATTGTTGCGTGAAAACAAAAATGTTCTCCCATTAATAATCTCCGAGCCTCGATGGGTGCCATTACGAATAGCTTCTCCATATTTTTCATGGCTTGCAACGAATGTTTCGCACCACCTAGAGGTTGGAAATTAATAGTTCCAGCCCTGCAATCAATCGTTGCGTAGTGCCGAAACAACCAATCAATGCCCAGTATCACGTCATAGCCAGTTATCCCCATCACAATCAAATCAGCAGGCATACTCCTAATCCCCACCGATATAACGCTGTCATGCACCACTTGATCGGAGTGCATGCGCTCACCAGATGGTAGCCTCACTTCATATGTACACCCGGCGGGTTTAGCCCACAAATTTACTTTTACCACAAAAGCCATAGCAACAAAGGAGTGTGATGCTCCTGAATCTATCAACGTAAATGCAGGCACCGTATCAACTAGTACCATACCTGTAATAACAACTGGTCGATCCTCACTCTCAGGCTCTATGATAGCAAAGATCCTGCGCGTCATCTTGACCGGACCCTTCTTCGTTGCAGGGCAATCCTTAGATATGTGACCGGTCTCATTGCAAGTGAAGCACCGGTTGACTCTCGGCTTTGTACAGTTCTGGAAAATATGACCAACTTCATTGAAATTGTAGCATTTGCCTGCAAACTGTCCGCATTCTCCCGGATGGCTCTTCAAGCACTTTGGACACTGGAGGTACCTATTTTGCATTTGTGGTTTCTTTCCTCCCCTCGTATCGTATACAACCTTACCTGGCCTCTTGGTTCCAGAAGAAGATCCTCCCCTGCTCGTCTGTGGTGTGATCTCCTTAAAAAACCTTCTGGTGGCCTCTTCTTGCCTCACACACTTGGCTTCCACTCCCTCCACTACCAATGTTTTGGCCACGACTCATGCATACGGTACTCCCTCAGTTCCAGAGATGGTCACACCTCTATATATCTCTGGATTCAACCCCTGCACCAACTGTAGCACCTTTTCCTCTTCGTTACTTACCAATTGGCTTGCAAACCTGGACAACGACTCAAACTGTCTGACATATTCAGCTACTAGCCCAGTCTGCTTTAACTGTAAGAACTCCAATCTCTTTGCAGCTTGGACCATCCGGTTGTAATACTTGTCGTAAAACATCTCTTTAAATCTCTTCTAGGTCAAGTCCCTAGCAGCTATAGTGGCCTCTACTATCTCCCACCAACTCTGAGCGTCATTTGAGAGGTCAAATGTCGCACATGTAACCATATTTTCTTCCTTCACATTAGCATATTTGAACATATTCTCAATGGTACGGATCCATCTTTCCGCAGCCGTCGGATCTGTCATCTGACCCTCAAACGTCGGAGGCTTCAATCTTCTGAACCTCTCTCCACTAGAGCCGCCTCCATGGCTCCCCTGTCCTTGGTTCAATAGCATTCCCAATTGTTGGGACTGCCTGTCGACCAACTCGGTCAATCGTCTGATCGTAGCCAAGTTATCATCATTCTCCAGTCCTACTATCTCTCTCGGAACTCTAAGTTGTCTCGGTCGTCTATCCATTTCAGCATAATCTAGTCTTAGTCACAATCTAACTAAAATAAACAACTACTTACAGTTGGTGGAGCACGTTGCATGGTAGCCGGCAATATTGGATAATTCTTTGAACAACTTGACCATAAAGGCTCTGATACCATAACTTGTAACGCCCCAAAAACCCTACACGATTTTCAGTTCGCTCACTACTCTGATACCAACTCCGCACATCCCCCGGTTCACCTTGGACCAGTTTAATACTTACTCCTTATTTCACTCGCATCGTAGAATTCGCATAAAATTTTAAAACTTTTACTTCTCAACTTAAAACAACAATTTTGAAAAGATTTTTTAAATGGCATTGCAGCGGAAAACTCAATAAAAATTAGTTTGGATAACACTTCATTTTATTAAACATAAAAAGAGACACCTGGTCGACACTTGTATGCGCCAGTCGACACTTGGGTCGTCTCGGATTTTTCATCGGTCGACACCGGGAACACCAGTCGACACTACATTTCTCTCAGGCCTTTTCGTTGGTCGACATCGGGAACACCGTTCGACACTTCTACGCTCAACCCCATAGAGGGGTCGACACCTGCTCCCACAGGTTGACACTTTGATTCTCTCTGTCCGCGCAAATCGACCCTCGTGGTCGACAACGCTGCCATTTTTACATTGTCCAGTCGACACCTATAACCAAGAGTCGACACTTACTTCTACTCTGCCCACGCCAGTCGAACCTCACGGTCGACACTCTCCTTCTATTTTTCACTGACCGGTCGACACCTTACACTAGTATGCATAAAAATGACACCAGCTCATAGAAAACACACGATGAAGATTTCACGATTAAATCCACAAAATAAAGACCTATATTTTTAAATCATACATCCTTAAAGTAATTTCGAAATAAGATATAATCTCTAATCCCATCCCAACTATCACCATACCATACATTCTAAATCCCGCCATAGTCGAGTCGCCCCAACATCTGCATGCACCAGCATATAGCGTACGCCACCAACACCATCCTAGGCATGTCTGTCATCTAGCAACTTACCGGAAAGCTTGTCGTCACCTACACCACGGAACACCAGACGTAAGCCTAATGCTTAGCAAGTATGGAGCATGAATTAAAAATCAATGCACAACTCAACCCCTAACATATTCAGTTTCTACACTTTGTTTCGTTTTTGTTTTCATTATTATCATCTTGTTCCACTCAGGACAGCCACACCATGACCCACTGAGCGAGATTGGAGACACATCGTGATCACACACGGGACAGCCACACTAAATCTTCTTCCAACATCGATCATAGATACCTCTAGTGCCATCTCACTAGCACGTTAATGACGAGACGTTTACAAACCATGTCATCTTACGTACATTCATCCATAAGAACCCCCTAGTGCTTTCTCACTAGCATGTTAACGACGAGGCGTTCACCCATGCGTGACATCTTTTCTTATCTGATTACATTTCATATGCACAATTCTATGGAAGAGTTGGATTGTCTTGCCTACTGCTTTTGCATTGGCCCATCTTAGGCCGTGATAACTCTTAGAGTGTTTATCCTTGTTCAGTTGACACAACATAATCACAGCCGAAATATGGTGACAATAAACAACATTTTCCAACTCATTGTTTTCAAATAAGAAGTCGATAGTGGAAGGAAACAGTCGTTGAAGGTCCACAAAACTCTTGAAATTTTGCTATTTTTGGCCTATTTTCACAAAGTTGTTAGTTTTTTTTTCAGTTGTAGATGGTTAAATTCACAGCAAAATCCCACCTGTTCGCAGACTTTTTCAAAGGGTAGACTGGGTGGCATTTCCCTGCAACGACTGGTCCATTTTGAGCACCAACTAAACCTAATTTTCTGTATATAAATAATTCTTCATGCGTTCATTTCCATATTTTCCAAACCGAGAAAATTCTTTGAAAGAGTTCTCTGAATCAGGCTTTCGTTTGAGAAAATCAATAAATTTATTTATTTTATAATTGGGTTTTAGAAGAAATGGCAATAGACTTGAGGTACAGGCAAGAGGTGGCACCAGCCCTTTTGAGATTCCAAAGGAAATCTTCTTCTTCTTCTTCCTCTTGTCCAAAACTGGAGACCATCTTGGAAGAAGGGTCTGAAAGTTTAGAGGTTTTTTCAAGCAGGGTTTTGTTTCTTCTTCCTCTTTTTCTCTATCTTCTTTCTTACTTTCTGTTATTCAGATGTACCTGATGTTCTTGTACGTCACTTAATGGATTTACATTTTAATGCAGAATTCATTCTTATGTCATCTTCAACTTCGTCTATTTCTGCTAAGTCACGCCATTTCATGTTTAACGGTAGAACACAAGGAACTGAAAAGCTTGCAGATGATTGCATAAATCTTAGCTTAAGAATCATGGTTTTAGAGTTCACCACGGAAACAACCACTGGTGACGTATATCTAGACACCAAGCAAATACACAAAAGCAAATTCATAATATAAAAAAATTATTTAAATTTTCTAATCCTATGACACTTCGATAAAATATGAAATGAAGTCTCTAAACCTAGAAAAGGGAAAAATAATCGAAGACATTTGTACTGCAATTTCACATTTCAATGTAACAATATGACATGGTATTTTATGTACCATTTAAGTCATTAAGGTAAGTTATCTACTATTTTAATTATTCAATTAATAAATAACACGTAAATATTATATTAAAATATAAATATAGCCTTACACCAATCAAAGTCTAATAAATATTCATATATAATTCTAATATACCATTATGATCATTGATTATGTGTTTTAACAATGTGAATTCAATACATGAATCAAAGAAGTTAAATATCGTGATAAAACTCATAAAAAAAATTCACTAAGTTTAAAAAATGCAAAACTACACCAAATAATGAAAATCAAATTAATTTTAAAAATTAAGTTGGACTAACCATTTAGATTAATCAAAGTTCTTCAATAAAATAAAAGATAATTATCAAAATAAACTCTAAAATAATAAAATATTTTCAATTAACACATTAAGTTTTTAATTTCGTCAACTGGCACCTCATAGTTTAAGTCATTAATAATGAACATCTTGTTATTAACATCTGTTAGATTTCTGTTAAGTTCGTTAAATCTCATTTTCTCCTCTTTTTTTCTCTCCACTTTCCACGGAAACCTCGTAAAGGTTTCTCCTAGGAAATGGAAAAGGAACCTTTTCGCATTCAAAAGTAGGAGTCAAAATTCAGAGACTCTAACCAAAAATGCGGGGTCAATTTAATTTTATCCGTGTCAAACTGGGTTTATAGGAGGACACAAAAGATATGAGAATTTCTTGCCTGTTGGAGTGTAAATTGAAAACTGAGAAAATGTTGTAGCTTGTCACGTTGGACGGACAACTTCACACGCTGGACATGACTAATAAAAACACTTCAGAGAGTAATCTTGTCCGAGTTTTAGATGACAATTTCGACAGCGCCACCAAATCAAGCAGCGAAAACCTTGAGGTTTTGTCTGCCGACGACCATGACCCACGACCGAAAAAGAAGCGATACCATCACCACACCCAGCTGAACCAACAAATGGCAGCGTAAGAATCGTATGTATTTTGTCCCTTTTTTTTTTTTTTTGCAACACACCCAGCTTCAAATCCAACAAATGAAAGCGTAAGAATTAGAAATAACAAACAAGTTGGTCGAGCGGATCTATGTCTGAAAAAATTCGGTTCATCAAACTTATCAAGTTTAACGAGAGGAGGCTGACGAGTCTAGCGAGACTAACGAGTCAAGCCTAACGAGCTCACTCAAAAAACATTTCAATCCAATTCGATTCGCGAGCTACGAGGTTAACGAGCTGAATATAATAAATGCTTCCATTAATTTTAAATAGATAAATAAACTGAAAGAATTTTTGGTAAAAAAATAAATTATTGTCAAGTCGAGTGGACGTGCTAGGGAGCTATTTCCTAGCTATTTCACTCGTTTAACACTTCTAATTATGATAAACAAATACAATTGTTGAATTCAGATAATTTATTTAATTTTTATTTAATATTATAGATTATAAAGAAATTTCACAGAATATTGACTATATTAAAGACGATAACTTAGAGAATAAAATATTATATAAATTAAAAGATAGAATGAAAGGTAAAACAATACATTTATGATAAAATATAAATTATTGAATTAAAATAGTTCAAAGAAATTAGTATTATAGGTAGATAGTAGGAAATAGAAAATACAATTTATTTATTTAAAAAAAAATAAAACAATCTAAAAATAATAAATAAATAAATAAAGGAAGAATCTCATCCCCATTGTACGAAAAGTGCACTTGTTTTCACTTTGCTATAAAACTTAAGTGGGGGAAGACTTTTAAAAAGGGTGAAAAATAGTGAAATGTGGAAAAACGGGGCCTAGAGAGAGATAAAAGTGCGGTCTGTTTTTCTTTGGGGGAGACTAGGGAGTGGGCACTCCTTGGCCCAGTTCCATCAAGTCTTCCGAGTTTGGAACGACGGAATTCGCTTGTTTCGTCATTTAGGATTGGACCAAGCTCAGTATATAACTATTTCTTTTTTTACAACACATCTAACTTTTGGAGGAATATTTGGGAGTAAATGGGCTCAATAGGCCCGACCCATTGTTTGGGATCAGATCAAGCTCGGCGCATATTGTTCCTTTTTCTACAACACACCCAACTTCAAATCCAACAAATGGATGCGCACGAATCATATGTATTTTGTTCCTTTCTTGCAAGTTTAATTTTGGAGAGAGAGAGAGAAAGTGTGTGTGAGTGATGCAAACGTCAGATATTAGGAAATTCAGGACCCATTAACAACGTGAAATAAACGATAAAATCATAGTGTAATTCAAGAAAACAAAGAAACTATATCCCAATCGAGCTTTGTCAATGTAACCGTAGTTATCAAAAGAGGAGTTTGACCTAAATCATACTTGTTAGCGAAACTAAAGCTATCAAAAATGATCTATCACCTCAATACTTGATAAAGATCAAATTCTTCACAAAGATTTCAAAAGAAGATTTTCTAAAACATTCAAATTTTTATTAATTTCAAAATCTCTCAAAACAAAGTCTACCTCATCTATTAAATAAGAAAATAATAAAAATTGCAAAATTAAAATAAAAACTAAGAGAACACTAAAAACTAAATTTTGGTCGTGTGGTGCGCGTTGGCTTGCCGGTCATGTGTATTGGGCCGCATACTATCATCTTAAAACATGGGGTGCTAATCTTCAGACGCAGGGTGTGCGAGATGTGGTGTATCACACACGTGATCGCTGCATTGTCCGGGTGGGTGGTGTTGTTCCACAAGGTGCGAAAACTCAGTGTTGTGTGCATGGTTGCTGCGTCGTCCGAGTAAGATGCTATCTAAAATTGGGGTTAGGGGCACGCTCAGCACGCTGCTGGAAGTGGAGTGAATTTTCTCTCTTCTTCCAAATTAGCACGGAGTGCAGTGAATTTTCCTTTTTTTCATAATTAACAAACTTCTTTTGCACGCCAGTTTCTCATGTTCTTTTGTATATCTTCCCTTCATTGCTTTGCATCCATGCTCAGCATGTTCTTGGTGATTTTTAAGCTTTTTTTTCCTTTACTTTTTCTGGCTTCTCAATCTTATGTTTTGTAATGAATTGTGATCTTTTAATTTGAGCTTGGTAGTACATTGATTCACATTAGAGAGTGTGAACGACTAAATGAAAAATCTAGCAAATATTAACAACAATGCATTTGTTGCTATCGCCTTAAAACTATAAAATATCAATTGACAAAGTTAAAATTTTAATGTTAATTGACAAAACTACATTTTTTTAAAGACTCTTTTTGATAATTACCCCAAAATATATTTATAAATTTAAAAATAATACTAAGTTTATTTTTTTATATTATTATCTATCTTTGTGAAGCGACACTCATTAATTAATACAATTAATATATTATTTAATTATTTATAATTTATGCCAGAGTGTTGTACTTACTAATGAACTACACATAAAAATTATATCAAGAGGAAAGATTAAATATTAATTGCCATTTCTAGACTAAGAAGTTAACTGAGTTATGGGGTGTATATGAAGGCTCTACTTTTTGAACAAAGTGATGAGCGCCTTCAATTGGGCCTATGAGAAATGGGCTTGAGCCGGAGCCCACCTAGGACTCATCCGGTCAGACACCCAGGCAGGCCCATGCCTAGACCTGTTTTCAATCCTCATGCGATGCTCTTGAATATAAATACATGTCAACTTTATTGAGTATGAAATAAAATATAACTGGCTCTTCTGCTCTATATATACAGTCTCAGTAAATACAGCACACGTGAAGCAATAATCAGACATTGATCAACAATTTGAGTCCCAGCTTTCCAAAAGAGAGAAAATAATGTGAAATGCATCACTTGATTCATCATCATCACCTGGTTGTCAACTTGAGCTGTCTTTTCTAATCCATTGCAAGCTACTCGACTGAGACTCCCCAAAATGTCTCCGAACAAGAGCAAAATGAAGTATCAATTTAACTACAGCAATGTCATGTTTCCATTGTTGAAAAAACACAGTTTCAACACAGTACTTTTCAATGGTGCAATCAGTTTTTCTAGATTCAAAATGGCACACCTTTAGAATAAGACCCAAACAATATCGATTTCCAATTCATTAAACAGGAAGAAACTCGATTATTCAGTATCCATGTCCAAAGGAGAGAGGAATTTAATTATTGTCATGGGAAATTTTAGGAGAATCCAACATAAACTGCAAAATTTACTTTAAATTCATATTGAATGGTGATGACAAGTCAAATGGAGGACAAACATTCAGTAATATCTTGGTTTCTAATTGAAAAATTCTTGCAAACTTTCATAGGCCTCTATTTATATTGTTAAATTTCAGTGTTTTGAAATTCAAATACAGTAGAAAATTCATACGAAAACAATTAAAGAAAGAACAAAAAATATGAAAAAAAAAACAGTTCAGAAATATTACCTACTCCATTTTAAATGAAGCAACGTGAAGACAATTGAGATGATTATAGATGAAGAGCCAACCACAATGTATGCAATTCCCATGAAATCATTCTTTCCTCCCAACCAAGTTGATGTCGATAGAACAAGCTTTTTTCCCCCACCAAAACTGTATGTGTTGTAGTTGTTCGTTATGTTGACTAAGATAACATCACCACTATCCAAATCTTCTTCAATTTTACCGTATAGCTTTCGAAAGCTGGGAAGAGCAGCAGTACGCATCCAGACAATTAGATCTTCTTGATCACTTAACTAAACCAAAAGGAATAAAGAAACAAGACATTGAAGTAATGAGTGATTCGAAACCTGTATAATAATAAGATTAAAAATTAGATAAAATTAAGTAAATAGGTGAGATACTTGATGTGAGGAAAAGACAACTCAATCCGTTAACTTTCTTAAGATCTGGTACCTAAAGATCCAACCCATGCGAAAACCAAGTTGCATAGTCAAAAGGAGAGTGTGATCCTTAATGCGGACCCCTTTGACTCTATATCCCGTATTGGCTACACATTCATTTTCCTCTTAGATCAAGTAAACCGAATAATCAATATATCATTACTCCCCTTCCAACAAAAAAACATTGTCCTCAAAGTTAAATTGTGAAAATTGATGCCAAATAATATCAAAATCTTCCCATGTCGCTTCAAAAGCATGAAGATGCTTCCATTTAAGCAAAACCAAAACTATTTTAGAATTGTCTTAGGATTACTTAACATCCAATAATAATTCCGTCTCCAGCTTTCATTCCCCTTTGGCATTAACATCTTCGGGTAATGGAATAGCTTCTTTTTCCTTGCCTTTCACCTTCTGCAGTAGAGAAACATAAAAAACAAGATGTATTCTGGCCGACTCCGGTAACAATAGTTTGCAAGCTACCATCTCAATTCTCTTCAGTACTTCAAAATAACCAAAAAACCTAAGAGCCAATTTCTGAAAGTGGTTCTTCGCTAATGATTTCTATCTGTAAGGTTGAATTTTCAACCAAGCCATTTCCCTTATTTCATATACCACGTCTTTTATTTTCTTGTTAGTCGATTGTATCATTAATTGTTGAGCCCGATTCAAATGGGATTTTAAAAGATCCAAAATGTCGTCCCTCTCTTTAATTTGATCATTACCAATTCATTAATAGCCGATACCACCAAATGTGTATTTTCAACCCGCAAAAGAGTTGGTGGCTCCCTTTTGTAAACAACTTTAAAGAGGCTCATTTGAATAACCAAATGATAAGAAGAATTATACTAAAATTCTGCTCAAGACAACCATTGATACCACTTTTTTGATTTTTCAATTGTAAAACATCTCAAATAGGTATTTAATGTCTGATTGACCACCTCATATTGTTCATCCGTTTGAAGATGATAGACCAAACTGAATTGTAATGTGATTCCATGTAAGCGCCAGAGGTCTTTCCAAAACAAGTTAATAAATACTTTATTTCTATCAGAAACATTCGATTTTGGCATCTCATGTAATCAAATTACATTCTACGAAAATTTTTCAGCAACTATTCTTGCTGAATATGGATGATGGGGCCCTATAAAATAACTGTATTTGCTCAATCTATCAACCACTGCAGTAATAGTATTAAAGCCATTAGATTTTGACAACCTTTCTATGAAATCCATTGATATATCTTCCCAAATATCATTAAGAATACGGAGTACTAGAAGAAGATCCACAGGAGATAAAACTTCATATTTGTTCCTCTGACAAATGGAACAATTATGAATATTGGCTCTATATCATTTCTCATTCCGGACAAAAACAACTCTTGCCACAATTCTCCTATAAGTCTTTGCAATTCCGCCATAGCCCCCTATAACTATCATGAAATAGCTTCAGTATCCTCGATATAGTTGAATAGAATTGAGACACCACTTTTTTGTTTTTGTATAATAGTTGGCATTCTATTAAAGAAAATTTTGAAATACCAGAATTTTTTTTGTAATAATTTCTTACTTTGTCTAACTTCTCGTCCTCTTGCAAACTTCCTTCCAATTCTTCTTTAGAAATAAGACTGTATCGTCTTCCCACCTAGAAAAACTATCTGCTACCTTATTCTCACATCCAGGTTTATATTGCAGTTCAAAATCATAGCCAATTATCTTAATCAACTATTTTTTATGTTTTAGAGCCACTAATCTTTGCTCCAATAGAAATTTTAGACTCCTTTGTCCTCACTATAAATTGTCTTCCCAACAAATATGGTCTCCATTTTTGAATTACCAATACAATGGCCATCAGTTCCCACTCGTAAACCAATTTAAGTTTGCCTTGTTTCGATAGTTGCTGATTATAATAAGCTATAGGGCGGCTGTTTTGCATCAACACAGCTCTCACTCCATTTCTTGATGCATCAGTCTCTACTATGAAAATTCTTCGAAGTTTGGTAGTGCTAATACTGAAACTGTACTCATAGCAATTTTCAATTTTTCAAATGTTGTATACGCCTCATCTTTCCAGCCGAACTTGTCTTTTTTAAGCTGTTCCGTTAGAAGTAACACAATAGTGCCATATCCAGATACAAATCTTCAGTAATATCCTGTTAAGCCTAAAGATTCCCTCAATTGTTTAAACGATGGGTGTAGGCCACTCCCTTATGGCTACCACTTTATTCAGGTCCACTGCTACTCCTTGATTGGAAACTATATAACCCAACGGTTCTTGTTTCCCAAACTAACATTTCTTCTTGTTTATAAACTCTCTTTTGACAATATCTTTAATGTAATCCCCAAATGTTGTAGATGTTCTTCCCACGACTTGCTATATATTAGAATATCATAAAAAAATTCCTAATATAAGACCGAAGGGCATTACCAAGAATTCATAGTGCTCTTTGTGAGTTCGAAAAATTGTTTTGTGGACATTTTCTTCCTTCACTCAAATTTGATGATAACTGAATTTTAAATCTAGCTTAGTAAACAATTTGGCATCACGTAACTCTTCCAAGAGTTCTTCAATTACCGGTATAGGAAATTTATCCTTCACCGTTTCTTTATTCAAAGCTTTATAATCAACACAAAACCTTAAACTATTTATCTTTTTTCTTAACCAATATAATTGGATTTGAAAAAGGACTTGAGCTAGGTTTTATTACACCCGTTTCTAACATCTCTTTCACTATCTTCTCTATTCTATCTTTTTGTATAACTAGATATCTGAATGGTCTTACATTCACTGGAGTTGCTTCTTCTTTAATTACGATATTATGCTCATGTTGTCGACTAGGAGATAGTCCAGTTAGCATTGAAAGAAAGTCATGATATTTCAATAACAGTTCAGTTACTCTTGACTTCATCTGATGTTGTTCCATCTCTTTATTTTCCTCTAAACTACCAATATGTATCAATATAGTTTGTTTTTCCTTCCACACTTTTCATCATAAGTTTTAAGGAAAAAAGTATCCTATCTAAGCTCAAGTCCCCTTTTATTTCTACCACTTTCTGGTCAACATTCCACCTCATTACTTTTCTTTTCCGGTCCACGTGTATATCGCCCACTGATTCTAACCACATCATGCTCAATATCACATCTGTATTTCCTAATTCAATGGGAAGAAATTCATCCATTATTTCTAATTGTGGAAACTCAAGTAACAATTTTTTGCTCATACCTGATCCCTCCAACGATTTTCCATTCCCAATCCATATTTCATACTGCGTTGATTATGAATGAGTAAATTCATCTCTTGTACTAGTTGCTTGCTATGAAATTATGGGTCGCTCTACTATCAACCATTACTACCACTTCTTTTACTCTAATTCTTCCTCTTAGCCTCATTGTTTGTGGTGTAAGTATTCCCATAATACAATTTAATGACAACTTCACTGTGCTGGGAATTGTTTGATCTTCCAATTCCACTACAATTTCATCATTCCTTGTAGCCACATCATCATCTTCTCCATCTTCCATTATCAAAATATGCAACATTTTTTTCCCTAGTACCTAACATTAAAATTTTCATCACAGTAATAACACAACCTTTTCTCTCTCCTTATTTGCATTTCAACCTTGATCAACCGCCTCCTGGGCATCCCTATTTTGAAAGATCCCTAGTGTTTCATGAAACTTGCAAGAGTAGTTCGCGGGTTACGATTCATTGTTTCTTGATTCGGCTTTGGACAATATTTATAATTGTTCTGTGCTGTCGATCGCACCAGAGAACTTTTATTATCCACCATCTAGGAAAATTGCATCAACTCTCGTAACCCTGAAGGCCTCATTAATCTCACATGACCTTTAATTTCATTCTTCAAGCCATTAAAAAATGCACTAATTAACATCTCTTCCGGTATACTTATTAAATTTGACACTAGAGACTTAAACCGTGTACGATAGTCTTCAACCGTGTACGATAGTCTTGGTTAATGGTCAACAGTAGATCGCAACTTGATCCATCCTTCATCATCAGAAATCGTTCTTTCAATAGGTGTTTCATTTCTGTTTACGTTCAAAAAGGATGACCTCGATTCTCCCACTGAAACCAGGATAGAGCCAAACCTTCCAAGCAAACCGTGATCACCTTAACCTTCTCCTCTTCTGATAGTTGGTTAACAGAGAAATACCATTCTTCCCTAAAAACCCAACCTTCGACATCATCACAAGAGAAAATTGGAAGTTCGAGTTTTCTGAGAAAATGATCCCTGGTTACCAGAGTTAGGCCAGTATCATACTATCTAGGGCTTCTGTCTCTTGACGATTCAAGTAAATCCTCCGATTTTTGGTTTGACTGATTTTTTGATTGCGTTAGATTTTCCAATCTCATTAACAGTGTCGTTAATTGTTCCTGCATCATCAGCATTGTTTTTTCTACACTAAAATCTTGCCCATTTTCTATAACTCCTTTACTTCTGCTAATTCTTTCTGCCAATCTCCCATTGCTTCTTTATGTGCTTCAACTCTCGTCAAAATTCTGCTAATTTCTCAGGAAAGTGCTCTGATACCAAATTGATAGTAATCCGGAAAATAACACCACACTTCAATAATTTCACTTAGAAACTTTAGTTTACAACCTAAAAAACAAACAACAATACGACATCAACAAACCCAACGACAAACAAGATTACATACTAGGAATATTTGAGAGTCCCTTACTCTCTCCTTAAACTTCTCTCCAAAAACTAACTTCCCTCCCCTTTTCATTTTTCTTTTAACTCTTTTCTCTCCTCCTCATCTCGTAACTGCCTAAAGGCAGTCACCTAATTGTCAACTATTCGCTACACGTTCTTTTTCCTCCTATAGTAAGTAAATCGAATAATCGAGATATCACTTTCTACAGGACCTAACTTTTTCCCGAGCTAGCGCCTTGCGATGGCAGCTAAGTCGCCCACTTAGCTCAGCAATTTTCCACACGAATGCCACAAAGATAGAACAAACGCAATCGAGCAAGAAGAGGACACAATGCTTTACGAAAAACACTCTCAACCTTTAGATATCTCACAAAAGAAAACTTAGAACTCACACAACTTGTGGTCTCAATGCTTTATAAGCCCTCAGACGAAAGAGGCAGGCAGAAAAAGGGGCAAAGCTCTTCGTTTCTGCTTCTCCTGTAGTTGGATCCTCCAAAACCACAATCATCTTTTGTTAGAACGGGATTCTAACTCAATACCTCTCTCAAAATAGTAAAACGCTCAAGAGGTTTACTAGCTCTCCATTTAAACTATTTTACCCAAAAGATAATCTTTCTCAATATTACAATCTTCCCTTTAACTAAACAAGACTTAAAGAATATTAAAATACATAACTAAAATATTATTTACGAATTCTAAATGACAAATATAATAAAGGCAGTACATTGAAACTCTATCATTACTCTCCTATAAGTCACCTTTTCCTCAAGCTGAGGAAATAAATTTGAAGGTGTTTAAAAGACTTCCAAAGATGTCTTTGATTGGGGATCAGTGAATCATCAAAGTCTCATAAACTCCAGGAAGCAATAAAGCTTCTCCTCCTTTTTTCCGGTTTATAAAACAGGGAAGGTGAGTATTATATTGGGCCTTGGTCCATCAAAGCCTAAAAAGTCTTGGATCCTAGTGCGCCAAATTCTAATTGAATTTGATTCAATTGATTCGTAAGACCTCTTCTTTCTTCGATAAAATCAATGAGGATAGAATTATGAGGGATATGAGCCAAGATGAAAACGCCGGCAAGTTGGGTCAAATTCTGGGTCTGCAAAAAAACTTTTTGTTGATGGATTAATTGGGCCCAAAGAGCATTTGTGGATTGAATAATTTGTCCTACGTAAATGTAGAGATGGTTAACGTGCAAACTGGTGAGCCTATTACAGTAGTGAGCTAAACTTGACTAGACTCGTTACTGTAGCGGGCCGAACCTGACCCGATCCCATGAGGCGCGTCGAGTCGAGTCCAAGAATCAGGCTTGCGAGCCCGCCTATAACCGAGCCAGCCAACGAGCC
This sequence comes from Begonia peltatifolia, assembly GCA_022433055.1. NCBI lineage: Eukaryota > Viridiplantae > Streptophyta > Magnoliopsida > Cucurbitales > Begoniaceae > Begonia > Begonia peltatifolia. The sequence continues at coordinate 17,492,964 of CM039517.1, read as the reverse complement.
GACTCTGCAAGTCATGCTCGCGAGCCAGCCCGTCCGCCCAACCCCCAGTCTCCAGCCTTACTTCTATGATTTTCGAACGGTTGAACAGGATTTTAGGTAAAAATACCAAAAAACCCCTAAACATTCAACAAAAAATCGAAAAAGAATAATTAACTAACTTTCAAAATTTCTTAACGAGAAAGATAGAAGATATTGAGAGGAACGCAATGAAACTAATTTTATCAAAAACGAAAGTCGAACGATCGAAAATTTCTCTACCCTCACTCGGGTTGAGGCTTTTTCTCTTCTCACCTCTCTCAACGGTGCTGTCCAGAAAAACAGAAACAAGAGAACCTTCTTCTGTTCTGTTTTTTTACTTTTTAACTTAATATATTATATTACATAATATATTAAATTTTTTTTAATTAATTTTACTCTTCCGTTTTGTTTTATTTTTTTAATATATTATATTATATAATATATTAAATTTTTTTTAATTAATTCTCTATTTTTGTATTTTTTAGATGTGTAATTTTTTTTAATCAATAATTTTTTTAAATTTTAATTTTTTTTATATGTCAAAATATGTTTAATGATATTTATGAGATACTTTTTATTGAATAGTATCAAATAATTTTTTTATTAATACATTCAATTTAACATACATTAAAATAACTAATTTTTAAATTAAATGAGTAAATATCGTTGACATATAATTTTTATTATTTATTATAATTTTAAATAAAATTTTTTAAAAAACTTATATTATTTTAATACAAATTGAAAATATTTATATACGCTTATCTCGTTAAGCTCAGCTCGTTAAGGCTCGTTAGACTAGTTGAGTCGGCTCGGCTTGGCTCGTTAGACTCATGGCTCAAGCTGGCTTAGCTTGAAATTTTTTTAGGCTGATTCGTTAGACTAGGCTTGGCTTGAATCGGCTAGCTTGTTTGTCATTTCTACATAAATGTCAGCAGGTTGAGCTTCACCTTGACCTAGCCCAACCCTATGATTTTTTTAATCTTAATTTGTTTTCTTCCCTTTAGTCGATGCTTCATCAAGTCGGCCGCTGGATAGATATTCACCGTAATAGTGCGCACAAACACACTTATATATTAATAAACAAGTAAAATATAATAATTTAATAGAAATTTGAAGGTCTATTATCCCTCCCTACAAAGATTCGAGATTTTGCGGTCCTCCACATTCCTCCCAGGATTCTTTGATTATTCAACCTTCTTTTTTTCCTCTCATCCACTATTTTGCTTTACAAAATAAAACTATCATTAATTTAAAATAAAAACTATCCAAAACTACCAATAAATATTTCTTAATATACCTTAAAACAATGTATTATTTTTGTTTGTTCGTAATATTACTTCCGGCCCAATGAGTCACCTTGTCCTCAAGGTGAAATCTGAAAAATTATTGCTGAATTTATTAAGTGATTCCCATGCCGTCTCTTTCAATAGTCAACTCATCAATGTCTTTTTCTTCCAATAACTCAAAGTGTCTCTGCTTCTTTGGCAAATAAAAACTTGCAGCTTCTTAGAATTACCTACTGTAAATTTTTCATCACATCGATAGTACAAATCTTTTGTCCGTCGACCTTGTAATTCAAAATCGGTTAATTTCTTAAGGTGGTTCCACCTTAAAATTTCTAACTTTATTCGCAACATTTTCAATTCATTACGAACTCGAATTTACCACTTGAGAGGTGTTATTTGGTAGACCCAAAACAGATTTATTCTCCTTAAAATAAGTTGAACTTTTGACATACCTGCACATCAACATTTTTATCTTCAATTCTTGAGGCTGTCAACATGAGTTTGTTTAACCCAATGATCTCGACACGGAGCTCTGTCCTAATTTTTGCATGAAGCCCATTGATGAACGGAGCCCCTAAAATTGATTCTAACACACCACCCAAAGGAGAAGCAAATCTCTCAAGCTGTCGTCTATATCCGTGCACAAAAGCATCCTATTGTTCCTCCAGCGAACCTTCCAGCATCAAATAAAAATGCTCCAACTGTAGTTTGAAATCGACCTAGGTGCGAAAAGGGCGTCGCTATTCTTTCCACTGAAACAAGGCGATCGCTTCGCCCTCTAAACATGCAGCCACGGCCTCCAATTTTTCTACTTCATCCAAGCGCTTCAGACTAAAAAATGGTTCGACTTTGCAAACCCATCATCAGGATCACCTCCTTCGTAAATCAATATCTCAATTCTTCGATGATGACTCGCCAAGTTGTTTCGTTTCTCTTGTGTTCCTCCATTCTGCCCAAAAATTAAATTGTTCTTCCATGGTTCTTGTTCCAGTGAAATGGATAGGCGACCCAACCAAATGCATATCCCCACGCATGCATAGCTTATCCAATCTGCCCAAAATTTCAATGATATGCTTCTTCATTCTATCAATTTCTTCACGTGCTAATTCCATGTGCTCAAACATCTATTATTCCTCCACCGTTTCCTATCGGTTGGTACCTCTCTAGGTTAACATTTCTGATATGCTCTTATTCTAATTTCATAGATATTCGCAATAACAGTGCAAACAAACACACTTATATATTAAAAAACACATAAAATACAATAACTTAACAAAAATTTAAGGGTATGCTATCCCTCCCTACAAAGATTTGAAGTTCTGGGTTCTCCCACATTCTTCACCGGAATTCTTTAATTATTCAACCCACTTTTTCTTTCTCTTTCATCCTCTGTTTAATTACTTGTACAATATAAAATTATCATTAATTCAAAATAAAAACTACCTAAAACTACTCATAAATATTTTAAAATATATAATTCGTTAAAAATAAGGATTAAGAGAATAATTTTACATAATATTTCATTTATATAGTGAAAATATTTATATACAAAATTAAAATGTAAATAAGAAAACTAATTCTTAATTAGGAAGGTATTAATATTTTTTAGCATTTATACATTTTAACACTCTCCATCAAGTTGAAGTATAAATGTCAATCATGCCCTAATTGTTATAAAAATAATTCACCAAACAATTGGATATTCTAAAACAGATCCACCAATACCCAATCTCAAATAGACGTACCAAAGGAACACAACAACAAGAAGAAAAACCTAATCTTCAGTGAAGGGAAGGACTTTTCAGCAAAAGAATTCGGCGGGTGGCAGAGTGGAGATCAATCACGCAGAATCAGACAAACAACAACCCAACGTGTTGTGAATCAGACAACCGACGAGCAATGGTGGACAGAAACAACCATCGTCAGAGAGAAACCAAACCAGAAGATCGATGAAACTGGGCTAGCGACGATACTGGTGAAACAATAGCAACAGTGGTCTGAACTCCGACAACCAGTGCAAGACAACAACGACAATGACCTAAACTCCAGCGACCAACTGTGACAGCAAGAGATTTTTGTAGCCCTAATTTCGAACCTCTGACTCACTTAGGTAGAACGATGAAGAAAAAATTTACTACTCACTAGGGCAGAATGACGAAAAAAAAATTTACTTCTCACTAGGACAGAATGATGAAGAAAAAAAAGTTTGTTGCTCACTGATACAGAAAAAATTGATCATAGGAAATTATGTTCTGATACCATGTTAAAAATAGAGATGAAAAAAATAATTATTTATAATATTTTATTCATACGGTAAAAATATTTATACACAAAATTAAAATGTAAATAAAGAAAATAATTCATAATCCAATACAAAATCAAATCTCATTTAATCAGAATAACATTTACACCTTGTAACATAAATTCAAAGTATTAATTCCTAATATTCCCTTAAAACAATATATTATTTTTGTCCGTTTCTAACACCGCCTTGCCTCCAAACATATCTCTTCATCACCGGCCTTGTCAAATCAGGCGAGGAGCAACCAACTTCCCACTCCTTGCATGTCGATGCTTCCAATGAACATACACTTTCTTGACAAAAAATTTCTCACGCCGTCAGCAATCCATTAGAGTTAGACGATGAGCAATCAACATCCCTTCTGCCGGGAACATCTATCCTCTCTCTTTGCCAATTTCCTTCCGACACACCCAAACATTGATACAAATTCTATGTGCTTCCTCTTTGTCGGAAGTACTAGAAACAACATAGGCCCGTTTGTCTTCGGCTACAAATTTTCCTTCTCCTTTGTTTCTAGTCTACTTTACATTGGCAATTCCCTCTGCTGACGCTCTATCTTACTCGGTATCATTTTGTCTGGGATCTTCATCCAAATTTTGAGCAATGTAACCATAATACCATTATGCTCCCAAGGTTTACTATGCTAATTTTAGCTTGGAAGTTAATTTTTTTAGTGATCATTTTTTCAGTTTGTTGATATTCCTCATAGCACGACCGTGACGGTTGATGATGGATATATGATGAGCTTCTTCCCTCCATCTTCAGTCCGAGTGTGGCAGGACAAGGTTCTTTCTCATCTGGACGAATTGTTGTCTTATAGTGCACATTTCCAACTCAAGAGGTGGTGGCCTAGCAAGTTGTCAACTCGATTTCGACTTCGTTGATTTGAACAAAGTTTTGGTTTTGCCACACAAATTATCAGAGGTATCATTATGTAGGCGTTGCTCTAATGAATCAAGCAACGAAGCGACATAACAATCCCTGCAAATCTGCCTAGATTTCTTTAAATTTTATATCAGCTCAGTCTGGTCATAATTTCCTCAAGGATCATCATGCTATGATATCATTGATACAAACTCCAAATAATTAAGATAAGAGATGAAGATGAAATTACAAAATAACCAGACATTCAAGAAATTTGTTAGCTCCCCCAAAATAATGAAACATAAGAAAGATCTGCTAGCTCCCTTTAAAATATTTTTTCCAAAAGATAATCCTCTTTGACATTACAATTTTTTTTTAAATAAACAACACTTACAATACATAATTAAAATATTATTTAAAAATTTTAAAAGACAACTATAATAAGGGTACTATATTAGTACTCTATCAAAATATGAATTTTAAAACAACAGAATATGGAAAGGAAAGAAGAAGATCAATTCATCTAGAGATTTTCAATGCAGATAATATGAATCCACAAAGGAGATAAACAGCAGAAAAGTGTATTCCATTTCATCCTCTAGTCAAATGCATGTTAAATGGAGCAAACCCGCTGGCCATCTAACATGGATACACTATAATAAGGGCACTATATTGGAACTCTATCAAAATATGGATTTTAAAACAACAGAATAGGGAAAGGAAAGAAGAAGATCAATTCATCTAGAGATTTTCAATGCAGATAATATGAATCCACAAAGGAGATAAGCAGCAGAAAAGTGTATTCCATTTCATCCTCTAGTCAAATGCATGTTAAATGGAGCAAATCCGGTGGCCATTTAACATGGATACACTATAATAAGGGCACTATATTGGAAATCTATCAAAATATGGATTTTAAAACAACAGAATATGGAAAGGAAAGAAGAAGATCAATTCATCTAGTGATTTTCCATGCAGATAATATGAATCCACAAAGGAGAAAAACTGCAGAAAAATGTATCCCATTTCATCCTCTAGTCAAATGCATGTTAAATGGAGCAAACCCGCTGGCCAAGCCACAGGGAAATGCTTCATACTTTCTTCCAAAGAATTTTTCAGATTACAAGTAAATTCTACAAGCAAGGCCGTGATTTTAAGCATAACTAAATCAGATGACAACAATTTGACAGATAGACAAGTAAATTGCAAAAAATAAAAAGATTCATAAATCCATTTGATATGTCTCATATTTTCCTGGAGGGCCCGCTTGAGCTCATTGTTTCATAAGAAATGTTGCATGAAAGTGAGAAAAGTACAAAAACAGTGGATAAAATCCTATAGAAAACTAAAAAATCTTAATTGCAAAGGGAGAATTTATTATCCTCCAATTTTTTAACATTCTACACACAAGATAAAATTTGTTTCTTATAAAAAATTAATTAAAATGCTCCGAGAAAAGGTAATACACAAAAAAAAAATGTATGTTTACATAAACAAAATTTGTATTGAGAGTGTTGAGCGGATAAGAAATCAACTCTATGAAAAGCAAAGAAATAATCAGAAATCCCACTATGCAAATACAGCCAATCATAAGCAACAATTTCTACTTAAGCCCAAGAGGGAGATTTCTGATTCCCAGATTGAAGCTAGTGGAAAGTTTCTTCTCCACTGATAAAAGTTTTGGACTTGTCAGTTATGCATGTCAAAGGATTTTAATTCTAATAAAATGTTATGGAATGAGCAGTGAATCAGCTCAAAAGTTCGTGTATTCCAGCTGGCCTCTAACTAAAATCTCTTACTTCAGTTCAAACTTTTCATCTCCATATGATATTTAGCCGAGTCAGCTGATAATCCAAAGGCATCAGCCCATTACATCAAAATCCAAAGTCCCAAGAATGAAGTCTCAAATGAAATAGTCATTAAGAATAATGAAAAATATAGCAAAAGAAGCTAAAAAATTATATCACAATAACTTACCGCAATATTTGGATCTAAACTTCCACCAGCAATCAAGGTCCCATTCTGGAAATTAAAAGGGTATACATGCTTCCCATATTTGTGTGCACGGTCACTATCCCATGCAATATTCTTTCGGTTAACCTTTAATTCTGAGGTCCCATGGATGAATTTATAGGTATCATTAAACAAACTCCATGCTATCAAACCACAAGGTACGATTGGAAGACCTTTATTTGACTCTACAGGTTCACAAGAACTTGTATGGTTGTAATCCAACCCATGTAATAGTTGCTTATCACTTCTACTTTTAACATATCTGAAAACATTTTGGGAAGAATGTCAAAACAATCGCTCAAAATAAAAATAAATTACTTTTATTCACAAAGTTTTAGAAAGAAACTGATAGGTGTCCTATAATAAGAAGACCCAATAAATAGATAAAATAAAACAAAGAGATGATTTATAGCACAGAACCACAGGTCTCCGATGTTTATGATTTATTGTTTTCGATGGATTCTTCTCTTTATTCCATTATTTTCCTGGGGTTGTTTTTGGATTAGTCAGTACTAGCAACATTAGATACATATTTATCAAACCTCATTAGCAATGCTAGAAATTTGCTAAAACATAAGAGATTTAAATACAATAATTGCTTTACAACTATCCCCACAATGTAGAGATTCCCCATCCACAATTCAAATAAGGAGAGAACTTGAAATGCTAATCTCCAGCTACACAAAATTTCCCACATTATGGATTTTAAATTGTCAACACATAATATGCTTAAATTGTTCATAACACCCTAGAATTAAATCTTTAGAGGATATTTTATTGATTAAGGAACATTTTGTATTACAAATATTTCCGTGTTTTCCAGTTGGCTAAAAAACTATATCAAGCATTAAAAACAAATGAAGCAGTGAAAACCTCAAGATATTTGGAAGAAACTATGAGCAGTAAGAATTTGATATCAAGTACTAAAAATATATGAACCTACGAAAACCTTGTAAGAACCACACTTTGCTCAAATGGGAGCTTCGACTACGAAATTGGATTATTCAAAGAGAATGGGTTAAGCATTGGCCAACTATCATGACAAATACACAAGTTATTAGGAAAATTGTAAGCCTTTATGACTTTTCTGTTAAATGGCTTTTAAGCTGTTTGACAAATTGCATGAGGCCAAAATCAGTTTGTGAGGTTTGAGTACTTTAACAAAAATTTAGTAACAATTTGAGGCGCTGTTGGTTTTGTTCCTATTATTCAGTTTTCGACGTCAGATAATCATCTATAGTTTTTTACAAGAACGATGCAGATAAACAAATTGTGTTTTAAACTTAGTAGGGTTTTTTAAGCAATGATTCAACTAGACTCCTACATAAACAGCGAAAACGGAAAAAAGAAAACATAAAAATAGAAACAAAAACAATCTAAGTAAATTGCCGAATCCATCACTGCAGGTACATCTATTGAGAGAATTTTGTCACCTTCGGTGGTTTTGATAGAAGTTATCAAGCTGGTAATAAATGTAAATTGGGGCTTTCATATGTTTCTGTACCTGTGGAAGAAGTAAAAATTACAGCATGATAGAAACATTTGAAGGGGAAAAAATGCCCAAATTCAAGAAACAATATTTTATTAGTATAATGAAGAAACTCCACTTTGTATTTTCCTATTCAACATGTTAACTAGAGATATAGCTAGAAGCACCCAATTTTGAACTGACAATCCATGGGTCTAGATAATGCTTCAACCTTCTTATCACAATAGCACCCAACATCAATATTATAAGGGTACATAATATATTTCTTATATAAAATAGATATAAACAAAGCGTGCATAAATACATATTACAAGCATAGAATATATTTGCACACTATCAGTAACAGCTTCAAGACGATCTCACTAAAATGTTTCAAATAAAATAGCTACATAGAAAACAAGATGCAACGAGATACTGAAAATTCAAGTTACTTGATGCCATCTAGAAAATAAAAATACAAATCATAATTCACTCATTCAACATAAAATATACATTTAAGAGTAATTTTAATAATCAATCAGCAACAACAATGAGGATCAGAATATTGGGATGTTCCATATAACAAATTAGGAAGTGCTGTATGGAACATTTAACATTATCAAAAAAACAAAGAAAGCAATATTTAATGTACTTTACATTTGGGTAGGACCATAGAAAATACCTGGCGTGTCAAGCGAGAGTAAATTCTAAAAAACAGGTTTTATGTGGACAGACCAAGACAGAAGTCACTCTTTTCTGGGAAATTTGTTGATGCACACAAGTGACCACTTCCAACA
>CM039517.1:17452447-17483813 GCA_022433055.1 Begonia peltatifolia | reverse complement strand
AGAAAAGATAGGAAGAAACAAAAAATCACCACATGGCTATTAGCCAAATATTAGTACAACTATACATTATGGAGAGCAAAGAAAAACAAAAGAAAATATTGATATTAGACTAGACAAATAATCAATCATGCAATGTTTCTTGTAATAAAAATAATTTATTAAGAAAAGAATATACAAAGTGTCGGGTGAGAGAAAGAACCTCCCTTATAAGGCCCTAAGAAACTAGTGAAAAATAATTTTTCTCCAGTTGGAGAGAATTTAACAAAAAGGGATATCCAAATCACACATAAAATTGGATTGTCAAAAAATTATGAAGCAAACAAAATTCGTAGTTTCAATATCTTGAAGGATATGCAAACAATTTATTGTTCAACAAGATACCTACCTTCAAGAAACGAGGACAATGTTTTGAAACTGAGCTATCTCTAATATATGCCAATTTATCAATTCTAAATTCCTTGGGTATGCATTCAGTATCATATCTGTCAACAATTTCAACAACCTGCATAACCATTAATAACTAACATGAATAACGCACCAAAAAATAACTTACACCGTTCTTAATAGAAAGAAATCATATCGCCAAGCAAAAGAAATTTCTTCATTTATTTCTCCTCACCCAAAAACAATGACATAAATTAAAAGACTCAAAAAGGATCGCTCCTTTGAATTGCAAACGGTAACCCTGCAGTATCTACTTCATAAAAATCATTTCTAATGATATTCTTTTAATTGGTCATCAGCACCAAATCAGGTCTATAATAGCATTTAAGTTTATCTCTTAAACACGCGAATAAGCTGACATGGAAACACTAGCTCTTCTGGCTTATATAATAAATGTGCTGTGAAATTGCCCTCCCACCAACTAACATGATAATTTACATAGATCTAATAACCTAGTTTCTGCATAGGAATCCACTGAATACCACTTTGAAGAAGATATAACTTTAGTAAACATATTAGATAGCAAAAATGGGAACAAATAATATCCACATAACCTATAATAACAAAAGAAAAGGCTCTTTGAACTACAAACAAACGTAGATAAAGAACTTACATTGCGTGATGCCTGAATAGTAAGAATCCCAATAGGAACAAAAAGAATACCCGTCAATAGGAAAATAGTGGTAACCTGCAATGAAAGTCAAACAACACTTCAACAATAAAGCAAATAATGGAACAAAGGAAGATTAAAATACAACTGAGGGTTTTCAAGAACTAGCCGATGCAGGTGTAAGGACAGGCTTACAAGCTGGAAGCTTCTGCTGAGTAAACTGATAATAGCCTGGTATATAAAAATCATATGATTTTTGTTAATAGCTGAATGGGAGTAAAGAAACAAAGGGGAAAAACAAAACCAATGCAATTGAAAGGGATTAATTAACAGAAGTATCCATCCTGCGTGAAAACTCAAATTCTTGGCAGATAATCCACTTATCAAAAAAAATATGTTTGCATTGAACCGAAGATAAGCCACCATATCATTTTGAGTGAAACAAATTTTGAACTTATTTCACCATTTCCTTGAAAAGATGCATTTTCACATACCGACAGGTTGTTGTGGTTAACTTAAAACTATGTTTCTCACTGACTAAAGACAAATATAAACACTCAAAATACATTCAAAAAAATTTGTGCTCTCATCAAGATCACTAAAATGGACTGCTGGAAAGTGTTGATTGACCGAGTGCATTCTTGGAACAATGTTAGGCCTGTTTCAGACGCCAATTCATCACCAAATTCAATAACTAAAAAGGAACCCACCAAAAAGAAACAGACAACTAATCCACATACTTGTATGCTACATTTGGTGAGGGTAAGAAGCTTTCCAGAGAAAAATAATCAATAGATTATATAATGAAAGGCAAACTCTTCTGTAAAATAATCTATTAAGAACTTCTTGGGTTGCTACATTTTAATATTTTATTTGTTACCTGAATCAATTATACAAGAACATTAGGCATGATATAGTCGTGCGAATCAGACATAATATTTTTAGATACTCTGCAATTTTCAAGATCATGAAGTACAACTAAAAGATCTGTAAATCCTGTTAGATCAGATGCTCTATGGCACATATGCAGACCTTTACATTGTTCGAATCAAAAGAAAGAAACCAGCTTACCTTTCTGTCGCCTTGAATGTACTTGAGAAGATTGAGAACTTTCAGAAACTAATGAGATATTTCCTCCATCCCCATCCATCAAATTTGAATTTCGAACAAACCTCAATCTCAAATGCTGCTTCAAAACAAAAGGAATCTAATGCCAATTCAAGACAAATAGCACTTTAAAAATTTATATTATGAGCTTAAAACCTCCCTTTCACAGATATGCTAGTAGGGAAGGAGAGGATATACAAATATTTAAAAAAAAAATGTTTACTAACCACAAACAGCTCAAAAACACGGATAGAAACTTCTGAATAGAGTATATTCCTATATCTGTTCCACTACTCACAGGCTCTAAATACAGGGAATTGAATATCATGTTTATCACCCTTGGAATGAAGAAAAAAAAAACGAAAAGAGGAACGACACACTAAAATTAATCTTAAAATTTTTAGTTTCGACAATAATTAAACAAAAAAATTTCGAGAGGGGAGTGAATGATAGATGGATAAAAGTTATAACATTCAGACGATGGGTATGCCCTAAAATTTTTACCAATTTCAATTTCTAGTAAGAGAGTATCATTTTGGTCATCTGTCAGAAACCCAAGAAAGTTACACCAAAATAACAATAAAACAAATAAAAACAGGACTATTCCAGCCTTTCCCGTTATTTCAACATTTTCCTAGCAATCAAACACCATGATAGATACATTATGAGGAAAGTTTGCGTCCGTACATCGGACTTATAACAGAAACCGCGGAGATGATTGAAGAAAGAAAACGGAGGTGAAGAGATAAAATTTCAAAAGTTTAAAGGCGAGAAAGTACCTGAACTAGAGAGAGAGGGAGACAGACTTAGGAAATGGAAACAATCGAAGGAGAAGCGATTGCTTTGAGGAAGAAAAAAGTGGAAGTGCTTAGCTTTCTCGGGAAAGAACTTTGGCTTTTCACATCGGGAAGTTGGGTGGGACCGACTCGTGTGAAACCGGTCAAATCGAACCGAACCGAAAATGTTTCTTCCGGTATGGTCGGTTCAAACTTTGAAACTTTGATTTTAAGACCTTATAACTGGTTTCTTGATTCGGTTGCGGATTCTTGTTTTGAAAACCAATTGAAGAGTGGTTGATTGGTTCGATTCTAATTAGAGTCGACAAAACCAAACCAAATCAAATCAAACCAAATCAAATCAAACCAAACCAAACCAGATAATTCATCTTCCTCGAGCTTTCTTCCACTAGGAGATCATCTCCAATTGATGAGATGCAGGTTATTTTAATTATTGTAACTAATTACAAATGCTTAGAACAGTAGAAATCTGATGGAAATCTTGGAGCCTTCAAAAAAATACAAAAGAAACTAAAGCGACGACGTTCAAGTTTTCACAATACCAAATCAACGCATGAATGGTTCAAAAATTACTATACAAAAAACTTAAAAATAATCGTAACATCTAGTTTTTATAATTAATTAAAAAAGAGTTTATTCTTTACCAGATATCTCTTTATTTTGGACTTTGTGAGAACATTTCCATTCGGTCATGGACATACTTTTTTTAAAGTAAAATTACGTTACGTCACTATCCAAGACCCAAAATAAAAACACTGGGTTAATTATCTATTAGCCTAATGTTAAGTAAGTAATACACAAAAAATAAACACTGAAATAAAAACATATCCTATCATATGCAGTATTTACAGTTTCGTCTCTACTTTCGTTTTCGTTTCTTTCTTATATCTTCTTTATTTTACTACTGGATTCTTCTTTACATGCTAGATCAAGGTGACACACCTCGCGGTCTACTTCACGGGACAAAAGCAGCCTCAATCTAGTAAAATGACACACCTCGCGGTCCACCTCTCAGGACAAGGCTACCACGTAAAGCGGAAGAAGAAGTGATACACCTCGCGGTCCACCTTCCGAGACAAGACCACTCAACCCCACCTTGATTATCTTCTTACGTATCTTCTCGTTTCGTTCATCACGTTACATCCTACTATTTCATTTCGTAAAAACATATAAATTCATTTTCGTTTCATTCTCGTACTTTAAAACCATGATGCATAATCACTAAATCATAACATAAAATAAACGTGCATGCAACCTACCAAACTGTGATGTAAGCCTGAAGGCAAAAACACTTACATACACTACTTACTTAGCGTTCTTAGCAATTCGTATCTCAAAATTCGTAGTTCGCTCGCTAAACCGGGGAACTTATAAAATCACACATCATCACTGGCTTTTTTTTATTCTTTTTTTTATAATAATAATAATCTAATTACTAAACTGCTCTCAACCTTTAACCGTTTAATCAAACCGTCATTCAGTCCGTTTCTGGTCGGAATCTTATAATTTTTGCTTGCCCATTAGCCTCAAAATAATCTTTTACTCTAATTGGTTAAATTTTTTACCTTTAATTCCGGCTAGAATTTCGCTGTTTTACTGTTACGTATACCGGAAAATTATATAACAGGAAAATCTTGTCGTTACACTAATGACTGTTCGTCTGAGCGCAGCTGCATTAGTTTGGGCGTTACTGTGCCTCTATTAGACACTCATTTGGTAGAGTGCTGGTGTGCTGCTTTGGGTGCATAACAGTTGCTCTCTGTCCCGCGGTAAATTTTTTGGAAGCACAAATGCTCAGGTTTGGGTGCAGTAATGCGTAGTTTCTGTGAAACACTTCAATTATTACAGAGTCTCAGCGCAGGTGCATTTACTTTGACGCACCAAAGTTGAGAATATTTAATAATAGCATTGATGCAATCATTTCTAGGTATTACTATGTTGAGACTTAATTGAAGTGCTGCTTTGAGCGTAGTAAGATTGAATCTATGCAAAAGTCATCAAGTTTGAGCTCAACTGTGATGACTCTTTGCCAAACGACATTAAGAATGGACACTACGATGCTGGCTTAGGCAGAGTAACGTTGATACTCAGATAAATCCAAACACTAGAAGTGTGGGTGGGTGCACTGGTTTTGGGTGATTAAGCGCTCAATCTCGAACCAGACTGAACGCTAGAGCACTACCATCAACGCAGTTGTTCTCGACTTATTTTTCCAAGCAAATTTTTGGAGCGCAACTTTGGAGCTATGTTATGTAGTCTCGACAATGCTATTGCGCATTGTCTTTGGGATTACATAACATCTTTGCATGTTTGCGTTTCGTTGCTTTTGCTCGTAAAGTTCAGCCATCATGTTTTTCGAAATATGCATTTTTTATGACTCTTTTATGGTCCAATTATTTTATTATGATATCTTGCATTGCAAAATGAAATGATTGACGCAACATGTCATGACTCGGGAACATCATAATAGAAATGTCGAGTCATGCGACTTGATTCTAGGAAGAAAGAACCCGATCACCCAGTCTATCTCTAAAATTTGACAACAAAAGTCTTAAAGTAATAACAGTCAAGCACACAAAGTGAAATCTCAAGCAGATAATGCAATAATATAAAATATTTAACAAACATTTTATCGTGCACGAAAGTAAAAGGGGAAATCCAATTCATGAGTTATTGGTACATACCTAAATCAAGTATTAAGCTCTTATCAAGAAAATACAGATAAAGTTCTAACAGGAAATAAAAATATTAGTAGCCTCCTCTGATCTTTACCTGGATTGAGAAGGGGATCGTTGGGGTGAGTAACTGACTTAGTAGAAAGTTATATCTAATGCATCTCGATTAAAATAAGTTTTTATCTTTCTTTGCGTTACAAAACTAAGCATGATGTTATAAAACCATTAAGGAAACGTCTTTTCTTCTTTTTATTAAAATCGGCTACACGAGTCTTTAAGGAGGTTATTTTAAAAAACCTTGCCACGTACATAGGTGGCTATACAACGAAAATATACCTCACCGTTTTCTACAGAAAACGTCCCTAGTGGAAAAGGAGTGTCATACAAGGACTACTCCGACACAATCCATAGAAAGATGGTGATCTGAAGACTAAACAACGTCTCATTAAATCGAAAAAAACCGTGAGGACGTGCTGAAGATCCAGCTCATCACTCAAGTGACTAGCGATTGACAATCATCCACGACATTAACTCAAACCACAAACACTCTGATCAATTTTAGGGATTTAAAACTCAAGGAGCGCGTAATCACAACCTTAATGCCAATTTTTGTACATACAAACAACACCTTCACGTAACAAAAATGAGTAACAAGATAGTCTCGTGATACTTTGATGCCAAAACCGCTCTAAGTATTAAGAAAGTTCATTGTCTCAATGTACCACAACAAAACTCAAAGCATGTAATACTAAGAATAAACGTGAGAAAAATCATATGTACATATACGTATAAAACTGACGTACTGACGACTAGACTCCCTCATATTTTTATAGGTGACAACTCACTAAAATAAAATTTTTTGAAAACATGCTATATAATGCAGAAAGCATAAAATTCATACATCGACGATGATTACTTATAAGAGCAGCAACATCTGAAGTTGGCTTAAAATCAACAAACTCGTCCAAGACTAAAAAAGAAAACCAAAGCCAAATCATGAACATCTCACTCAACTCTAAGGAAAAACACTTGGATGGACTCTATACTAGGACTAGGAGCTCAATCTGATAACCTATTATGCATGACCACGGAAGCGCCTCGACGACAATATTTTTCCAATATTAAAACTGTGTGGCCGACACTTTTAAATTACTGGTTGACATTTACAAGTGGGGGTCGACCCACCAATCGATACTACTAACACTCGAATCAACCCTCGATCGACGCTTCCTTTATGCGATTGACACTACAAATTTGTCAGGTTTCAACCCAAATTTCACTAGCGATTCACACCTTACAACCTATCGGTTGACACTTTTGAGCTCTTGGGTTAAGCCGTCAAAATAGTCTAGCGGTTGACACTTCCTTTGAAATGTAGACACCTTTGAGCTCTCGTGTAGCACCCAAAAATCTCATAGTATAATTTATGACGTGTGCTTTTAAAATTATGTTCATGTTTATCAATTTGCTAAAATAAAATGGTGTTGATTTAGGGTGAAAAGTTAAAAGTTGAAAGAGGAAGAAAAAGGGAAAAATTGAAAGAGACTTTAAGGTTTGAAAAGTCAAGCCCTTAGATGAATAATGGCTTTAGACGTTGAGAAGGAAAAGAGGGGATTTATGGATTTTGAAAGGAAATTGAGAAGGATAATGATGAGAGTGAATTACCCTCTTACCGTTCAAACTTAATTAGATTTAAGTCCATTTGGAATTTATGCTTTTTCAACACCCCTCCTAACTTTCTTTTAATTTTTACACACACTCTCTCTCTCTTCGTGAAACTTCCTCCTCCCTCAAGCCCTCTCTATTTTTTTTTTCTCTCCTCATCACACGGTTGAAGACTGAAGGTAAGAAAAATTTCTTTAAGGTTTATGGAATTTTGTTTGTGGCTTGTAGAGTTGTGAGTTAAATGTTGGTTTTGTAGAGTTTTGTTGTGGATTTGTGAAACTTTGGGATAGATGTGTGAAAGTGAATTTCATTTCTTAACTTCGTGACTTGTTTGAGATGTAATCTAGTGGTAATGCATATTTGTGAGCTTAAATGGAAAGAGTTACCAATATATGCATATTTGAAGGAAAATGTTAATTTGGCTCATATATTAAAAAAATATATATATGGACATGTTTCGGTTTTGACATTTTGGTTCAACCTAATGATCTCCATTTGGCAAGTGATTTTAGTAATAGGCTCCTTAAGTGAACTTTTGACTTTGTAATCAAAGCATTTGGATAAGTATACAATTAGTTATGGATTTTTGAAGTTGGTACAAAACACTAGTCTTATTCCGGATTTTGAATCTATGAAAGGATTTGAGTGATTTTGTTGTATTCCAAGCCACTTTGAATTGATACTCAAATTGGATGTTGTTGTGTGTGTATGTTCTCTTTGTGAACAATTGAGTTTAGGAATTGAATATGTATAATGGATGTTAGGTATATTTGGTTATTGAAATTGTATTTGATGTTAACGTTGAAAATCATATGCTATAGGTTTTCAAGTTATATGGATTGTGATCAAGTGCTATAAATTTTGCTAAGGACCTAAGATAAGTGATATTGCATATGTTTGGCATATTGGCCTACATCACAAAGTGCTAGAAAGTTAATGACATTGATCGTTTACTTTGATGACTTATATGAGTTGTTTGAGGTAGGTAAGATTGGGTAGAGTTGTGTTATAGAGTTAGTGTTTTATGGATATTATGTTATGTGTTTGAATGATGAACTTGCTTAGAGATTTCATAACATGTTATGAGCACTATTCATGAATCATGATACAATCAAAAAAAGGTATTAAAGAATAATAATATATACCTCGTAAACAGGTAAGACTCATCAACGAACTCTCTATATTCAAATATTGGATTGTAGATATCTCTTTTGAACCCTTATTTTATTTAAAATCTAAATGGAATTGAAATTTCTGATAAAAGTTTTTAGATATATATTATCTATATATAGCTTTATATAGTTATCTATATAATAAATAATAAAGATATAATAAAATAATAAAGAGAGATAAAGAAGGATTTTTTTCAAGCCTAATTTAATGTATCATAGTAATTATTCTTTTTCATTTTTCAATTGGGGGAGGGCATCATGTTTTATGAAAATCGAGAAAATGATTTATGCATATATTTTATATAATTGAAAATGGAAATAATGAAACAAAATGAAATGTACGTAAATGGTTAATTGTGGAGTGGGGCTTGAGTTAGGTTGTCCACGCCCAAAACTATGTATTTTGTCTACGCCCAGGATCACGTATATGTACCTGCTCTCCCAGTTTGACCCCCAATAACTAATGTCAAATAAAAAAAAAGAAATAAGAAAAATAAAACTACATGTTTTGTGAATTGCATGTTCATGAGCATTCATTTTTTTTATGCATCATTTGCGGAGCATTAGGTTTATTATTTGAACTTTAAGAAGTTACAGGTGAAGATTTCGAGCATCGACTTAACTGAAGGATGCGGTTGAAGGAGTATGTTCATGGGGGATGCTCGTGGTTGTTAGAGCGACTTTTGACCCGTTTGCGACTCTTACGTGTTTTGGTACGGATTTGAAAGATTTAACTTTAAAAGAATTTGGTAGTTGTAAATGGTGTTTTGATGTAAATAGAATAGTTTATGTTTTCAAGGAAAACTATGAAATGTTTTGTTTACATGTAGTTTGATAGAAAATGTGTTTAAACCAAGGGTTCACTACGTTTTAAAGACTTCAGCTACGTTTTTTATGATTCACAATTTTATTAAGAGAAACGTTATGAAAAGTCACATTTTAAGGTTTTGGGTAATGTTGATTTTGTGGAGGATGTGGAAGGGTATTATAAGTGTGTTTTGTGATAATTTTATAGATGAAATGTAAATGGAGTTAATGGATTGTTTGTGGAAGGAAAAAGGAGTAAAAGAGAAAAAAAAAGGCGAAAACAGAGAAGGCGCCGATTGATCGCCAAAGGGCAAGCGACCAGTCTCCCCTCGGTGGTTATTCTAAAAGTAAAGATTAGTTACCTTTTTACGATTCCTTCCCCAACGTGTTTTATAAACGATTTCAACTGTTTACAAGCATTTTAAGCAAAGTTAAGAGTTTTTCCAAAGGCCTTTACAAAACGTTTGATGTAAAGGGATCGCAAGCTGGGTCTTCGGGATTCGGGTCATTACATTTCGGGTTTCGCTGAGTGATTCCAACAAAGGGGAGTCGTGAAACTCACTCTTCCTTGTTGTTTCTCACCTCCAAACGACGATTTAACCTACAAACACTCCTAATATGACAATAGTCCAGAATAATCTGATAGAATTGCGCTCTATTCGCTTGAATCCACCCCAACCTCAACCCTAACTTCAAATCCAAAAATGGATGGTTTAAAACAGTTTACCTTTTAATCGTTTTCACAAATGTTGTTGCTCTTAGCTTTGAGAACATGATTTTAGCCTCCAAGCTCCACGACTTGCAAGTCCAAAACCCTTCTCTCTCTCTCTCTCTCTCTCTCTCTCTCTCTCTCTCTCTCTCTCGGCGATCAAAATGAGGATCCTAGGGTTTTCTAAACCTTTTTCTCGACTTTTCTCCTTATTGTAACACCCCGAGAAACCCCACGTTCCCAGTGCGTTACAGTGCATCTACACACTACACACTATAACACCACTGAACCTTGAACAACTCACTCAATTTAATACCACTTTCGTTTTCAAAACATGTTCATAGAACGTTTGTGAATATGAAAAATTTTCGACTCGATTCGAAAACAACTCGCGTCCCGAAGAGGGAACACGAAATCCTCAACATAAAAATTACGCAGCGAAAAAGAAAATCATTTAAAATAGTTTAAGATAAAATGGTAAGACTCGAAATCCTAGGAAAGAATCCAACGCACCTCTCGAATCACACAATCCGGTGCCGCGCACTCACGTCCCCACTTCGACAAATCACGCGCACCCTCGCGGTGCCGCACGCGCCAACTCAACGTCACTGCGTCTCGCGCACGCTCACAGCGCCGTGTGCCCCACGCACCCTGCCGCTGTACAGCACGTCCGCACGCACGCCCTCACCTGGCGCCGCACGACCCGTGAGTACCCGCTGGCCGCGTGCCTAGCGCACCTGCGATCACGCCGCACTCCCACGCTAATCTACACTTCTCTAGCATTCACCGTACGCATCTCAACCTAATCCATATCCTTTCAACTCTCAACCCTTCTCCCGAAATTTCGACAGAGTAACGCCTAAAAACTGGCTATCCCAAAAATTTAAACCTTGCACACAGTTCACCAAACACCAACAGTAAATATCTATCAACCATCTAGAGAAATCACCATGATAAAATCAGAGTATGAAGACGACGAAAATCCATCAAATGCAAATGAAGAAAATTCACTGTATAGAGCAATTCCAAGCTCCTACATGTAAAATATAGGTGTACGTAGCCAAAATCACATGCATTCCATATACACCTACACACTGGCGCATATGCAATTCATCTCATTGACTGTACATCAACACAGCAAAAGAAAAATACCCGCAAACTAACCCAGCCACCACCTACCATCCCCACGGGTCCGGTCGCCCTAACAAAATCCACCATCCGGTGCCTCGGTCGCACGCGGCCAACTATCCTATGCCTCAGGACTAGGCTCACCAGCAATACCGTCAGCACCTACACCACAGAACACACAACATAAGCCTAACGTTCAGTAAGTAATGCAATATGAAAGTAAAAGCCGTCAATGCAATCCTATCACATGCAGTCTCTACACTCACACTCATGTTGTCACATCTGTGATGCGTAGTGTAGCCGCACCAGGGTAAGGAGGAACCTAACGCCACCGTACACCCTGACAAGTCGCCACCGTCCCGGACTCCCCAGCAACGAGGCCCACAAGCTACACACACGCATCACCACACAGCAACCACATCAGGGTAAAGGTGTACCTCGCGCCACACTACACCCTGACAGGTCACCCCCGTCCCAGCCTCCCCAGCATGGGGCCACAGTTGCCACACACACACGTTTCGCGACAGCCCAGCCGGCCCACTCCTCGAGCGGAATCCGCGACTGGTGTTGCACCGGCCCACACATTAGTAGGATCCGCGGTACCACTGCGCATCACCCTCACCGTCAACACATTCACGCCGCATGACGGCCCAGCGGGCCCACTCGAGCGGAATCCGCGACTGGTGAAGCACCGGCCCGCACATTAGCGGGATCCGCGGTACCACCGCCACACGTCTCACCACATACTCAAAACATGCTCAAAACCATTTTCGTTCACGTTTTTAAAATATGATGCATGTCAAACAAAACGCACGCACACAACAATCAATCACATAAACCCTAAAGTTCTACGGTGTAGGCCCACTTGGGCAAAACAAATGCATGCACTACTTATCTAGCGTCCTTAGATATTCGATCCAACCTGATCGATTCCGTTTTCCTGAAATTCTAAAGCATAAAGTTATAAGTTATCATTCACGATTTACAATTCTAATTCACAACCACCACATATAACCAAATCCACAAATTTCTATTTTTAAACACTAAATAAACAACCACAAGATCATCAAGCGTAACTATATGCACTTAACTTCCAAATCAACAACTAAGCTAACCTATACTCTTAACATCCATCAACCAGCATGAACACCACCTACTATCCAATATCCAAAAATAATAAAATTCAAAACATGTGCATATAACCTCTATCTCCAAACACCCGTCATTCTATAATGCACAATCTAAGAATTGAAATCCAATTCAAGTAATTATCTCAAGGGTAGGTCATCATCCACACAACCTCAATCAACCACCCTAACAATTTAACACTTTAATCAATTTCAACAAAATAACTCAATATCAAGGAATTAAAATTGAAATTATCACAACTCAACTTTCGAAATTTGTCATAAATCTTGTCCAACTTTAAAAATTCACAACAAATTGAATATAAGTCTGAATTTAATGATTTAAAATGCTAAGGGCTCCTAAATGAGTCTATTTTAACATGGTGAAATCCATTTGTCAAAAATCGAACTCAATTAATAGAAGAAAATCAAAAATCGAATCTGCCCGGAAATTGTTTCATAGTTTTTCATTCCACTTTGAAAATTCATATCAAATCGTATATTTGGCCAAATTTGATGATTCGACATGTTTTGGAAACCTTATAAGGTCTAGTGTATGCTGGTAAAATGATTTTCCAAAATCAAAGCATAATCAATGGCAGAAACATCAAAATCGAACTGCCCGTTGAAATTTTCCAGTTTTTGCACAATAACTTCTAAAATTCATAACTCATTCAATCCTTACCCGATTTCAACGATTCAAGATGCTACGTAACCCTAACTATGTCCACTTTGACGTGGTTTCATCCATTTCCCAAAAACCGGACTCGATAAATAGCAGAATTTCGAAAACCGGAGCTGCCCGAAACTTCTTCACAGATTGTTTTTTTCAAACTTTGGAAATTCGTAACAAATCGTATATTTATCCAAATTTGATGATTCAAAGTGCTATATAACCCTAAGGATGTCTATGTGACCTGGCTAAATTCATCTATAAAAAGACAAGCTCATTAGATAGCAAAAAACTCGAAAGCAGAATTTGTCTGAACTCACTTAACAGATTTTTTCATCAAGCTTTGAAAATTCATAACTTCCTTTACGATTATCGAAACGACTCGATTCTGAAGTCAAACGTTTCCTTAAAGTATCTAATTCAACCTACTATAACGGTTTTTAAAATGAACAACCGGAGCTTAGGTGAAAAATGCCAAAACCGAGCTGCCCTGTAAAAAAATCCCTGCCCTTTTTCCAAACTTCAGCAAACTCACTTTATTTTTACCAATCTGTTACATTCTAACTCATTTGAGGACAATTTAACATAATTCGAGTATTGCTCTATCCGAAACCCTAGATTTTCTTGGCCAAAACCAGAAAAGAATAGAACACTTACCGAAATCGAAGAAAGGGCCATGTTCCACGCGGGACAGAGAAGAAAGACGAAGAGGAGGGGGAGCTGTGTTCTTTGGCGGAAGAAAAATGGATGATCGGGTTCCTCTTTCGTATAAAACTGAGAGAAAAAATGAAAGAAGAAAGGGGGAGGAAAAATAAAAAAAAACAGAGAACTCACGCGGGGAGAGAAGAAACAAGAAAGAGAGAGAATGTGCGGGGGTGGGGGGATGCATCAGTAGAGGGGAGTTCTTTTTTTAATTTATTTTATAATATAAATAATAATAATAATAATAAAAACTTAATTACTAAATCACTCTCAACCTCTAATTTTTTTGTTAAACGGTCAATCAGTTCGCTTCCGGTTAGAATTTTATAATTTTCACTTTTCCATTAGCTTCAAAATAATCTTTTACTTAACAATATAAATTTTCTTCTCTTGATTCTAACTAAAACTCTGCTGTCTACCAATACGAAAATCCAAAAATCATTTTAACGAAAAATTTCAGCGTGTTACACTTATTGTACTTTGACCCCTTTAATTTATTTAATTATTAAATGTACTCATACATTATATAAAACAAAAATCCTTAAGTTGAAAATATGAACCCAATAAATTTCCAATTATCCAATGTTAATTTTCTTCAAATTTACAACACAATAATTTACCTAATAGCCGAATTGACCAAACTTTCGAAAAATCCAACTTGACACTTAAAAGACAAACGAGTCAACCCATGTCATGTCGTCAATCAACAATGAAAATTCGACATGAGGATTTTAATAAATTTTAAAAATACACCAGGTTTTACACAACATTCTATGAAACTAGCCCCTGTTGCCTGGATTTTACGAATGTTGGGACGTGTAGTTATGCAAGTGTTAATAAGCCAAAAGGAAGGTTGACCTTTCGTATAATTTATGGAATGCTTGCCTATTAATATATGTGACGTATGTCAGGTTGCCATGTGAACATTGGACTAGTAAAAAGATAAGTTCATTGTTTTATGTCTTATTGTCATTGCTTATATATTAGACCAAATTACCACTTAGAAGTAGATACTTTTGGTCGAAGGTTTGACCTTTGTGTGTGTGGTTAGAGTTTTCTACTATTGCAGTCTTTTCATCTTTCTTTTTAAGGGATGAATTCATAGTAAGATTGCACAAATTCTTAAACAACCAAGTTAGAGTGCTTCTCTTTTGGAAGAGTAGCCCTTGGAGGTGGAGATTACGACTAGGTGACTTTTCAAACCAACTCATGACTTTTCATTTTAGCTTCCTCATCCTGTGATTTTGGCTACCACATTTTGAGGTATTGTCCTTTATTGATACTGTCCAATAATCGTGCCAAATGTCATCCATTTGTCTTATTTTTATCCATCCCAAAATCACCTTCATAAATTGCCCTAATCATAAAATTTGATTGTCCGACAACCTTCACCACTTTAGTTATATCTTCCAATTCCATTTGATTTGCGCTTGAAATTTTGAGGGTGCTTGCTACACCCTTCATAGACTGTGCTATTTAAAATTCACATGAAGAAGTTACTAATTGACAAATTTATCACATCCTTAAATTATTCACTTATAATTTCTTCCACTATGGCAGCATAATTTATACCTTGTTACAAAGCATTCAATTAAGCATTATGGCTAAGGATTTTTTTCATGGGACTAAAGATCATGGAAGGTGTTGAAAGACCACTCTGAACTTTTTGTGATGGTAAATCAATTGTGATGTTTTCCAAGTTTATAGACATAAAGTTTTTGGTTGTAAAAAAAATGATTTAAAGCGATCAAATATCTATAGATCACATTATGACAAACTACAAGATAGAGGATTTGCCCACTAAGGGAATATCACCCAAGGTCCTTCACGCACATGTTGCTCTCATGAGTATTATTTCTAGTGATGATATTGAGATTTATAGGAAGTTTATACATTTTATGTGATTAAGTTATATAGATATTTGTAATGAATATTTTTGATACTGCAGTATGAAGGTTCGAGGTTATTCATTATAATTCACTCTATCATTTAAAGTATAATATTGTTCTGTCAAGACTCGAAAGCGCATCTAATAAAACACTGGATTGGGCGATCTGATTCTTGGAGAACCCGGTCCCCTAGCTTAAGGTTTGTAACGAAAGACTTAAACATTTAATCAAAATTTAGATCCACACAGTGACTATGATATAATAGTGCAATAAAAGAAATATCAGTTCAATAAAGTTTACAAGTTCATATCCAAAATTAGTAAACTACTACAAGTTTAATTAAAGTTAAGTTATCACTAGAAATTCAACTAAACATTCAAATGCAGAAAGAAATAAGTAAAATTAATAACTTTCAAACTCTAGTTACTCACTGCCCTTGTTCTTTACTGGAAAGGGGAGGGAGTTGTTGGGGTGAGTGACTAATTCAGTATAAATGTTATATTAAATACATGTAAAACTTTATTTATCTTTTCTTTCAAAAGATGATGAGATAACAAAAGAATTTTTAAAAAATCATTATGTTGAAAACTCATTTTCACAATTTAAGGAAAACAGACTCCATAGGCCAACGATGAGACATTAAGTAAAACATTTGTTGCGTACATAGATTACTATACGAAAATAGGTCATCATCGTATATTTCACTTAAAAAATCATCTAAGTGTAAAAGAAGGGACACTCAAGAACCCCTCTAACACATAAACACGGAAAGACAGGTCAACACTTTTTTTGAAGTGCCGACACTTATAGCTCTCTGTTCTTAACTTAGGGCTTGAAGTATCGACTAACCGTCCATAGTGATTGACATTTGAGAAATTTCCAGTGACAGGAAGTCGTGAAAAATGGCCACTCTCACCATTTCACACTTTCAAACGACAAATAAACTTAAATAAAACATAAACATACCCCATGAGACCATAAACGACTCTCTGATTCAAGTTTCTAAGCTCGAATCTCGTTCCCATAAACCCAAAATTTTAAACATGAAAAACAAAGGAAGAATGATTTATCCTCGAAGTCCTCATCCACAAATGTTGCTACTTGAAGCCTTGTGAACCTTTTCTTACCCTTGGAACGTGACGATTTGCTCGTCATAACTGCACTCACTCCCTCTCCTCTCTCTTTGTGCAATGACCAAGTGAGAAACGCTTGGGTTTCTTAACCCGATTTTAATACAACTTCTGTTATTTGCACTATAGTCCTTTCACTTCTTAAATTTATAAATTACACTATGATGAAATATTTAATAAAATTCTTAAAAGTCTGGTACCCCACAGCTTATCAGTCTCATCAGCTTATCAGTCTCAGAGATTGTTTATGTTTAGCCTTGATCTTGTCCCCATCAGCTTCCATTCCATCCTTTGTTATGATGAACCCTAGAAAGTTTACATTGTCTTATGCGAACAAGTACTTGGTTAAGTTTCTAAATAACTTAGCATTCCTAAGGGTCTAAAAAAGAATGCTAAGGTGATTGAGGTATTGTGGAAGGTCCATGCTATACACTAGTATGCCATCAAAATAGAAAACAATGAATTTCCCTAGATAATCTTTAAGCACATGATGGATAAGTCTCATGAACGTACTTGAGGCGTTAGATAGCCCAAATGATATTACCATCCAATCAAATAACCCATATTTTGTCTTGAAGCCCGTCTTCCACTCGTCACTTTCCTTCATTCTTATCTGGTGGTAACCACTCTTGAGATCTACCTTTGAAAATATGGATGCCCCACTAAGCTATCTTGTGGATGAGAAATCTATATTTGACTGTAATGTGGTTTATTGCTCGGCTATCGACACACATTCTCATAGTTTTGTCTTTCTTAGGAACTAGTAATGACGGTACGACACATGGGCTCATTGATTCTCTTATATAGCTATTGTCAAATAATTCGTGCACTTGGTCTTGTAGTTTTTTGGTTTATTCGAGGTTCATTCGATATGTTGGTTGGTTAGGTAGCACAGTCCTTGGTTGAAGATCAATATGATGTTCTATACCACGCAAGGGAGGTAAGCGTTATGGTAATTCTTCTGGGATGACATCTTGGAACTTGTTGAGTAAATTCTTAATGGGTTCATGACAACTCTGAGCTCCATAACTCTATCTCAAAAGAGTATCATAATCATAGGGTCTCCTCTAAGCACAAATGCTTCTATTTTCATCTTAGTCATGAAGAAGCTAGCCTTGTTCTTGGCTTCTTTTCTTACAGCGTCGTCCTTAAATATTTGCTCGATGTTCATGGGTGCTAACTTAAAGATCTTACCTTCAAACTTAATGAAATAATAGTTAGAATACCGATCGTGGTTCACTTTACTATCAAATTGTCATGGTCAGCCTAGAAGCAAGTGACTTGCACTCATAGGCACAACATCGCAAAAGACAAAATGTAATAACCAAAAATTTCTAGAATTTAAATTTGTTTCTTGTTAGAAGTTTTCGAGGAGTTTTAGTGGGAAATTTATTTTACGAAGCTTAGAATTTAATTCGTAGAAGAATTTCTGAAATTTTAAAGTCGGAATGACGCAAATTTAATGGGATTACGAATGATTAGATACAGGAGAGCATTTTGATAATTTGCATTTAAAAAAAAAACAAATGAAAACAAAATGGCTTCACGAGGAAGCCATTTTGATTTTCCTCTTCGGTTGTTCACCCGTGACGAAGAATCGAGGACCCGAGCGATCAGCCAACGGCCGACGACCGTGCGAAGGGAACTGATGGTGCGGATCAGAGAGTTCCGACAAGCTGAGCACGCGCGGATCAGTTTCTCTGTTTAGAAGACCAAAGGTGAAATCTCCTCCCCTCTTTCGATTCTGTTAAGCTGTGGAGCACCCGTTCTTCTTGTTTTTTTTTAGAAGTTGGCCGAGTGTGTGTGTGTGCGCGCGCACGTTTAAGCCGTGTGCTGTTAAGGCTGAAGCTCAGCGAGAATCGAGAGGGGTTGAGCTTGGTTGTTTGGTTTTGAACCGGATAGTCCAATGTGAGTGTAAGTTGGTGTTTAGATGAATGATTATAGTGGATTAGTGTAGAATTAAGTGAGAAATGTTGAGAACCGAGAAGGGGAGAGAATTTTTGTTTCGACCGGTTCTGTTTTTAGCTGTTTTGAGCTAACTTCGGTTATTCCTTTTAAATTCTGGTTTAGTGGGTTAAATTAGGTTGTTAGAAGAACGTTTGGCCACTAGAATCGTTTGATTCTGAAAACCAAAGCAAAAGTTATACGCGTCGGAAGGTTAAGTCGATTTTTTAGGCAAGTTTAGTTAGTAAGCATTTTTGGTAAAAATTTGTGACCTGTGATGTTAGTGTCGATGATTTTAGTGCATAAGGTGAGTTTTGAGTGAGTTTTGTTGAAGAACCGAAGATGTGAAATTTTTGGGTGCATGGCAGATTTGGTTTTTGGTATTTTTTCCCTAGCTATGGCTTTTCGTTTTAAAATCTGTTTTAGTATGTTAAACTAGGTTCCTAGAAGAGAGTTTAGCCTTTTGAATCGTTTGATTCTGATAAAGGACGCAAAAGTTATGCGCGTCCGAAATTTAGGCTAGTTTTCAGCCGAACCGAATTAGTGACCCGTTTTAGTTGGAATTTCATGGGTTTAATTGGACGATGTGATTTTTAGCATGTTTAGAGAATTTTGATGCCAATGTTGAAGAATGATTTGTAGGTCCCATTTGAAATCATAAGAAGAGTTGGAGAAGTCGCATATAAGTTGAATTTGCCGAATTCATTCAAGCACGTATACAATGTATTTCATGTTTCAATGCTAAAGAAGTACGTTCCGGATTCTTCACATGTTTTACCTATGAGATCTCTAGGCTTCACCATCAATTCCGACCTATTCTACAATGAGAGACCTATTCAAATTTTAGAATCAAAAGAAAGGAAACTGCGAAATAGGAATGTGTCACTCGTAAGAGTTCTATGGTAGAATCGAAACGTGAAATATGCAACTTGGGAAAAAGAAGAAAAAATGAGAAGAATTTATCCTGAACTCTTCATGTAATTAATTAGATTTTGGGGACGAAATTTATTTTAAAGATGGTAGATTGTAACCACCAAAATTAAAGCACCGAAAGAAAAGTTGATAAAGCAAAATTGAAACATTACTTAGATGAATCAAAGCACCGAAAATTTGGTTGGAAATTTAATTGAAGAAGGAAGGCAGCCAACAACTTTGGCAATTATAGGGGGAAGAACTACTCTATAAATATAGTAGAATCAATGAAGGAAAATCGCACACCAAAATCATTCAAAGTTCTGAAAACCAGAAAGAAAACCCTAACCTCCGAACATCGAAGATTCCGGCGAAAGTCCCCTCAGCCGAACGTTCCTCCAGGGAACACCTCTGACCAACGAACCTCCAACGATGACCCGCTGAAACCCTCTCGGTCTCGGTCTTGGTCTCGCTCTCCCGGTCTCTCTCTCTCTCTCTCTCTCTCTCTCTCTCTCTCTCTCTCTCTCTGTTTTCTGGGGTGCGCGAAGAAGAAGAAAGGAGGAAGAAGGGTTCAGTTTTTTTTAAAATTGAACCGGTCCACTTACTTCGAACCGAATCAAACCAGTTTTTCACAAACCAAACCGCCCAACAGTGAACTGAACTAGCCAACCGTGAACCGAACTAGAACAGTGAACTAAACGAGAACAGTGAACCAAAACCAGAACAGTGAACTGAACCAGAACAGTTACTCAAACCGATCCGGTCCAACCAAACCCAACCCGACTCAAATTCCATCCCAAATTTTACGAAATCGGTCTAAGATTTTTTCGGTAAGGAGTTTCTGCCTAAATAGTTATTAATTGGATTTGTTGAAGTTGGAATTGAATACCAAATATTTGATTTAGGCAAGAAAAATCCCAAAAAGTTGCCAAAATCGATCATAACGGATCTAATTCGTCTCAATCTGACCTAAGTGCACAAGTAAGAAAATTCTGCCCAAATTATTCTGCAAGTAGGATTTATTTAAATGTAAATTTAATACCAAATATTTTAGGCATTGTAATAACCCGGGAATTTTAATTTTTAATTTTTAATTTTTTGGAATTTTTAGTTTAATCTCGGTCAGAGTTTTGAGAAATATTTCAACGGAAAAGATTTGAATTATAAGGCTCGGAGCCTACTTTTGCGATTGGTTTTCGGAATTTAAAGTCGGGAGGTCGAGAAATTAACGAAATTTCGGACGATTAAAGCACGTGAGGGCAATTTGATAATTTGTAATTAAATTAAAAATTAAAAAAAATAATAATATAACATAACAAGGTGGAATGGCTTCGGGTGGAAGCCATTCCACCCTGTGTTGTGCGCGGCCGAGAGAGAGTGAAACCGAGAAGGGGAGCGCGGGTAGCCGAGAGAGAGAGAGAGAGAGAGAGAGAGAGAGAGAGAGAGAGAGAGAGAGAGAGAGAGCCGGTGGTCTGTCGACGCCGACGACGGAGAAGAATCGAACGCTAGTTCGCCGAGAGGACTGCGGTGGGAGGGGGTCGTGCTCGGTTTCCCGAGCTTAATACTGAAGGTACGTTTCTCTTCCTTACTCTGATTTTGTTCGATAGAATTTATGGCCGCCTTTCCACTATCTTTCTAAAGGCTAAGCCGAACGTTGGGTTGGTGTACGCGGCGTGTATGTGCCGCGTGATCGGGGGGCAGCAGGGCACAGGGCCGAGAGCTCGGAGCCTCCCCTGTTTTTTTTTTCTTCTGTCTATTCTGTTGGTCGAGGGGAAGATGGCGTGATGCTGCTCTCCTGTTCAACCAATCGATGGCGGGAATTGTCGATAATTGTGGGGTTAAGAGTGGTGGGGAGCATCGGTGGCTGAGAGAGGGGGAGGAGGATAAACCGAGGGGCTGTGATTTTCAAAACTTTGTTTTCTGAATTGGAGGCCTTCAATTTTAGCTAGTTCATGTTTAATAGATTAGAATGTGATGGATTGGCGGAGAAATTTGGAAATGTTCGGGTTAAGGTTGAATTTCAGATTTTCGTATAAAAACAACTCTGTTTTTTGCTGTTTTGGCTAGGCTTAAGTTGATCATTTTAAATTCTGTTTTGTGGGTTAAAAATAAGTTGTTAGAGGAACGTGTGGCTGCTGGAATCGCTTGATTCCGATATCCGACGCAAACGTTATGCGCATCGAAAGTTTAGGCCGGATTTTGGTCCAAGTCGAATTTGAGACCATCTTTTGTGGAATTTCGACGTGTGGTAGGGGCATGTCTGTTTTGGTGCGTAAAAGCTGAATCGAGTGAGTTTTGGTTGAAGAAAAACAAAGGTTGAAACTTTATAAAAAAAATGGTAGATTCGGTTTTTGGCGTTTTTTGCCTGTCTGCGGCTTACCGTTTTAAAATCCGTTTTGGGATGTTAAACTAGGTTCCTAAGGGGACGTTTAGTCACTTGAATCGTTCGATTCCGTTGACGGACGCAAAAGTTATGCTCATCCGAACGTTGGGCTGGTATTCGGCCAAACCAAACCAATGGACCGTTTTAGTTGGAATTTCATGAGTGTAGTTAGAGAAGGTTATTTTTAGCTAATTGGTGAATGTTGAGATAAATACTGATGAGAAATTGGTTGTGTTTTAGGTTGAGGTTTTCTTTTGGCGAAGCTATGCGTCGAGCGAGCTTAGGACGCCAGGTAAGTAGTGCATGCATGTGTTTTGCCTAAGTGGGCCTACACTGTAGAACTTTAGGGTTTATGTGATTGATTGTGGTGTGCGTGCGTATTGTTTGACATGCATCATATTTTTAAAAACAGGAACGAAAATGATTTTTAGCATGTTTTGATATATGAGGTGAGACGTGTGGCGGTGGTACCGCGGATCCCGCTAGTGTGCGGGCCGGTGTTTCACCAGTCGCGGATCCTACTCGAGGGGTGGGCCGGCTGGGCCGTCATGCGGCGTGAATGTGTTGACGGTGAGGATATGGGCAGTAGTACCGCGGATCCTATTAGTGTGTGGGTCAGTGCAACACCAGTCGCAGATCTTACTCGAGGGGTGGGCCGGCTGGGCTGTCGCGAAACGTGTGTGTGTGGCAACTGTGGCCTCGTGCTGGGGAGGCTGGGACGAGGGCGACGTGTCAGGGTGTAGAGTGGCGCGAGATACACCCTTACCCTGATGTGGTTGCCGTGTGGTGATGCGTGTGTGTAGCTTGTGGGCCTCGTTGCTGGGGAGTCCGGGACGGTGCGACGTGTCAGGGTGTAGTGGTGGTGTGAGGTTCCTCCTTATCCTGGTGCGGCTGCACTATGCGTCACAGATGTGACAACATGAGTGTGAGTGTAGAGACTGCATGTGATAGGATTTCATTGTCGGCTTTTACTTTTATATCACATTACTTACTGAGCGTTAGGCTTATGTTGTGTGTTCTATGTTGTAGGTGCTGACGATACTGCTGGTGAGCCTCGAGTGCCTAGTCCTGAGGCGTAGGATGGTTGGCGGCGTGCGACCGCAGCACCGGGTGGCGGATTTTTGTTAGGGCGACCCGACCCCTGGAGTTGGTAGGTTGTGGCATGGTTGGTTTTGGAGGTTTTCTTCTTTTGTGATGACTATGTACAGTCGATGAGATGAGGTGTATATGTGTCAGTGTATAGATATATGGAGTGCGTGTGATTTTGGTGACGTACGCAGATATTTTTCATGTTAGAGTATGATATTACTCTATACTGGGGACTTTTTTCATTTGTATTTGATGGATTTTCGTTGTCTTCATACTCTGATTTGACTATGGTGATTTCTCTAGATGATGGATAGATAAACACTGTTAGTTTGGTGAGCTGTGTGCAGGGTTTTTAAATTTTGGGATAGTCAGTTTTTAGCCGTTACTCTGCCGAAATTTCGGGAGAGAGGTAGGGAGTCGAGGGAATATGGAATGGGTTGAGATGTGAGTAGTGAATCCTAAAGAAGGGTCGATGAGCGTGGGAGTGCGGCGTGATCGCAGGTGCGCAGGGTACACGGCCCTGCGGGTGCTCACGGGTCGTGCAGGGCCAAGTGAGGGCGTGCGCGCAGACGTGCTGTACAGTGGCAGGGTGCGTGGGGCACGCGGCGCTGTGAGCGTGCGCGAGACATAGTGACGTATAGTTAGCACGTGTGGCACTGCGAGAGTGCGCGCGGGGTGTCGAAGTGGGGACGTGAGTGCGCGGTACCGGCTTGGGTAGTTCGGGGGGGGCGTTGGATTCTTTTCTAAGATTCCAAGTCTTACCGTTTTATCTTAAACTGTTTTTAATGTTTTTTTTCTTTTTCGCTGCGTATTTTTATATTAAGCACTTCGTGTTCCCTCTTCGGGACGCGAGTTATTTTCGAATCGAGTCAAAAATTTTTCATACTCACAAATGTTCTTTTGAAAATGAATGGGATAATAAATTGAGTGAGTTATGTCAAGTGTTAGTGTATGTGTAGTTGCACTGTAGAGCACCGGGAACGCGGGGTTTTTCCCAGGGTATTATCAGAAATTTTTGAAAAGACTTGATAGACCCTAACCTTTATGAATCTAGGTAAGTGAAAATACTAAGTTTTCAAGGTTTTGGCTACGGCCATACATCACAAAGTCTATATTATTTTGTTATCATTGTTTTATTATTCTATCACACGTTTCTGATATTTGAACACGCATGTTTAGACATTGATATAAATTTGTATAAAGATAAAATTAGTAGAACATTTATATATATATATATGAAAATGATGAAATTGACAGAAAATACGTGATGACAAAAGACCGAACAACAATGAGATGGTGAGGTTGAACGTAAAAGTAAAAGTAAAAGTAAAAGTAAAAGTAAAAGTAAAAGATGACGAAACCTAAACGACAATAAAATGACTAAGTCATAAAAGAATGTTGGAAATGAATTCCAACTAGTATGTAACTGTTAATATAAGATTCAGTAAAAGTAATAGTAAATTTTGACACTTGCACATATTTTTGCTTGCTGAGTTAAATTTCATTGTTTATATAATTTTGTGATATAAGTAAATTTTTATTTGAGAAAAAACTAACTGTGATCGAGAACCTAGTAGTGGCAAATGAGCATACGGAAGAAGAAGAAAATATTTTCAAGTTGAAGAAAAGAGTTTAAATGAGTATTTCATGTTTTTCGAAGATATTTCGTATTTTTTTCTTTGAATAAATTATGTTAAACTTTATGAATTATTTTAATTTTTTATTTATTTCGAACAAATTTATTTAAAGTCTGAAGTTTTGATTAAATTTCCACGGATTTAAGGTTATAGTTATTATTTTAAAAAAAAATTTCAATATCCTAAAATTAGGGTTTTTAACGTTCGAATTTGATTCTAAATCAATTTGGAAAAATTTTAAAGATTTTCAAATTGGAGTTTCAAATTAGAAAAAATTAAATTGAGGATTTTAAAATTGAGACGTTACAACCGAGTTGCTAGCATTGAGATGACAAAACATCTTTTAAAAATAAACTGTGTGGTCGACACTTATGAGTAAGGGTTGACCCACCAATCAACACTTAGAACAATCAGATGGACCGCGGTTGACACTTCCTTTAAGTGGTCAACATTTGAAGCTTTCGGGTTTAATCATCAAATAACCTAGCAGTCAATACATCATCCAGAAATGTTGCACTTGGCGGTTGACACTTCCCTTGAAGTGTCGACATCCTAAACTCTTGTGTTTCAATCAATTTACCCTAGTGGTCGACACTTTCCTTGAAGCGTTGACACTTATACCTCTCTGTTCTTAGCTCAGGGCTTGAAGTGTCGACTGACCGTTCATAGTGATTGACATTTGAGAAATTTCTAGTGACGGGAAGTCGTGAAAAATGCCCTCCCTCACTATTTCACACTTCCAAACGACTAATAAACTTAAATAAAACGTAAACATACCCCATGAGACCAGAAACGACTCTTTGATTCAAGTTTCTAAGCTTGAATCTAGTTCTCATAAAACCCAAAATTTTAAACACGAAGAACAAAGGAAGAACGATTTATCCTCGAAGTCTTCATCCACAAATGTTGCTAGTTGAAGCCTTGTGAACCTTTTCTTACCCTTGGAACGTGACTATTTGCTCGTCAGAACTGCACTCTCTCCCTCGAACCTTTTCTTACCCTTGGAACGTGACGATTTGCTCGTCAGAACTGCACTCTCTCCCTCTCCTCTCTCTTTGTGTGATGACCAATTGAGAAACCCAATAGGGTTTCTCAACCCTATTTTAATACAACTTCTGTTATTTGTACTGTAGTCCTTTCACTTCTTAAATTTATAAATTACACTATGATGAAATATTTAATAAAATCCTTAAAAATACCGGTTTTACAAATTTCTATAAAGATTTTGGTTGGATCTATTGAAAATAAGCATAGTAAGATCACAACACATTTAATTTTTATGCTATACATCTATATTGATGTATGTCATTTAATTATGTTGATATTTATCATCATTAAGGGTTTAGTTATGTGAAATGTAACGAAAACCACTTTGATCCTATATCGACATAGTTCTTAGACAAGATTGGTTTAATAATATACTTTGTCATTATGATAACGAATTTGATATATCATAAAGTTAAAACTATAATGTATAGTGTTAAGTTTGTCCATGTAATCAAAGTGGGAGATTGTTAGGGTTATTTAACATCATAAGGCGGAGTTACATATATATAATTTATATCTTATAATATTATAGTTATCATCTAGTATAAGCCCGGTTAAAAAGTGATTATAATAAAGTTATATGTTTGTTTTATTAGATAATATGATTATTTATTTGTGTAGATGCATGAGTAATTCTTTCACGAACAGAATCATAATTACCCACTCAACACTTAACTAAAATGTTATGGTCCCCATCTTCCTCGGCTAACTTCAATTCTATAGAGAATTCTATCTACTCTTGAAAGACACGAATAAACGGTTTCCATAACACCTGAATGCATCTCTCTTGTACCTTGAAAGCAATTTTGGAAAACAAAATTAAAAGTACCAAAATTAGATCTAATATATTATTAACAGTGTGATGAATAAAATTGTAGAGATTACATTTTGACATGTGTTTTACACTTTCTAAGACATCACGAACTATTACAATCTCTCCTCTTGGTTCTTTCGTGTATAGTCTAGACTTAGAAACCCCAGTCTTCTATAGCTGTCTTTCTTTCTGGAATAAAAAAGTGCAGGCATGGAAAATTCATTAAGAATTCGTTCTTGTGGTCATAATGGCCATTAATCCAAAACTAATTCCATCTTTTAGAATAAGGTAACGCGACATCAGATTTGTTCATGGTAATTTTTAACGCCTTTTTCAAACTAATCATAACATGTGATTTTACACAGTAAGCCTCGTGGTATCAACTATATCTCATAATTTTTCTCTAGCGCCAAACATGAAAGCTCAAATAACACACCCAATCCAAAAGTTGCAATTTGAAAACTAAACCAAAACATTTTCAAATATAATCGAAAAGTTTGGATTGTTGGCACTAATCTTCACAATCTTCATCTTTGCATTTGAGCCGAATCTCCTTAAAATGTTCGAGAATGCAAAAATATTTGAAAGAGAATAAACGGTTAATGCAATAAATGAGCATAGAGAGACGCCAAAGGCTAGAAAGCGAGGAGAGAAAGAAGTTGGTTTTGAAATTATTAGTAAGAAAGACATGTGGCAGGCAAGATAATCTAACTGCTATAAATTAAAATGTTTAAACTTAACCTATAATTTAGAGTGTCAAGTATCGAAAATTAATAATTTGATTGACGGAAAAAGCAGCATACGAAGAAAAGATGCAATGGAAATATCTGATAATTTGAGGGGCACAACAATTTACACAGCAAACGGATCTATACCCAGAAAAAGAAAACGAGTGAATCATCCTTCAAATGTCGTAGAAAACATATGATAAAGAGCTAAAACAAACACTCAAAGGATTCATAATATAAATTTGGCAACACGAGCAAGACGAAGCAACAGTCCTAATCTTTTCCCAGAAACTCATAAGGCAACTCTGTTTCCGATGTACTAAAATGGCAGATGACTGAAGATATGCCGAAGCTGCTCTTTTAACAAGGTCATTACGAATGGAGATGTTGGAAGAAGTGAAGTCATTTTGGTCATAATTCATGGAAGAATGAAGGGGAGAATTCAAGAGAAGATCTTTCAAACTTGTGTATCTCGGATCATTCTCTGAATCTCTTGCAGATGAAGAATATCTACTTAGTTTCAGGGAAGGAAGGCTTTGAAGCTTCTCAATTTCTTCGTCCATTGTTGTTAGAAGCCATAAGAGGCTGATCCTGGGGGAGAAAGAGAAAGGAAGAGAAAATGTGGAGAGACGAGGGAGAGAGAGGTAGAGAGAGAAGGTAGTTTAACAAGCTCATATTTAGGATAGCTACCAAAATAGGACATTGACCCGGACAGAGTAAATTACTATTAAGAAAATGAGAAATGTGTGGTGTGAACTACATCTACAAATTTAGAAACAAAACAAAACATGAAATATATTCATGATTCAAATATGAAACCAAAAAGCAATCAACCCGAATGTTTCCAAATAAAACGAACATAAACAATTTATTTTATCAAAATCAAACCTTGTTCTATGGATTATCAGGAAGTAATTTACGGAAGAAAAGCATTTGAATACATGGAAGGTTGTCAAAAACGTTACAGTTGAGATGGACATAATAATCTATCATAAAGAAACCCAATTCACCACAACATCTAGAGATAAAATTCTAACTTATAATTCAAAGAATATTCATCGAGTTAGAAAAAAGAGAGTCTAGTTTATATAAAACCAAACCTGGGTTCAGGCTGTTCTCAAGCAATGTGCTGCGCCAGAGTAAGAATCTTGATATGTTTCTTCTTCCTGAGTTCATGGGGAACGGGCCCAAAAACTCTGGTCCCAATAGGCTGACCTTGTTTGTCAACAAGAACCACAGCATTGTCATCAAACTTGACCTCACTCCCATCGCATCGGCTGCGTTGCATGGCTGCTCGTACAACTACGCCATAGACAACCTTTCCCTTCTTTACTTTCCCATTGGGATGAGCTTCCTTCACTGATGCAACTATGGTGTCCCCCAGTCTGGCCCCTTTCTTTCCTTTCAAAGCCTGTATGCACATTACCTTCTTGGCCCCTGAGTTGTCCACCACTTTAAGAACGGTCCTCATTTGTATGAAAGTTCTTTGTTGCTGCAAAAGAAGTGTGATATGTTTAAAAATTGGGATCGTTGAATCTTCAGGAAATGTCAGGCTAAAATAACTTTTGGTGACCACTGAAATAATGCTATTTACCAATATTATTTTTTTACTTCTGAGCATGGAGTTGATTCTATTTTGAGAGTGTGTTTCCGTTTGATTTCATTTGAAATTCAACGAGGCTAATCATGAGAGATCTACTTTACGCTCAATAATCCACTTCAAAAAGTCTGTTTTTTTTTTCTGTGGATACTAAGCAGAACACAAATAGCTTTCTGTTTACCAAAACAGCAACAAAAATGTTTTATATTATATGAACTCATAATGAGTAAATACATAAGTAATTAGAAATATTAAGGTATCCATTCCACCCTCCAAATGCCAGAGCTTCACCACTTTCTATTCTCTAGGAGATCAAAACTAAAAACATACATCACTATTTGAAATTGTAAGTAATATGCTATATGATTTGAAAATATGCATAGTACTTTTGGTGAGTGACAGAGAAGTCACGACATTATAAGTTCTGAAAAGGCATGACTGCAAAGTCTTGAAGATTCCACACAGAATGAAAAGGAAGAAAGGACATCCAAAGATTTGTGTGGCCCGAAAGAAAATCAACCGAAAATGATTGATTGTTTTGATTAAACATATAATTGAAATAACAAACTAGCAAGCAATTAGAAGATTATGTTTCCTATGCCAATTCTTCCTTCATTCCCCTAATGTCTAATTTCTCTTAATATATAGAAAACATTTCATTCCCCCTATTACCCATTCTCCCCCTAAGATTACATTTTCATAACTAACTTATGTTCTTTCTCTCTATTCCATTTCAGCTCTCCAACAACTTGGATTGGGCTTATGATGTTGACAAACAAAGAGACACTTATCAGGTTCAGAAATTGAATGATTAGGCTTCAATAAACTAAACCTTTTTTTTTTTTAAAGGTGGGAGTGAAGAAAAAATTATTTGATGAGTTAGAAACAAAGCTATCAAGTTGATTGCACCTTGATTCGCATCATTATTACTAGAAAGAGAAGAAAATGCCGCATCAGTAGCTTGTATATATTGTAAAATGTTGGAACGTTTTTAGAGAAACAAACGTACCTGAGACAAGAAACAGTTTCGAATCTCCTGTGATGTGCTCCATAAACCAGATAAGCTGTTTCCGACGGCCCCAAACAAAGAACGTCCAACTAGTCGTTTGTCATCCACATTTACAATCAAACATCAAGTTACCATTATCCATAATAAGCTAAAACAATCAAAACAAACAAACCCACAACAAAATAACAAGAGAAACTTAAGAAGCAGGCCATTATAATTAAACAAAGCATTAACTTCAAAAAAAATATATTGAAGATTGCGAGCAGCACATACAACACATAAAAAGAAGAAAATAATAGTAGCAGGAAAAGATTTCAGAGACTCACTCTTTTCCATATGAAAGTGAAAGAGATTAAATAAGGAACCTTACCATGAGAAGAAATCACAACTCACGTTCAGATGAACAGAAAATATTCAATACATGTCTCGGAGTAAGGAAAATGGTCCCTTTATATAAAAACTTCCATTGGCTGACCATATTATTTTGATCAGTAATCGAAAGGTGTATTGTTAAAGTAGAAATGTACTAGAAGAGAATAATAGAGAGCTCAGCAATAACCTCATCACCTCAACAGACTTCACAAAGAAAAACCATTTAATACCTCTCACTTAACCCCAAAATGGCAATTTAGTATATTTTATGCTACACCGCACACATCACAGTCAGGAAACAAGCACATGAACATTCATTTGACAACCAAAAACCTTCTGCTCAGAAGATGCAGGCTTTTTAAACCTATCAATTTACAGTACATTATGCTTTTTGTTTTGCATTTTACTTGTATGATTGGTATGTAAACAGTATGCTAAATCTATATTGAGATCCTTCATCGGAATCATCCAACCACAACTGTGAATGTAAGGAGTCGGTTACTTAAGAGGCTAGAAAAAAGAAAAAACGTCACAAAAACCCATTGATTGTACCCCAAGAGGAACCATTAGATCAGATAAGACTATAGCATCTTCAAGTTGAATCAGACTATACTCCTTTTTTGCCCAAACAAGACAAAGTATATACCAAGCCTATTTATAGATCATACGCATAAACTATGTTTACCAACAGCAGATTTTACACCCATAAGCTCATTTACAGCTATCATTAACTCGATTGAAAACTCTTAATAATTCCACTTCTCCAATGGTGAAGACAAAGAAAATAACCAAATTGAAACCAGTTTCTCCAAGAAAAAAAATAAGAGAAACAGCAAACAGACTGCATAAAAAAATTATTCGCCACAACGCTTTCAGATGTCACGGCATCAAAGAAATTTCTACATCAAACTCCGTATAAATTAAAATACGACGGGTACTTAAGAAAAAGAAAACAATCACATACCTAGAGACCACTTAGAAGCAAAACCAGCCGCCATCGCAGTCCACGAAACACCGAAACTTTAAACTAAAATGTTATTTTTCATGCAATTATAAACAACACCTGCAGTAAAAAAAATCCCAAATTGATTTCCAGTTAGACTACCATGGAAATCGGATCCCCATCCCCGGTTAACTGAAAGATAAACTAGTAATCGTGAGTGGAGTTGTAGAACTAAAACAGAGGTGGGAAACCA
>CM039517.1:17392013-17448958 GCA_022433055.1 Begonia peltatifolia | reverse complement strand
CCCAAGTGGGCCTACACTGTAGAACTTTAGTGTTTATGTGATTGATTTCGGTGTGTGTGCGTATTGTGTGACATGCATCATATTTTTTTTAAAACGGGAACGAAAATGATTTTTAGCATGCTTTGATGTATGAGGTGAGACGTGTGGCGGTGGTACCGCTGATCCCGCTAGTGTGCGGGCCGGTGCTTCACCAGTCGCGGATCCTACTCGAGGGGTGGGCCGGCTGGGCCGTCATGCGGCGTGAATGTGTTGACGGTGAGGATATGGGCAGTGGTACCGCGGATCCTACTAGTGTGTGGGCCGGTGTAACACCAGTCGCGGATCCTACTCGAGGGGTGGGCCGGCTGGGCTGTCGCGAAACGTGTGTATATGGCAACTGTGGCCCCGTGCTGGGGAGGCTGGGACGGGGGCGACGTGTCAGGGTGTAGAGTTGCGCGAGGTACACCCTTACCCTGATGTGGTTGCCGTGTGGTGATGTGTGTGTGTAGCTTGTGGGCCTCGTTGCTGGGGAGTCCGGGACGGTGGCGACGTGTCAGGGTGTAGGGTGGCGTGAGGTTCCTCCTTACCTTGGTGCGGCTGCACTACGTGTCACAGTTGTGACAACATGAGTGTGAGTGTAGAGACTGCGTGTGATAGGATTGCATTGTCGGCTTTTACTTTCATATCGCATTACTTACTGAGCGTTAGGCTTATGTTGTGTGTTCTGTGGTGTAGGTGCTGACGATACTGCTGGTGAGCCTCGAGAGCCTAGTCCAGAGGCGTAGGATGGTTGGCGGCGTGCACCCGAGGCACCGGATGGCGGATTTTTGTTAGGGTGACCCGACCCGTGGTGGTGGTAGGTGATAGTGGATTTATCATTTCATGTTGGGTATTTGTGTAGATAGCGGGATTGTATAGACATTGATCTTTTGAGATTGTATAGAGGGGTTGTAGTGTTTTGGAGGACTTTCTTCATTTGTATTTGATGGGTTCTTGTTGTCTTCTTACTCTGATTTGGTTATGGTGATTTCTCTGGATGATGGATAGATAAACATTGTTGGATTATGGTGAATTGTGTGCAGGGTTTAAATTTTGGGATAGTCAGTTTTTAGCCGTTACTCTGCCGAAATTTTGGGAGAGAGGTTGGGAGTCGAGGAGATACGAAATAGGTTGAGGTGTGAACAGTAAATGCTAGAAAAAGGTAGATGAGCGTGGAAGTGCGGCGTGATCGCAGGTGCGCGGGGCACGCGGCCCTGCGGGTGCACACGGGTCATGCGGCGCCGGGTGAGGGCGTGCTTGCGGACGTGTTGTACAGAGGCAGGGTGCGTGGGGCACGCGGCGCTATGAGCGTGCGCGAGATAGAGTGACATTGGGTTGGCACCTGTGGCACCGCGATGGTGTACGCGGGGTGTCGGAGTGGGGACGTGAGTGCTTGGGACCGGACTGGGTAGTTCGTGGGGTGCGTGGGATTCTTTCCTAGGATTTCAAGTCTTACCGTTTATCTCAAATTGTTTTAAATGGTTTTCTTTTCCGCTGTGTAGTTTTATGTTGAGGACTTCGTGTTTCCTCTTCGGGACGCGAGTTGTTTTTCGAATCGAGTCGAAAAATTTTCATACTCACAAATGTTCTTTTGAAAATGATTTGAAAACGAAAGGGGTATTGAATTGAGTTAGTTGTGTCAAGTGTTAGTGTGTGTGTGTGGTGTGTAGATGCACTGTAGCGCATCGA
Source organism: Begonia peltatifolia (assembly GCA_022433055.1). Taxonomy (NCBI): domain Eukaryota; kingdom Viridiplantae; phylum Streptophyta; class Magnoliopsida; order Cucurbitales; family Begoniaceae; genus Begonia; species Begonia peltatifolia. The sequence goes on along the minus strand of CM039517.1, from coordinate 17,447,251 downwards.
GAACGCGGGGTTTCTCGGGGTGTTACACAAAATGTTAAGGTTATGCTGTATATTTATTGTATGTTTTGTTATTTCATGCATCATGTTTTGAAAAGATACAAAAATGAATTTACATATGTTTTATGAAACGACACAGTACGATATGAAACGAAACGAGTATGAATCTTTGAGGGAAGTAATTCACCCCTCAAATGAATATGAAAATTGATGATTTAGGAAAAGTGATCTGCTTCCCATCTAGTATGAAGATCAAGGCGTGTCTTCAGAGGAAGTAATTTGCCTTGCAAATGAGTATGAGAATTTGATAGGTATGATTTGGAAAAGTGATTCACTTCCCATCTAGTATGACAATCATACAAAAATGAGTATGAAAACGGAAATGAATACGAAAATGAAAGTGTAACGAGCATGTAGAAACTGCACATGTGAGGAGATATGTGAACTGTTTTCGTTTCATTATTGCACTATTTATTAAGTATTAGGCTTATAGTTTGAATTATGTGATGTAGGTGAAGAAGAGATGGAAAAGTGATCCACTTCCCATCTAGTATGACAAGCATACAAAAATGAGTACGAAAACAGAAATGAATATGAAAACGAAAGTGTAACGAGCATGTAGAAACTGTACATGTGAGGAGATATATGAACTATTTTTGTTTTATTATTGCATTATTTATTAAGTATTAGGCTTATAGTTTGAATTATGTGATGTAGGTGAATAAGAGATAGATGGTGAAATTTGAAGGATCGATTTTACCTGGGGGGGGGGGGGGTGGAATTAGGTTTATGCTTTTTATAAATCTTGGCAATTGTGATCTCTAACAAATTAATCAGTTTGCACTTAGATGTATAAGCTTAATGATTTTCAAGATAATTTGATATAATAAATTCAAAACAAAAGCAAATAAAGAGTTAAGGGAAAGAAAAGAGATGACACCGAAATTGTTTACACGGTTCGGCCAACCTTGCCTACGTCCACGCTTCAAGTACTCCCCTTGAAGATTCTTTCCTTCACTTCCGAGAAAATCTTTGATTGAACTTCACGGGTGTCAATCAACTGCCTTTACACCTTTCTTCTTGGAATTCACCCTTTTACAATGTTATAATACACGGTTGATTTGACAACTCAAATTTCACTCTCACAATAATGTAATTTCAAGTTTGGTTTGAGAGAAGTATGAAGGATTGGAGCACTTTGAAGTTGGGAGAATTTTTTGTACGTTGCTTGGTTTCTCATTTGAAAATCTTCATTTTTCAATTTATAATCCTTTTGACTCTGCCTACGATCGGTTGACCTATCTTGAAATCGGTTGACACCTTGTTACCATTGTACATAGATAGAAGACCGTTGTACGCCGTTTCGGTCGACCTCTTTGCGTTTCGGTTGACACTTTGTGATCGTTGGTGTTCGTTGATAGACGTTATAAATAGTATTTTGTTCTTTTATGAAATCATCGATCAACACCTTAATATATCAGTCGACACTTCCTTTGTCTCTATCTTGCATCGGTCGTTCTTTGTGGTCGACACATCAATTGCCTCTGGACATAGTGGTCGACACCTTGATATACCAGTCGACACTTCCTTTGCCTCTGGACATAGTGGTCGGTCGCCACCTTCAATGTCTGGTCGACACTTTAATTGGTTCTGGATCTTAGTGGTCGACACCTTAAATGTCTGGTCGACACTTTAAATGATTCTGGATCTTAGCGGTCGACACATTAAATTGTCGGTCGACAATTAACTTGATTCTGAATCTTAGCGGTTGACACCTTAAATTGCCGGTCGACACTTAATTGATTATGGATCTTAGCGGTCGACACTTTAAATTGCCGGTCGACACTTTAAATGATTCTGGATCTTAGCGATCGACACCTTCAATCTCCGGTCGACACTTCAAATGGTTTTGTTTCTATCGGTCAATCCCTCTGGTCGACACTTTCAAAGTTCGGTCGCCACTTTCATGTACCGGTCGACACTTTGACACTTTGAGACTGCATTTCTTCGTTTATACTAACATCAACTTGACAATAGTTTATTAGTACAAAATACTATTTTTCAAGGGCATTTTCAATTTATCAACTATATTAACCTTAAATCCATCTTATTAAAATATTATAAAAAACTTATTAATATGAAACACATTTTAAGTTAACAATCTTCCCCTTTTTGATGATGACAAAATATTGAATGGATTACATAATTCACGTTTTTTTAAAGATAGAATCTCCCCCACAATATATGAACTATATATTAATTTCTCTTTAAATCTTCTAATTTCTCCATCTTTTGACATATCAAAAAGATACCGATATGAATGTACATGTTAAGATCATTTAACAAACAAACATACTTTAAGTTAAAAAGAAATGAAACGACTAATATTCCGTGTTGACAAACATACAATTGAGTATTAAGACAGAAAAATATGACAATTATAAGGAAACATTCGCACAGAAGACTAATCACTCGTTGGGAGGATCACTAGCATGCGCTGGAGGATCGTCCTCATCATACTCATCATCCCAGTAGATTTTAAGATCTTCAATACTTTGATGGACTTTGGTGAACTGGTTGCGTTGTTCAGCTTCAATCCTATCGAGACGAGTGATGAGTAAGTTTTGAAATGTGCTCATGGCCGTGGCAATGCTGTCTATACGAGCTTCAAGGGTGTTGAGTCTTTCCTCCGTGTTGGAAATGCTCTCTCGAGACATGTCAAAGTGAGGCGCAGGAGGTTAGACTTACTTGTGACTATCATCATCTACATCTATGTGGGATGGTCCAACACTAGATGTACCTAATTGTTCTACTTTAAATATCTAATCACCTTCAACGTTGAGGATTATTACCATTCGAGCAAGGGAAGATGTTTTGTAGGTGTCGATTTTCTTTAAGGGTAATGGGATCTCGGAATTTGTACCCCATTCTTTTCAAAAATCTTTAATAGGAGTAGGTTGTATAGTAGAGATTTTGAAGCGTTGTTGAACACTTGAAGCATTCTGTTCAGAATTAGGTATCCCACATTGAATGGTTCACCACGATAGAGTTTGTAAGAACATAGAGATCCATCCCACTAACATGATCTCGATGTCCATCTCGGGGTAACAAGTTATAGGTAATCATGTGATGAAGGATCCTAACTCGTACATTCAGATTTTTAGCCTTTGGCTTTGTGGGAAGAGATCGGTTTGGTTCCTTGATAATCATCCTTAAAAATTCAGTACCATCACTCATTACTATGAAGTCAAGATCTTTAGCTGCTTCATAGTACCTTTCACTAGTATTGTTAAATTCGCATTCCAAAATAGCATTTATCGAGCGCGGGGTTATCTCAATGTGTTTTCCATACACATAACTCACAATTTTAAGCAGTCTCAGAGAATGTTCTAAATTCGTATAGAACATTCTTACAGGAGTCTTATAATATGGACTATCGAAGTCAAACAAGTCATACAGCTCCATAATATTCAATGACTCAATCAGATTTAAACTAAATAACTACATAAATTCTACTATTCGACACAAAATTAATGTCTTTAACTGAAAGTCTTGTTGATGCCTATCTAAAGCCTCTGCATTTTTGAAAAGTGGAGACGGCCACTGTGACGGAGGTTCTTGCTCAGTTTCTTGAGCAGAATTCTTTGATTTCTTTCGGCGAAATACGAGTTTGCTCCGTGATGATGATGCCATTTGAGGTTTAGAGATATAAATATGATGATTTTTGGAAGAGATAAACCGAAAATTTGAAATTTTGGAAGTGAGATCACAGGAGAAGCTGAAAGGGGTCCCGAGATTAGGATTTTCGGCCGACCAGTTTTATTTATAGAGCCACTCAGGTGTCGACCATTTTTGAAGTCGGTCGACACTTTATTCGTAAAATTAATGATTCAACAGACTAAGATGTCGACTGATTTAGTATCGGTCGACACTTATGTTGTTTCTAGAGGAAAACAGAGAGTTTGAGGTGTCGACCGATGTTAGTAGTGGTCGACACTTGGAAATGAGATTTCAATTTTATCACTTCTTAATTCTAATCATACCTAAACGAACACGAATGTCATTAAAGGTCTTTTCATCAAAGGGTTTCGTGAAGATATCGGTTAATTGATCCGAAGAACTTACAAATTCTAAAGTGATATCTCCCTTTTGTATATGATCTCTTATAAAATGATATCGTATTTCAATGTGTTTGGTTCTTGAGTGTTGAATAGGATTCTTGGAAATGTTAATGGCACTAGTATTATCACATCTAATCGGTATCCTATCATAGAAAAGGTTGTAGTCCTCTAATGTTTGCTTCATCCAAAGCATTTGAGCACCGGAACTTTCGGCGGCGATATATTCGCTTTCAGCCGTTGACAGAGCTACTGAATTCTGTTTCTTTGAATACCAAGACACAAGGGATTCACTTAGAAATTGACATGTTCCACTGGTGCTTTTTCTATCTACTAGACTTCCGGTATAATCAGAATCGGAATATCCTATTAGATCAAAAGATGTACCTTTTAGATACCATAATCCCAAATCATAGGTGCCACTTAGATATTTGAATATTCTCTTAACTGCATTTAAGTGAGATTCCTTACGGGATGCTTGAAACCTAGCACATAAGCACACACTAAATAGGATATCCGGCCTATTAACCGTTAAGTATAGCAGAGATCCAATCATACCTCTATATTTTTTGATATCTACACTTTTTCCATTTTCATCATTGTCTAATTTTGCAGTTGTGCTTATTGGTGTCCTAGATGGTTTGCAGGAATTCAATCCAAATTTCTTTAAGAGGTCTTTGATATATTTTTCTTGATTTATAAATATACCATAGGAAAATTGTTTTATTTGCAATCCTAAGAAAAATTTTAACTCCCCCATCATGCTCATTTCAAATTCGCTTTGCATTAGAGAAGCAAATTCATCACACAGTGAAACATTTGTTGATCCAAAAATGATGTCATCCACATATACTTGTACAATGAGTAAATCATCCCCGTTTTGCATAATAAAAAAGGTTGAATCGGTATTACCCTTTTTAAAATTTCTTTATAGGAGAAAATTCTTCAACCTATCATACCAAGCTCTAGGAGCTTGTTTAAGTCAGTATAAAGCTTCTTAAGCTTGTATACATGATCAAGTTTATCACAAACTTCAAAAGCTAAAGGTTGCTCTACATATACTTCTTCCAACATATAACCGTTCAAAAAGGCACTTTTAATGTACATTTGGAAGAGAGTAAAGTTTTTGTAGCTAGTAAAAGCTAAGAGCGTTCTAATTGATTCTAAATGGGCTACAGGGGCAAATGTTTCTTCAAAATCTATTCTTTCCTCTTGGTTGTATCCTTTGGCAACTAATCTAGCCTTGTTTCTTACGATAATTACATTTTCATCCATCTTGTTCTTAAATACTCATTTAGTTCCTATAATAGGATAGTCCTTGGGTCTTGGAACAAGTTCCCATACGTTGTTACTTTCGAATTGATTTAACTCTTCTTGCATGCCTACTATCCAATTTTCATCCAATTCAGCTTACTCAAATTTCTTTTGTTCTATTTGCGAGATAAATGCCACATTCGCATATAAATTTCTAAGCGAAGCTCTAGTTTTGACATCTAAGGAAGGATCACCAAAAATTTCATTTATGGGATGACTTTTGACATATTTCCAATCTCTAGGAAGATAATAATTTGTATTCTTAATTTGAACAATTTCTAGCAAGTTTGATGGAGGTTCTATGGAGGCTTCTTCTTTAATGGTTTCGACTTGCTTACTTAGAGAAAGAGAGTCCATTTGTTTATCTAAGTCATCATCCTTTTCAACATTGATTGTAGATTAAGGGGTCTCATCAAAATTGACATACATGGACTCTTCTAGAACTAGTGTCATTTTGTTATACACTCTATGTGCTTTACTAGTTAAAGAATATCCAAGGAAAATTCCATGGTTCGTCTTAGAATTGAATTTTCCCAAGTTGTCCTTGGTGTTGAGAATGAAGCATTTAAAACCAAAGACTCTAAAATACTTGATATTAGGAATTTTATTTGTAATAACCCAGAAAATTTCAGATTTTTAGATCTAATTTCTGAAATTTTTAACTTAATCTCGGTTGGAGTTCCGAGAAATATTTTAACGGGTAAATTAAATTATAAAACTCGGAGCGTACTTTTGTGATGATTTTCGAAATTTTTAAAGTCGGGAGGACGAGAATTTAACGAAGTTACGAACGATATAAATACATGAGGGCGTTTTGGTAATTTAAATTAGTTATAATTAAAAAAAATAAAAAATAAAAAACATATGTTAAGTGGAATGGCTTCATGAAGAAGCCATTCCACTTCGGGTGTTCTGCGAGCCAAACACCCGAGAAGAGTGGCGCGAGCGAGAGGGTGATTGGGGATGAGCTGCCGACGATCGACCACTAGGGAAGAGACACGACGCGCTAGGCAGTTCCGACAAGACAGAAAGTCGGTGTGAGTGAATTCGTCCCGAACTGAAAACCGCAGGTAACTCCTCCCCTATTTCGGCTCCTGTCGACCGAGCGTGAGGGCTCGGTTCTCTCCTGTTCTCCGACGATTTGGCTAGGTATAGGGGTCGATTATGGGCTGCGAATGTGGGTGTAGTGAGCGGACAGTGAGTGCTCGGGAGGGAAGGGAAAATCCGAGGTTTGTTGGTTGTGGGGTTCGGGTTTTGAGTTCGATATACTTGCTTTTGTTCAGATTAGGCTTAATTGGTAGTAATGTGGATGTTCGGTGAAGGGATTTGGCGAAATTGGATCAAAGTTGAGATTTCAGATTTTTTTTTCGTATAAAAATAGTTCTATTTTTGGAGATTTTTACGGGGTTACGGTTAATTGTTTTAAATTATGTTTTTGTGGGTTAAATTAGGTTGTTAGAGGGACGTATGGCTGCTAGAATCGTTCGATTCCGATATTCGACGCAAAAGTTATGCGCGTCGGAAGTTTATGTCAGATTTTGGTCCAAGTCAAATTAGTGAGCGTTTTTCATAGAATTGCGACTTGTGATAGTGGCATGGTTGTTTTTGGTACGTAAAATTGATTTTGAGTGAGTTTTGGTTAAAGAGAAACAAAAATGCGAAATTGAATAAAAAAGGGGCAGATTCGGTTTCGGGGCTTTTCCACATAGTTGCGGTTTACCGTTTTAAAATTCGTCTTAGTATGTTAAACTAGGTTCCTAAGGGGATGTTTAGTGACTTGAATCATTCGATTCCGTTAAAGGACGCAAAAGTTATGCGCGTCCGAACTTTAGGCTGGTTTTCGGCCAAGACAAACCAATGACCCTTTTTAGTTGGAATTTCATGAGAGTAGTTAAGGAAGGTTATTTTTAGCTATTTGGTGAATTTTGAGATAAATACTGATGAGAGATTGGTTGTGTTTTAGGTTGAGACTTTTTTTGGCGAAGCTGTGCGTCGAGCGAGCTTAGGAAGCCAGGTAAATAGTGCATGCATGTGTTTTGCCTAAGTGGGCCTACACTGTAGAACTTTAGGATTTTATGTTTGTTGATTGTAGTGTGCGTGCGTATTGTTTGACATGCATCATGTTTTTTAAACGTGAACGAAAAACGTTTTGAGCATGTTTTGAGTATGTGGTGAGATGCGTGGCGGTGGTACCGCGGATTCTGCTAGTGTGTAGGTCGGTGCTTCACCAGTCGCGGATTCCGCTTGAGGAGTGGGCTGGCTGGGCCGTCATGCGGCGTGAATGTGTTGACGGTGAGGGTGATGGACAGTGGTACCGCGGATCTTACTAGTGTGTGGGCCGGTGCAACACCTGTCGCGGATTTCGCTCAAGGAATGGGCCGGCTGGGCTGTCGCGAAACGCGTGTGTGTGATAACTATGGCCCCGTGCTGGGGAGGTTGGGACGGGGGGGACGTGTCAGGGTGTAGTGTGGCGCGAGGTTGTGTACCTCACCTTGATGTGGTTGCTGTGTGGTGATGCGTGTGTGTAGCTTGTGGGCCTCGTTGCTGGGGAGTCCGGGACGGTGGCGACGTGTCAGGGTTTAGGGTGGCGTTAGGTTCCTTCTTACTTTGGTGTGGCTATACTACGCGTCACAGATGTGACAACATGAGTGTGAGTGTAGAGACTGCATGTGATAGGATTGCATTGACGGCTTTTACTTTCATATTGTACTACTTACTGAGCGTTAGGCTTACGTTGTGTGTTCTATGGTGTAGGTGTTGACGACATTGCTGGTGAGCCTCGAGAGCCTAGTCCGGAGGCATAGGATGGTTGGCGGCGTACGACCGAGGCACCGGACGGCGGATTTTGTTAGGGCGACCCGACCCGTGGTGGTGGTAGGTGATGGTGAGATGCATTGGGTTGTTATTTTGTGTCAGGTATTTATGCGGATAGAGGAGTTCGTATAGTTGACGGTTGTACAGGATTGTATAGAGAGGTTGTAGTGTTTTGAGGACGAGTTTGTATTTTTTTATATGTTAAAGTATGATATTGCTCTATACTGTGAATTTTTTTTAATTGTATTTGATGGATTGTCGTTGTCTTTAACTCTGATTTTGTATTGGAGATTCTCTGTATGGTTGATAGATAAACACTGTTATCTCTTGGTGAACTGTGTGCAGGGTTTTAAATTTTTGGGATAGCCAGTTTTTAGGTGTTGCTCTGCCGAAATTTCGGGAGAGGGGTTGGGAGTCAAAAGGATATAGAATAGGTTGGGATGTGTACAACGAGTGCTAGAGAAGTGTAGATGAGCGTGGGAGTGCGGCGTGATCGCAGGTGCGCGGGGCACGCGGCCCTGCAGGTGCTCACGGCTTGTGCGGTGCCGGGTGAGGGCGTGCGTGCGGACGTGATGTACAGCGGCAGGGTGCGTGGGGCACGCGGCGCTGTGAGCATGCGCGAGATGCGGTGATGTTGAGTTAGCGCGTGCGACACCGCGAGGGTGCGCGTGGGGTATCGAAGTGGAGGATGTAGGTGCGCGGCACATGATTTGTGTAGTTCTTGGGGTGCGTTGGACTCTTTCCTAGGATTTCGAGTCTTGTTGGTTTATTTTAAAACTATTTTGAATTGACTTCTTTTCCGCTGTGTATTTTTATATTGAGGATCTCGCGTTCCCTCTTCAGGGCACGGTTATTACCAAATCGAGTCGAAAAATTTTTATACTCACAAATGTTCTTTTGAAAATGATTTGAAAATGAAAGTGATATTAAACTGGGTGAGTTGTGTAAAGTTTTAGTGTGTCATAGTGTGTATATGTAGATGTACTGTAGCGCACCGGGAATGTGGGGTTTTCTCGGGGTGTCACATTATTATTCCATAGTTCATAGGGGTTTTCTCAAGGATAGGTATTATGAAGGCCCGGTTTAGCACATAACAAGCCGTAGCTACGGCTTCCGCCCAAAAATATTTTGGAAGAGAGTTTTCATTAAGCATAGTCCTAGCAACTCTTGGAGAGATCTATTTTTCCTCTCTATAACCGCATTTTGTTGAGGGGTTCTAGGGAAAAAGAAATTATGTTCAATTCATTGTTTTAGATATAATAGTTCATATTTTTCATTTTCAAATTCTACATCATGATCACTATGAATGGCAACAATGGCAAGATTGTTTTCATTTTGAACTTTCTTCCTAAAGCTACAGAAGATGTCAAATGTTTCATCTTTTGATTTTATAAAGAATACCCAAGTAAAACTAGATAAATCATCTACAATGACAAAGAAATAATGTTTGCCTACTAGACTAACAATGTTTAAAGGACCAAAAAGATCCATGTGAAGTAATTGTAGGGGCTTGGAAGTTGTGACGACATTCTTTGAGGTAAACGAACTTTTGGTTTGCTTACCCATTTGACAAGCATCACAAACTCTATCCTTGTCAAAGGATATTTTTGGAAGTTCTCTAACTAGATTGTTCTTAGAGATCTTAGCTAACGTATCCATTACTACATGTCCTAATCTTTTATGACAAGACCAATTATCATTCAAAGAGTTTACAGCAAAACATTTTTCATCAAAACATTCAATATTATCTAAATCAATCGTGTATACATTTTCTTCTCTAAAGTCAACAAACAATATTTTACGACTTGAGTTATCTTTAATTACACATGATCTTGATTTAAAAACAACTTTATATCCTTTATCACACAATTGACTAATATTTAGCAGATTATGTTTTAGACCTTCAACTAACAAAACATTCTCAATTATAGGATTAGTGTTGTTACCTACGTTACCAATGCCGATTATTTTCCCATTTTGATTTCCGCCAAAAGTAATGTTTCCTTTCTTTTTGTTGATGTAGGCAAACTTGGAGGAGTCTCCCGTCATATGTCTTGAGCATTCGCTATCAAGATACCATAAGTTCTTCAAGGGAGAACTCACACCCTCATTCTCCTTGGCCATGAAGCACAAGTTGGCTACTTCTTCGTCTTCGGAGGAGGTGTCGCTCTCATTGTCATCCCACGTTGCTTTCATAGCTCTCTTCTTAACCTCTTGAGATTCTTCTTAGCTTGAGGACACTCAGCTTTGATGTGCCCTGGCTTTCCGCACTCAAAACAAGTAATTTCCTTTTCTTTTTGAAATTTTTCTCCCTTTGAGAAACTCCTACCTTGCATTCTCTTCCATTGGAGAAATTTGCTGAATTTTCTTGTGATGAAGGCAATCTACTCGTCATCCGGTTCTTGATCGGGCTCTTCGTGTTTACTTGATGAGGCCTTGAGAGCAGTGTCTTTTCTTTTAAAAACTTCCTTTTCTTTGAGATCTTCCTTCTCATTTGCTCTAATTGTTATCTCATGTGTAATGAGAGACCCAATAAGTTCTTCCAGCTTGAGAACCTTGAGATCTTTAGCTTCTTGAATGACTGTCACCTTGGGTTGCCATCCTCTTGGTAGACACCTAAGAATCTTTCTAAATAGTTCTTCATTTGGGTATGTTCTACCAAGCACTTTCAAACTATTAGTAATGTTAGTAAAACAAGTAAACATTGAACTAATAAATTCATCATTTTCCATAGAGAATAATTCATATTCATGCACTAACATGCTCATTTTGCTTTCTTTTACTTGATTTGTTCCTTCAAGAGTAATTTCAAGTAAGCGCCAAATTTCAAATGCACTATCACATCCTTGTACTCTATTAAATTCATCTCTATTCAAGGCACAATATAAAGTATTAATCGCCTGCGCATTCAAACTTAGATTCTTCTTATCATAATCATCTAATTCATGTGATGATTTTGGTATGTCAATATCATTTTCAATTTTCACAGCCTTGAATGGACCATTTTCAATAATGTTCCAAAGATCATAATCCATGACTTGGAACGAATATTCTCATTCTGGCTTTCCAATAGACATAATCATTTAAATAAAAAAATGGTGGTCTAGTAATGGATTGACCTTCTACATGTGAAGTGTTTGTGTTGAATGTCATTTCTAATTATGTAACAATCATTTTTAAAGAGATATTAAACCTTGCTCTGATACCAATTGAGGGATCGAGTGGGGGGGGGGGGGGGTGTGGGGGGTGTGTGAATTAGGTTTATAAATCTTGGTAATTGTGATCTCTAACAAATTAATCAGTTTGCACTTAAATGTATGAGATTAATGATTTTCAAGATAGAATACATTCAAAACAAAAGCAAATAAAGAGTTAAGGGAAAGAAAAGAGATGACACTGAAATTGTTTACGCGGTTCCACAAACCTTGCCTACGTCCGAGCTTCAAGAACTCTCCTTGAAGATTCTTTAATTCTCTTCCGAGAAAATCTTTGATTGAACTTCACGGGCGTCAATCAACTGCCTTTACATATTTCTCCTTGGAATTCACCCTTTTACAATGTTATAATACACGGTTGATTTGATAACTCAAATTTCACTATCACAATAATGTAATCTCAAGTTTGATTTGAAAGAAGTATGAAGAATTGAAGCACTTTGAAGTTGGTTTATGCTTTTTATAAATCTTGGTAATTGTGATCTCTAACAAATTAATCAGTTTGCACTTAGATGTATGAGCTTAATGATTTTCAAAATAATTTGATAGAATAAATTCAAAACAAAAGCAAATAAAGAGTTAAGGGAAAGAAAAGAGGCAACACCGAAATTGTTTACGCGGTTTCGCCAACCTTGTCTACGTCCGCGCTTCAAGCACTCCCCTTGAAGATTCTTTCCTTCGTTTTCGAGAAAATCTTTGATTGAACTTCACGGGTGTCAATCAACTGCCTTTACACCTTTCTCCTTGTAATTCACCCTATTACAATGTTCTAATACATAGTTGATTTGATAATTCAAATTTCACTCTCACAATAATGTAATCTCAAGTTTGGTTTGAGAGAAGTATGAAGGATTGCAGCACTTTGAAGTGGGGAGAATTTTTTGTACGTTGCTTGGTTTCTCATTTGAAAATCTTCATTCTTCAATTTATAATCCTTTTGACTCTGCCTACGATCGGTCGACCTATCTTGAAACCGGTTGACACCTTGTTACCGTTGTGCATAGATAGAAGACCATTGTATGCCGTTTCGGTCGACCTCTTTGCGTTTTGGTCGACACTTTGTGATCGTTGGTGTTCGTTGATAGACGTTATAAATGTATTTTGTTCTTTTATGAAATCATCGATCGACACCTTAATATATCGGTTGACACTTCCTTTGTCTCTGTCTTGCATCGGTCGTTTTTTGTGGTCGATACATCAATTGCCTCTGGACATAGCGGTCGACACCTTGATATACCGGTCGACACTTCCTTTGCCTCTAGACATAGATGGCGTCCGGTCAACCCTTTAATTGGTTCTGGATCTTAGCGACCGACACCTTAAATGTCTGGTCAACACTTTAATTGATTCTAGATCTTAGCGGTCGACACCTTAAATTGCCGGTCGACACTTAAATTGATTCTGGATCTTAGCAGTCGACACCTTAAATTGCCGATCGACACTTAATTGGTTATGGATCTTAGCGGTCGACACCTTAAATTGCCGGTCGACACTTTAATTGATTTTGGATCTTAGTGGTCGACACCTTCAATCTCCGATCGACACTTCAAATGGTTCTGTTTCCATCGGTTAATCACTCTGGTCGACACTTTCAAGGTTTGGTCGCCACTTTCATGTACCGGTCGACAATTTGATACTTTGATAATTCATTTCTTCGTTTATACTACCATCAACTTGACAATAGTTTATTAGTACGAAATACCCTTTTTCAAGAGCATTTTCAATTAATAAAAACAACAAGTAATTTTACACATTCATCAACTATGTTAACCTTAAATCTATCTTATTAAAATATCATCAAAAACTTAATAATTTTAAACACATTTTAAGTTAACAAGATTTTCGAGCATGTACAGGATTAGTGGCCATAGTTGGCAGAGTACGTTTATGGCGATGATTAGGCTAATTGTTAAGGCGATTTAACCATGGAGGAATTTCTGTTTTGAAGTAAGTGATATGTATATAAACGTTTAGGTAAAAACTATTTGAGTTATGGATAGAAATATTTTGATATAGATGGATGAACTGAATTGGGATGTTAATTTTGATTTGAATTGAACATGCTTTTCTCGGTGGCCAAAAACAGCAACATAATATGCTCTTTCTGATTTTGCATAAATATAACATTAAACGAGTAAACGTACAAGAATAGCAAGTTAATCACAATATTATGAAGCTAAACTGCCATGCTTAAGATGTTAGCATGCTAATTAATGTGCTGGAACAAAAGTTAAACAACAAGTCAAACACCAATAGCACCAAAAATAAAAAACAACAAAGTCTCTTTCAAGTGGAGCTACAAATGGGTAACCGATTGAGAAAATAAGTTGCAGCAACCAAAATGGTGACATTTGAACATTATACCTTCATGCTCTGATCCTTAACAACTGAAAGAACATGGTGGAAGTGATTTTAAGTCAAGAAAAACAGAACATTCAATAAGAAATGACAAGCACAAACAAAAAATTGAAAAATGAGCAAAATAGATAACTCAGTTTGAGTCATAAGGTGCAGCTAACAAAATGTGTTTGTAAAACCAAATCAACTCAATTTCTAGCACATATGGGAAGCCAGCTTTGCTCTGATACTAGCTGATGAGGTCCAACCTGCAATGGCCTCATTTAAACCCACAAAAACCGATCAGCCACTAAGGACTCGGCTAAGCCGAGGTTACTCAAAAGTAGGCTAAAACTTGAAAAGTAAATAAACTTCAAAATGCTTGAAAATTTAAGGGATACGTATCATATGAGTGAAGTGTGTGACTATGAAATTTGAAGTTAAAATAATACCAGAAGTGAAAGTTACGCAAACAAACCCGAATGCTGTCCGATGAGCAATGTTTTGTAAGCTCTCGACATTTAATCTTCCAAGGAAGATTGGCAGCAAAAAGGAACCGGTTTTAGCCACTTCCTACTTGTTTGCAACCCTTGAAAGGATGAAGAGGAAAGTGGAACAATCACTCTTCAAGCAACCTTGAGCTTGAGAGCTTGGAGGAGGCACAACTCCTTTCGGTTTCACAATCGAAGCTCACATTGAGGTGTCTTTAAACCACTCGGGTTTTGGCTAAGGAAATCAGGTTATTTCTCATTCCATCACCAACCTTTACAAGCACCAATAACCATATTTAAATAGACCTATGGGTGGCTATGTTTGGTTTAGGGTTTGAGCTCTAAATGATCGTTGGAAGAGGCCAAGTGTTCGGCCAAATGGGGAGAGCTTGGATGGTAGAGATGAGGGCTGAGTTGTGTTGATCCAAGGGCCAGCCATTGCCAAGTCATTGATCCATGTCATCTGTAAGAGGGTAAGTTCAACAAAGCATCTTTAAGTTGCAGCAAATGGTGTGGCCAAATCGGCTAAGTGGTCTATCTCCTCCTTGGCGCGCATTTGGCATCCTTTTGGGCACAGCCGAGGGCCATGCATGCCATGCAAGTATTTGGCACTCCAAACTTTAGGTTAAACAAATTCAACCACCATCTAACCTAGCATACATCTAATCCTAAATGTCTAACATGCATGCATATATAAATTATAACAAAAAGGCCAATGTTTGTCAATTGAGTTCAAAATAAAAAGTTACACAAATTAAGGTTCGGGAAGACAAATTCACATGTGAACTTGTTGGTCTTCAATCCTTGGCTCCCATGCTATCACATGCCGTGGTTGGTCTTCATCTTGAGCTCTTATCTCCCACTTCAAATCTTCACAGGTGTGCTCTAAGCCTTCACATATTTCATCTCCTTCAAAATAGAATAGTGTGTAAGAACATAAGTTAGACAAAATGTGTGCTCAGGCTTGGGATCGTGTGACGGGCCTATGAGGGACATCACTTCGATAGTTCTTTTGTAGAGTTTATGAGTTATATGTTGGTTGAGTTTGTGGAAAATATTGTGACTAATAATCAACATGTCCACTTTATTGATTTTCTTGATCCAATTGAGAACTATTTTCAAACACCTTTTGTTTATTTGGGTGGAGGCAAACCACTTATTTTTCTCATAGGTTTCTCATTGATTCATGATAAGGCTATTTGTTTTTTTCATCTCAATTTGTGGTGTAACCATCCATGAGATGAAGGAGGTAATGAAAAATTTAATAGGGAGTTGAATTCTTGCATTAAGGATGAAGATATATTGTAATACTCGAAATTTTTCGCTAAAAATTGATTTTCGGATTGATGTAATTCTTATTGGCGGAATTTTGATCAGAATTGAAAGTAGAAAATTTCTATCATTAAGTAAAAGATTATTTTGAGACTAATGGAGAAAAAGAAATTTTAAGATTTCGACCGAACACAGACTGAATAACAGATATATTAAACGATTAGAGGTTGAAGGCGGTTTAGTAATTAGGTTATTATTATTATTATTATAAATAAAAATATAGCAGAGCATAAACACCATTGGGTGTTTCCTCTTCCCCCACCGAGGTTTTTTCTTCTTCTTTAGCAAATCCTTCCTCTTCAGCAATGACGATCAGTCGTTACCTTCGTCAATATTCAGATTTTCGGTAAGTTTTAGTTAGTTCTTTGTAGATAGTTAGTGTTTTATTTGTTTTGAGTGTTAAAAATGAAGTTAGTAAGAATATTGAGTAGTTTTAGTGAAAACCTAGGAGGGAACTGTGGTAAATTGAAGTTAGAATTGATTTCTATCCGTATGTTGGTGTTTGAGCCAGAAGTAACAGTAGATTACGAGATTTTTTGGGAAATATTGAAAGGTTGGATAGCCGAATGCTCGAATTATGGAATGATTTTCATTTGGCCACATTCGGCCAAGCTATAGGAGTTGGATTAGTAATTTGTTTAGATCGTTAGAAATTAGACGTTATCAGAAGTTTGTAGCATTTCGAATCGTCCAAATCGGACGCGTATTGGATTAGTTACGCAATTCTGAATTTGGTTGGAAATTTTGAAGAATTTTGGGATTTGTTAGAATAGTTGTTACGGTGTTGTTTTCCTTTAGAATTTTATGAGTTGGATTAAAAAGAATCAATGAGTGTCTGTTTTATAGGTTCTCCAGTTGGCAAGCTGTATACGGAATACAAATTACTAGAACACTAGGTAAGTAGTATAGTAGAGCAGTAGGTGTTTTGCATTCGGGACTACATTACCGTTCGGTAGGATGTATGCACGTTTACTTTATGTTATACTTTAGTGATTATGCATCATGGTTTTAAAATACGAGAACGAAACGAAAATGAATTTCTACATTTTTACGGAATGAAACAGTAGGATGAGATTATACGAACGAAATGAGAAAATACGTAAAAAGATAATAAAGGTGGGGTTGAGTGGTCTTGTTCCCAGAGGTGGACCTTGTAACGCGCCGAGAACCTTCCCATTCCTACTTCATACACATCTACTACTCACTCACTATACTTGGAGAATTGGAATACAAATTTAGAACTTTTATTTCTCGACTTAAAACGACATTTTAAAAAAAATATATTTTACACAGAATTGCAGCGGAAAACTCAACTAAAATTATTTCAAATAAAATTTCATTTTCTAACATAAAACAGAGTAACCGATCGATACTTGTAAACGTCAGTCGACACTTGGGTTGTCTTAGATTTTTCAGCGGTCGACCCTGTCGAACACCGGTCGACACTACGTTACTCTCGGGTCTTTTTGTAGATCGACACTAAGAACACCGGTCGATACTATGATCGTCTCAGGTCTTTTCGTCGGTCGACACTAGGGACACCGGTCGACACTTTTACGTTCAGCTCGGATAGTGGTCGACACTTGTTTCCCAGGTCGACACTTTGATCATCTCTACCCACTCAGGTCGACCACCGCGGTCGACACTCTTACTAATTTTACACGGACCGGTCGACACGCACGGTTGCCGGTCGACACCTCATTCCTTTCTGCCACCACAGGTCGAACCCCGCGGTCGACACTCACCCTCCAATTTACACTAACCGATCGAATAGATTTTGTTCGACACTTCACACCATAAACTTTAACAGAATTCAAACAAAACAAACACGTTTTTGACTAAACGTTTAAAAACCCATGAATCCACTTCTGGACTCAATTTACAACCTGCTACGCACACCAAAATATTCAATCCAAATTTCAAAATCTCTCGTTTACATCAAAATAACCAAAAATGACTCAAAATACCTCACCTCCCATACTTACACCTGCCATGATCAAAACGTCTCAACAGTTGGCTCAGTCGTCTCACGAGCGCCCTCCTCCAACCGCCTTCTAGTCCTAGACATGCTCGGGATACTCACTAGCTGCTGCGTCGTCACCTACATCACAGAACTCAACTATTAGCTTAATGCTAAGTAAGTAACGCATACATAAATACTAAAAACAAACATCTACTACACATACAGTTTCTACAGTTTTGTCTCTACTTTTGTTTTCGTCTCTTTCTTACATTTTCTTTATCTTCTTACTACTGAGTTTCTCTTTACACACTATACCGAGGTGACGCACCTCGCGGTACATCTCACTAGACAAGGTCAACCTCGATCTAGTTAAAGTGACACACCTCGCGGTTCACCTTACTATACAAGGTCACCACGTAAGACGGAGGTAGAGTGATACACCTCACGGTCCACCTCACTGGACAAAACCACTTAATCTCACCTTTATTATCTTCTTATGTATCTTCTTATTTCATTCGTCTTATCACATCCTACTGTTTGACTTCGTAAAACCATGGAAATTCATTTTCGTCTCGTGTCCTACTTTAAAATAATGATACACAAACATGAAAGCATAACATAAAGTAAACGTGCAATGCATGCTACTGAACTGTGATGTAGGCCCGAAGGCAAAACTTCTACTACATTACTTATCTGGCGTGCTTAGCACTCGTAATCCAAATCTCGTACGCTAACTGCAAAACCTATAAAACCACACATCTATTAGCTCTACCTTCTATTACCTCCGTAAAACTTTAAAGAAATCAACCACTAAATCCCCACTCAGCCTAAACCGAAATTCTAACTAACGTTTCGACTAACTTTCAAAAATTCAAAACTCCGCCAATACTCGTCCGTTTTGGACGATTCGAAGTGCTACTGGTTTCTCGTGACATCTAATTTCTAATGGTTTCATCAATTTCATAATCCCACATATACAGCTTGGCCAAATGTGTCCAAACAAAACCTGTTCCGTAACCCAGGTTATTTGGTTATCTACACACTCAACGTTTTCCACAAAAACTTATAATCCACTACTATTCGTAGCTTAAACATCAACATGCGTACAAAAATCGACTAAAAACTCCAAACTTTGTATCTCATTCCTAGGGTTCAACCAAAACTCTCTCTAACTCTACTTTTACCGCTCAAAATAACTAAAACATTAACTATTTACTAAGAAATAACTAAAACTTACCAAAAATTTGAAGAACGAAGGGAGAAACGGTTGATCGTTGGCTGCTGAAAGGGAAAGGTCGAGCTTCTCGTGCGGGAGAAGAAGAAGAAGAAGAAGAAGTAGAACCGGGGGGTTTCAGGGTGTAGGGAGGGGCAAAACACGGTAAGGTGTTGTGTTAAGTTAAATTTTATAATTATAATTACTATTGCACCATTAACCATTAATTGTTTAATAAATCTGTTATACGATCCGATTATGAATTGATTCTCAAATTCTTCTATTCTACATTAGTATCAAAATAATCTTTTATCTAACAGTAGAAATTCTGCGCGCACAATTCCGACCAATACTCTGCCGATTACAATTACGTAAGTCCGAAATTAATCTAAACGAAAAAATCTGGGTGTTACATTTCACCCTGCTTAAAAGAAATTTTGTTCTCAAAATTTTGTTACATGAACAGTTCTGGGTATCGGCTCATCATGTGCAGCTACCGCTCCCAAGTTGCCTCTTCTACATTGTGGTTGCAGCATAAAACTTTCACTAGTAGAATCTCCTTGTTCCGTATAGTAATCACTGTATAATCAAAAATCTCCACTGGCTTCTCTTCATACGTCAATGTAGTTTGAACCTCTATTTCCTGCTGCATCACAATATGCGAAGGATCGCGCATACATTTTTTCAACATAGACACGTGGAATACATTGTGAATCCCATCAATGTAATCTGTTTTCCTTATTCTCTTCGTAATAGGAAATGGTCCAACAAATCTTAGGTTCAACTTGCCTCTATTCCCAAATCTTACCACTCCTTTAAATGGCGAAACCCTTAGTAACACTTCATCACCCACGTCAAATTCTAGCTCTCTTCTCCGACGATCTGCATAACTCTTCTGTCGGCTCTGAGCTGTTAAGATACGCTGCCGAATGAATGCAATTTTCTCTACTGTCTGCTGCAAAATATCTGGACCCACTAAACTCGCCTCGCCAACTTCATCCCAATAAAGCAGAAACCTGTACTTTCTCCCGTAAAGGGCCTTGTATAGAGTCATACCTATCGTAGCCTTGGAAACTGTTATTATAAGAAAATTCTACCAACGACAGATATTTGCTCCATGCTCCTTAGAATTGCAGTACACAAGCTCGAAGCATATTCTCCAGCGTCTGAATAGTTCTCTCAGATTGTCCATCCGTCTGAGAATGAAATGCTGTGTTAAAACTGAGCTACGTACCCATGGCCTTGTGCAAACTCCACCAGTAATGCTGTTTGAGGTCTCTGTACATCTTAGTGCGCCCAAAATGTACAAAAAACCTTGAAGAATGCGCTTCTGACAATATCTCCCTTTGAAGTTCCTCATTGTTCGGAACAAACCATCGATTTCGAAACTTAAGAATGCCATCATCCGAATAACTGAATTCTGAACTGTCGTTGGAAGCCATACTGGACTTTATCTCTTCACATTCAGCGTCGTTCTTCTGGGCCTACTTTATGTTCTCCAAAATAGTAGGCTATAGAGACATCGCTAATAACATGGCCGATACGTCCGACACCACCTCCAATTCAAACTTCTGAAACTCCGCATCTAAAGCCACAGGCATGCCTCAAGTTATAGCCGCAATAGATGCTGTCACTCTGCTTAAAGCATCAGTTACTACGTTCGCCTTGCCGGTGTTGTACTTAATCTCGAGATCATAATCCTTCACAAATTCTAACCACCGCCGCTGTCTCATGTTCAGCTTCTTCTGAGTAAAAATATACTTTAAGCTTTTGTGGTCTGAATATATCTCGAACGATTGTCCATACAAATAATGCCTACAAATTTTCAGTGCAAAAACTACCGCAGCTAGTTCCAGGTCGTGCGTCAGGTAGTTCTGCTCATAAGCCTTCAATTGTCTAGAGGCATATGCTACCACTTTCCTTTCCTGCATTAACACACATCCCAGTACTACCTTTGAAGTATCGCAATAAATACTAAACTTCCTGTCCTCGGTAGTAAGCGTCAAGATTGTAGCAGTAGTTAATCTCTGCTTCAACGTCTGAAAACTATGCTCACAATCATCAGACCACAGGTATTTCACATTTTTTCTCGTTAACCGGGTCAGGGGTGCCGCAATCTTCGAAAATCACTCAATGAATCTCCTATAATAACCCGCTAACACGAGAAAACTCTGTATCTTCGTAACATTCTTCGGCTGTGGCCACTCCTTAATTGCCTGAATCTTTGCTGGATCAACCGCTATTCCATCGTTTGAGATGACATGACCAAGAAAATGAATTCTATGCAGCCATAATTCGCACTTTGAAAACTTTGCATAAAGTTAGTGTCGCTTGAGAGTTTCCAATACCAACCTCAAGTGCTATTTATGCTCCTCTTCACTCCGAGAGTACACAAAAATATCGTCGATAAATACTATTACGAATTTAATCGAGATAATCATGGAACACTCTGTTCATCAGTTCCATAAAGGCGGCTGGAGCATTTATCAATCCAAAGGACATCACCAAGAACTCATAGTGACCGTACCGCGTCCGAAAAGTTGTTTTGGGAATATCTTCCACCTTGACCTTTAGCTGGTATTAACCTGATTTCAAATCAATTTTTGAAAATACTCGCGGCCCTTGTTGTAATAACCCAAAAATTTTGGATTTTTAAATTTTATTTCTGAAACTTTTAAATTTAAGTTCAGTTGGTGTTTTAGAAAATATTTTAACGGGAAAATTAAATTATAAGACTTGGAGTTTGGTTTTGTGGTGGGTTTCGAAATTTTAAAGTCGGGTGTACCCAAAATTAACGAATTTACAGACGATTAAAACAGGCGAGGGCATTTTGGTAATTTGCAATTGAAATTAAAAAAAAAATGTTACAAGGTGTAATGGCTTTGGGTGGAAGCCATTCCACCCTGTGTTGTCGCGCGGCCGAGAGAAACAGACCCGAGAGAAAGTGTAAGAGAGGTCGGGGAAGGGAAGCTGCTGACGACCGACCGCCGAGGGAGAGACGCCGGTGCCCAGAGTACCCCGGCGAGCTGAAGAGAGAAGCTGTTTTGCCTTCCCGCGCTGAAAAATTGAAGGTGAGTGCTCCCCTGTTTCGGTTTCTATCGACCAAACTTGGAAGCTCAATTCTTCTTGAAATTTCTGTCGATTAGAGCTCGTTTTGTGGGGTGTTTTAGGACCTATCAAGCGTGTGTGTGCAGCTCGGCCTTCTCGCAACAGAACCAAATGAGAAACAAGGAATTCTCTCATTCGGTCCTGCCCTGCTTTGATGGCCAAGCGTGGAGTTGTTTTGCCCTCTGCATTTCAGGAGATTTCGTGATAAATTTAGAAGGAATGGGTGGGGGGATTTCAGGGCTCAATGAATCGATTGAGAATTCCTCGATTTTGGGAAGAAAACCATGGAAAATTTTGTGCTGCCATGCTATCTCTAATTAGGAACTCCACAAATTGTTAATATATGCATTGGTAGATCGAAATGTGATTGTTCGGTGAAGGAATTGGCGAGATTGGATCGAAGTTGAATTTTTGGCTATTTTTCGTATAAAAACAGATTCTGTTTTTGGCCGTTTTGGCTAGGCTTGAGGTGATAGTTTTAAATTTTGTTTTTGTGGGTTAAAATAGGTTGTTAGAGGAACGTATGGCCGCTGGAATCGTTCGATTCCGAAATCTGACGCAAAAGTTATGCGCGTCGGAAGTTAATGGCGGATTTTGGTCCGAGTCAAATTAGCGAGCGTTCTTCATAGAAATTCGACGTATGATAGTAGCATAGCCGTTTTCGATGCGTAAGACTAGTTGCGAGTGAGTATTGGTTGAAGAGAAGTGAAAATGCAAAATTTGATAAAAATGGTAGATTCAGTTTTTAGCATTTTTTGCCTGCTGCAACTTACCGTTTTAAATATTGATGAGTGGTTGTTTGTATTTTAGGTTGAGACACTTTTGGCGAATTTGTGCGTCGAGCGAGCTTAGGACGTCAGGTAAGTAGTGCATGCATGCGTTTTGCCTAAATAGGCCTACACTTTAGAACTTTAGGGTTTATATGATTGATTGTGGTGTGCGTGCGTATTGTTTGTCATGCATCATATTTTAAAAACGTGGACGAAATGGGTTTGAGCATGTTTTGAGTATGTGGTGAGACGTGTGGCGGTGGTACCACGGATCCCGCTAGTGTGCGGGCCGGTGATTTACCAGTCGCGGATTCCGCTCGAGGAGTGGGCTAGCTGGGTCATCATGCGGCGTGAATGTGTTGACGGCGAGGGTGATCGGCAGTGGTGCTGCGGATCCTACTAGTGTGTGAGCCGGTGTAACACCAGTCGCGGATTCCGCTCGAGGAGTGGGCTGGCTGGGCTGTCGCGAAACGTGTGCGTGGGGCAACTGTGGCCCCATGCTGGGGAGGCTGGGATGGGGGTGACGTGTCAAGGTGTAGTGTGGCGCGAGGTACACCCTTACCCTGATGTGGTTGCCGTGTGGTGATGCGTGTGTGTAGTTTGTGGGCCTTGTTGCTGGGGAGTCCGGGATGGTGGCGATGTGTCAGGGTGTAGGGTGGCGTGATGTTCCTCCTTACCCTGGTGCGGCTGCACTACGCGTCACAGATGTGACAACATGAGTGTGAGTGTAGAGACTACATGTGATAGGATTACATTATCGGCTTTTACTTTCATATCGCATTACTTACTGAGCGTTTGGTTTATGTTGTGTGTTCTGTGGTGTAGGTGCTGACGACCTTGCTGGTGAGCATAGTCCTGAGACCTAGGATGGTTGGCCGCGTGCGACCGAGGCACCGGATGACGGATTTTGTTAGGGCGACCGGACCCATGGAGATGGTAGGTGGTGGTCTGGTTTGTTTGTGGGTATTTCCTTTTGTGGTGATTATGTACAGTCGACGAGATGAGTTGTATATGCGTTAGTGTATAGATATATATGGAGTGCGAGTGATTTTGGCGACGTACGCATATTTTTTACATGTAGGAGTTTGGAATTGCTCTATATTGTGAATTTTCTTCGTTTGCATTTGATGGATTTTCGTTGTCTTCATACTCTGATTTTGTTATGATAATTTCTCTGGATGATGGATAGATAAATATTGTTAATCTTTGGTGAACTGTGTGCAGGGTTTTAAATTTTTGGGATAGTCAGTTTTTAAGCGTTACTCTGTCAAAATTTCGGGGAGGAGTTGGGAGTCGAAAGGATATGGAATAGGTTGAGGTGTGTACATTGAATGCTAGAGAAGTGTAGATGAGCATGGGAGTGCGGCATGATCGCAGGTGCGCGGGGCACGCGGCCCTGCGGGTACTCACGGGTCGTGCGGCGCCGGGTGAGGGCGTGCGCGCGGACGTGCTGTACAGTGGCAGGGTGCGTGAGGCACGCGACGCTGTGAGCGTGCGCGAGACACAGTGACGAGTTGGCATGTGCGGCCCCACGAGGGTGCGCGCGAGGTGTCGAAGTGGGGACGTGAGTGCGCGGCACTGGATTGTGTAGTTCGAGGGGTGCGTTGGATTCTTTTCTAAGATCTCGAGTCTTACCGTTTTATCTTAAACTATCTTAAATGTTTTTTTTCTTTTCCGCTGCGTAGTTTTTATGTTGAGGATTTCGTGTTCCCTCTTCGGGACGCGAGTTGTTTCGAATCGAGTCGAAAACTTTTCATACTCAAAAATGTTCTTTTGAAAATGTTTTGAAAACGAAAGAGGTATTAAATTGAGTGAGTTATGTCAAGTGTTAGTGTGTGTAGTGTGTAAATGCACTGTAGCGCACCGGGAACGCGGGGTTTCTTGGGGTGTTACACTTGTAGTTGATCGAATAAATCGTCTATCCTCGGTGGAGGGTACTTATTCTTAATCGTTAGCTTATTCAACTCCTTGTAGTCGATGCACATGCGTAACGATCCGTCTTTCTTCTTGACAAAAAGAATCGACGCGCCCCATGGTGAAAAGTTAGGGCGTATAAACCCTTTCTTCACCAATCCTTCTAATTGCTTCTTCAACTACTTCAACTCCGCTGGCTCCAGTCTGTAGGGATTCTTCGACATTGGCTCAGCTCCCGGATACACATCTATCATAAACTCTATTTCTCGATCTGGAGGCAAACCAGGTAAATCATCTAAGAAAACTTCGAGGAAATCTTGAACAATTGAAACATCCTGCAGTCTCGAATCCCTGGAAATCTGCATATCTATAATGCTGGCGAGAAAACCAAAATACTCAACAGTTAAAACCTGACTAGAACTAATAGGCGCCATCACATATATTCTTCTAACACCCTTTGCGGCCTGAAAAGTATGCTTCCCACCACCTGGTGGTTGAAAACTCACTGTGGCTGCTCTGCAATCGATCATAGCGTATTGTTTGAATAGCCAGTCCATTCCTAATATCACATCATATCTTGTTATATCCATAATGATGAGATCGGCTAGTAAATTTTTGCTTCCCACAGACACCACGCTATCTCGTACAACTTGATTTGAGCGCATCCTCCCACCAGAAGGTAGCATCACTTCGTAGCTACAATTTGTCGATATAGGCCATATGTCTGACTTGACCGCGAACGTGGCTGCAATAAATGAATCCGTAGCACCAGAGTCAATCAAAGTATAAGCAGGTACATAATTCACTAGTATAATACCTGACACCACGGCTGGCTTCTACTCATCTCCCGACTCAATCATAGCAAATACTCTCGGTGTTGTGCGCATCAAACCATTCTTCAAAGCCAGGCAATCCCTGCTGATGTGGCCCACCTCGTTGCAATTAAAACATCGAACAACCCTGGGCTTTGGGCAGTCCTTAGCCACATGTTCGGCTTCATTGCAGTTGTAGCACTTTCCGGAGTTTTATCTGCACTCTCCCGGATGATACTTCATACAGTTAGGGTACTGGTGGTACTATACCGGTCCTTGCGGCCTTTTGCTACTACCCTGACTGCTAGAACCGTCGTTAAATCATTTTGTGCCTCTCTGTTGTGGCGGCTGGAAGACACTTCTGCTAAACTGTGGGGCCACTTCTCTGAAGGATCTCCTGGAAGCCTCCCTCTGATTGATACATTTCATCTCGGCTTCCTTCACTTCCAATGCCTTGGCCACCACCTCGGAGTAAGGCACATCCCGTATGCCCGCTATCTTCACTCCTTTGTATATTTCCGACCTCAATCCTTGTATAAACGGAAATACTTTATCCTTACTCCGGCTTACCAAATTGCTGTCAAACCGAGACAAGGACTCGAATCGCCGGTTGTTATCTGTCACTGACGTAGTTTGCTTCAATTGTAAGAACTCCATCCTCTTATTTGCCTGCACCGTACTAGTAAAATACTTGTCGTAAAAGGCCTTCTTAAACTTCTCACAAGTCATATTTTGAGTATCGGCGGTGGCCTGTATAGACTCCCACCAAAATCGAGCATCATTTGCTAAATGAAAGGTGGCCAGTATAACCTTATCCTCTTCTTTCACCTTTGCATATTTAAACATGCTCTCTATTGCTCGGATCCACTTCTCGGCAGCTATAGGGTCCGATACTTATCATTCGAAAGTCGGAGGCCGCAATCTCCTAAATCGGTCACCCGACTGGTCCTGACTAGAACTAGGGCTAGCACCTCCCTGTACTTCTCGGTTCAGCAACATTCCTAACTACTGGGACTGCCGATTTACTAATTCTGTCAACTGTCGGATCGTCGCAGAATCGTCTTCACTTCTCGGTTCGATTGTATCTTTTGGCACTTTAGTACATCCTGGTCGTCTAGACATTCTAACTATCTTTCCTGGACAATGGTCAACTATGCTAATAAGCATATACTAAACAACACTAAACCTAAACACATACAGTTGTCGAAGCACGTTGTGCGGGGATCGACACTATTGAGTAATCATTTGAACGTTTTGACCAAATGACTCTGATACCAACACTGTAACGCCCCGAGAACCTGCCCATTCCCAGTTCATACACATCTACTACTCACTCACTATACTCGGAGAATTGGAGTAAAAATTTACAACTTTTATTCCTCGACTTAAAACGACATTTTTTTAAAATATTTTACACAGCATCGCCGCGAAAAACTCGATTAAAATTATTTCAAATAAAATTTCATTTTTTTCAAAACATAAAACAGAGCAACCGGTCGACACTTGTAAACATCGGTCGACACTTGGGTTGTCTTAGATGTTTCAGCGGTCGACCCTGGCAAACACCGGTCGACACTACGTTACTCTCGGGTCTTTTTGTAGGTCGACACTAAGAACACCGGTAGACACTACAATCGTCTCGTGTCTTTTCGTCGCTCGACACTAGTGACACTGGTCGACACTTTTACGTTAAGCTTGGAGAGTGGTCGACATTTGCTTTCGCAGGTCGACACTTTGATCCTTTCAGCCCGCGCAGGTCGACCTCCGCGGGCGACACTCTCACTGATTTTACACGGACCGGTCGACCCCACGGTCGCCAGTCAACACCTCATTCCTCTCTGCCCCCATCGGTTGAACCCCACAGTCGACACTTACCCTCCAATTTACATTAATCAGTCGACACTTATGAAATTTGGTCGACACTTCACACCAGAAACTTTAGCAGAATTCAAACAAAACAAACACGGTTTTGACTAAACGTTTAAAAACCGATGAATCCACTTCTCGACTCAATTTACAATCTGCTACGCACTCCAAAATATTCAATCCAAATTTCAAAATCTCTCGTTTTCATCAAAATAACCAAAAATGACTCAAAATACCTCATCACCCATACTTACACCTACCATGATCAAAATGCCTCAACAACTGTCTCAGTCGTCTCACGAGCGCCCTCCTCCAACCGCCTGCTAGTCCTAGACATGCTCGGGATAGTCAATAGCTGATGCGTCGTCACCTACATCACATAACTAAACTATTAACCTAATGCTAAGTAAGTAATGCATAAACACACTAAAAATTAAACATTTCCTACACATGCAGTTTCTACAGTTTCGTCTCTACTTTTGTTTTCGTCTCTTTCTTACATTTTCTTTATCTTCTTAATACTGGGTTTCTCTATAGGTGCTACATTGAGGTGACGCAACTTGTGGTCCACCTCACTGGACAAGGTCAACCTCGATCTAGTTGAAGTGACACAACTCGCGATACACCTCTCGGGACATGGTCACAACGTAAGGCGGAGGAAGAGTGATATATCTCGCGGTGCACCTCTCGGAACAAGACTAATCAACGCTACCTTTATTATCTTCTTACGTATCTTCTCATTTCATTCGTTTCATCTCATACTACTGTTTCACTTTGTAAAAACATGGAAATTCCTTTTTGTTTCGTCTCGTAAATTAAAATTATGATGTAGACCCGAGGGCAAAACTCATACTACATTACTTACCGGGTGTTCTTAGCACTCGTAATCCAAATCTCGTACTCTAACTATAAAATCTATAAAATCACACATCTATTAGCTCTACCTTCCATTAACTCCGTAAAAGTTTAAAGGAATCAACAACTAAATCCCCACTCAGCCTAAACTGAAATTCTAACTAACATTCCGACTAACCTTCAAAAATTCATAACTCCGCCAATACTCGTCTGTTTTAGACGATTCGAAGTGCTACGTGTTTCTCGTGACATCTAATTTCTAATGGTCTCATCAATTTCCTAATTCCGCACATACAGCTTGTCCAAATGTGGCCAAATGGAACCCGTTCCGTAACCCAGGTTATTCGGTTATCTACACACTCAATATTTTTCACAAAAACTTATAATTCACTCCTATTCCAAGCTTAAACATCAACATACATACAAAAATCGACTAAAACCTCCAAACTTTATACCTCCTTACTAGGGTTCACCCAAAACTCTGTTTGACTCCACTTTTACAGCTCAAAATAACTAAAACATTAACTATCTACCAAGAACTAACTAAAACTTACCAAAAATTTCAAAAACGAATGGGGAAACGGTTGATCGTTGGCTGGTGAAAGGGAAAGGCCGAGCTTCTGGGTGCGGGGAGGGGAAAAACACGGTGAGGTGTTGTGTTAAGTTAAATTTTATAATAATAATAATAATAATTAATAATAATAATAATAATTAATAATAATAATAATAATCCTAATTACTATTTCACCATTAACCATTAATCGTTTAATAAATCTGTTATACGGTCTGATTACGAATGGATTCTCAAATTCTTCTCTGTTACATTAGCCTCAAAATAATCTTTTAACCAAGAGTAGAAATTCTCCGATCACAATTCCAACCAATACTCCGTTGATTACAATTATGTAAGTCCGAAATTAACCTAAACGGAAAAATCTGGGGTGTTACAGACCGCAAGGTGTATCACTATTCCACAGCTTTACGTGGTGGTCTTGTCCTGAGAGGTAGATCACAAGGTGTGCCACTTTACTAGATTGGGGTTGTGTCTCGAGAGGTGGACCGCGAGATGTGTCAACTTGATCTAGCACGTAAAGAAAAAATCAGTAGTAAAAAGATAAAGAAAATGTAAGAAAGAGACGAAAATGAAAGTAGAGACGAAACTGTAGAAATTGCATATGTTTGGATGTGCTTGTTTACAGTGTTATGTTTTAATACATTACTTAGCATTAGTCTAATAGATGAGTTCTGTGATGTAGGTGATGATGCTATAGCTGGTAAGTACTCAGAGCAAACCCAAAACTAGGATGCGATTGGAACAGTGCGCTCGTGGGCGACCCAGCCGGCTGTTAGGGCGTTTTGACCATGGTGGGCATAGGTATAGGTTTTTTAGTGTAGTAGAAATGGTTTTGAGTCATTTTATGTTGTTTTGAGTCATTTGGATGTATAGACAGATTTCAAACTTTAGTA
The DNA here is from genome assembly GCA_022433055.1 of Begonia peltatifolia. NCBI lineage: Eukaryota > Viridiplantae > Streptophyta > Magnoliopsida > Cucurbitales > Begoniaceae > Begonia > Begonia peltatifolia. The sequence goes on along the minus strand of CM039517.1, from coordinate 17,417,665 downwards.
GTCATCTTGTTTAGGTAAATAATGATTTTGAGATGAGGAAAATGTGTACATTGTATGGTTTTTAGCATTGAGTCGAAGTTCGATTGTTTTTGTGAAGTTTTAAGGTTTTTAGGCACAATTGTGAGAAGGAGGTGTTGACCTGTAGATTGACTGGTCGACCAAACCTAGTAAATGTTGACCAGTATACTAGAGGAGTCGACCGAATTTGGCGGGTGTCGACCGCGAGGGTCGACCTGTGAAGGTAGAGCCAAATAAAGTGTCGACCGGTATATGTAAGTATCGACTAGTAGTATAAAAATGGACGAGAGTGTCGACCTAAAATTTCTACCGACGCGAACAGAGAAAAAAGTAGTGTCGACCGGTGCATGGTGTCGACCGGTAGTATAAAATTGGACGAGAGTGTCGACCTCATAGATCGACCGACGCGAACAGAGAGAAACGTAGTGTCGACCGGTGCATGCAAATGTCGTTTGGTTAGCATGAGAAATATAGAGGTGTCGACCGATAGTGTCGACCGATGAAAACAGAGACAAACAAATTGTCGACCGATGTTCACAAGTGTCGACCGAAAATGTTTTTTTTTTTTTGAAAACTTGAATTTTATTTAAATTGATTTTAAATCAATGTATTCCACTATGATGTTTCACTTAAACGTTTTCAAAAGTGTCGTTTTAAGTCGAGGAACAAAGTTTAAAATTTTGATACAAGTTTTTTGGGTCGCTACAGTTGTGTTATCAGAATAGTAAGTAGTAGTAGTTAGCGTACCGGGAACCATGATGGTTTTTGGGGTACCACAGATGTGGTATCAGAGCAGTGAGTAATAGTAATTAGTGTACCGAGAACTGTGATAGTTTTTGGGGCGTTACATATATAGCTTATTAGGAAGAATGGATTTAGCGACATCTTTTGGATTATGTTATATGGAGTGGGATTATTTCCTCTAACTGGAGTTGAGCCTTTCGAAGAGAAACCTTTTTGGAGTTTGGGGATTAAGTTGCAAGGATTTCATGAAGATGAATTAAGGAAAACCTTGTATTTGAGGTCAAAATTCTCTTCAATTCCGAGAGGATGATGTGCCATGGGAACCATTCTCCAAATCTCGAGTCAAAGGAATTTCTAACTTAATTTTTCATGTTGTAGGTCTTTCTTTATTTCTAACTTAATTTTTCATGTTGGAGGTCTTTATTTCTTAGTTTGGATAAAGAAGAATAATTCAAAAACAAAAGGAGATAAGCATGTGGATCAAAGGAGACGAACTCGATTTTCAGGAACCAAAGAACAACCAACTTGCAACACCATTCAAGAGATAAAGTTGGCCTACTTTCTTCTTTAAAGCTTGAAGAAAGGATGTAGCCAAGAAGCACCAAGTGGAGCCAACACTTTCGTCCATAGAATGTCTAACACAGATCCCTCAAGCCTAAACATCAAGCGATTCAATCCAACAATTAGCAAGGAGGAAGCACATGGCCGATTCTAGAAGGGAATTTTATTTTCAACTTATGCACATATTTTTTTTAATCCTTTTTCTGAACCTTATGTGATTTTAGTGTGTAGTATTGATGGTGGGAACCATCTTGTGTGGAAAAGAGAGTCACATGGCAAGAGGAAACCATAAAGTGAATGGTTTCCTCATTTGGCCAAACACCCCCTTTCTCCTACTTCAATTTTCCTTTTTGTATTAGCCTTCTCTTTAGATTGTAAATCCTAATCTTGTTGTGATATTTATACCACTCTTATTGGCTATTATTAGAGCACATTTGTTTAAATGAAAAACCGTAGTTCATCTTCAAAAATCTTGAGCTCTCAAGCTTAAAGTGGCTGCATCTCTTCGGTGAATAACATCCGATTGACTGTGTGTTTGTTTTGGTGTCCATCTTTGTGAATGTAGTGGATTCTATTGTATTGCTCCATTCTTCTACTTATTTCCTCATGGTAGAACATCCAGTAAGGGTGTAACAAGCTTTGATCACAGCAAGTTGGAGTGCTCATCGTCAAGGAGAGACAAGAATCGAGAAAGTGCAGCCTTATCACTTTCCAGACCAATGTGCATCATTTTAGCCATATCATTTCATCCCAATTGTATTAACTTTTGATTTTTGCAGGGTAGTTCCACCACATCTAGGGTAAGAACTTAGCTTCATTGGAGCTATTTTGATAGAGTTGTTTGATCTGTACTTCAACCCATTGTTCTCAGCCAGAGTAATAATTTGAGCTCCGGTGACTTTCACTCCTTCTAATATAACTTCCGTTCCATAGGGAATCTTTGCGAGATATTTGCAAAGCATCTTTCCCACATCTAGGGCTAGAAGCTGTCAAAATTTCAGGCCCAAATTTTTGTATAGTTTGAGTTGTTGCTGTTCAGTTGCTATCCATTTTCAATAAAACAACATAAGTCCAACTTTTTTGTGCTTCGAAGTTCACCCATTTTTTAGGCACATTAGATAGTATAGCTAACTTTGACTCCAAAGATTATGGAACAATTTTAGGTTATTCCTCAACTAGCAAAGCGCATAGAGTTTACAACACTAATTGAGGAAGAATCTATGCATGTAATGTTTGATGAAGCAATCCAATCATCAAATAATTTAGATTTGAATGAAGACCTTGAAAGGGATTGAAAACCCTAAATTTAGAATATAAGGATTATGCTAACAAGGAGAGCACTCCTCTTGAAATTGTTGCTAAGAAATCAAAAGCAACTCCATTCTACGCAATTTTCTCTACTGTCTGTTGCAAAATATCCGGGACCCACTAAACTCGCCTTGCCAACTTCATCCCAATAAAGCATAAACCTGCACTTTCTCCCGTAAAGGGTCTCGTATGAAGCCATACCTATCGTGGCTTGGAAATTGTTATTATAAGAAAATTCTACCAACGGCAGATATCTGCTCCATGATCCTTAAAACTCCAGTACACAAGCTCGAAGCATATCCTGCAGTGTCTGAATAATTCTCTCAGATTGTCCATCCGTCTGAGGATAAAACGCTGTGCTAAAATTGAGCAGCGTACCCATGGCCTTGTGCAAACTCTTCCAGAACTTCGATGTAAATCTAGAGTCCCTGTCTGATACAATCAAAGTTGGAACTCCGTGCGATCGCATGATCTTTTGAATATATAGTTCGGCGAGTTGATCTATAGAATACATCATCTTCACTGGCAGAAAATGGGCCGATTTAGTTAACTTGTCCACTATCACCCATATACCGTCATAGCCCTTTGTCGTCCGAGGCATCCCTACCACAAAATCCATCGCTATCTGCTCTCATTTCCATTCCGGTATCGGCAATGGCTGCAGTTTTCCTGCTGGTCTGTGGTGTTCAGCGTTAACCTGCTGGCAGATCAAACACGCCTCTACGTACTTCGCCACCATTCTCTTCATATCAGGCCACCAGTAATGCTGTTCAGGGTCCATGTAAATCTTAGTGCTCCCCGGATGTACAGAAGACCTTCAAGAGTGCGCTTCTGACAATATCTCCCTCTGAAGTTCCTCATTGTTTGGAACAAACCATTGATTCCGAAACTTAAGAATCCCGTCGTTCGAATAACTGAATTCTGACTTGTCGTTGGAAGCCATACTAGACTTTATCTCTTCACATTCAGCGTCGTTCTTCGAGGCATGCTTCATCTTTTCAAAAATAGTGGGCTGCAAAGACATAGCTGACAACATGGCCGATACATTCAACACCACCTCCAAATCAAACTTCCGGAACTCCGTATCCAAAGCCACTGGCATGCCTGAAGTCATAACTGAAATGGATGCTGTCACTCTGCTCAAAGCATCGGCTACTACGTTTGTCTTGCCGAGGTGGTACTTAATCTCGAGATCATAATCCTTCACAAATTCTAACCACCGCCGTTGCCTCATGTTCAGCTCATTCTGAGTAAAAATATACTTCAAGCTTTTGTGGTCTGAATATACCTCGCACGATTGTCCATACAAATAATGCCTCTAAATTTTTAGTGCGAAGACTATCGCGATTAACTCTAAGTTGTGTGTCGGATAATTCTGCTCTTAATTCTTCAGCTGCCTAGAAGCGTAGGCTATCACCTTCCCTTCCTGCATCAGGACGCATTCGAGGCATACCTTGGAAGCATCACAATAAATATTAAATCTTCCGTACTCGGTAGGGAGTGTCAAGATTGGAGCAGTAGTTAACTTCTGCTTTAACGTCTGGAAAGTGTGCTCACAATCCTCGGACCACAGATACTTCACACTTTTACTCGTCAAACGGGTCAGAGGCGCTGCAATCCTAAAAAATCTTTCAATAAACCTCCTATAATAACCCTATAGCCCGAAGAAACTCCGTATCTCTGTGACATTCTTCGGCCGTGGCCACTCTTTAACTGCCTGTATTTTTGCTGGATCAACTGATATGCCATCGCTTGAGATGACATGACCAAGAAAATGAATTCTATACAGCTAGAATTCGCACTTTGAAAACTTTGCATGAAGTTGGTGTCGCTTCAGAGTTTCTAATACCAACCTCAAGTGCTCCTTATGGTCTTGCTCACTCCGATAGTACACCAAAATATCGTCGATAAAAACTATAAGGAATTTATTGAGATAATTATGGAACACTCTGTTCATCAAGTCCATAAAAGCTGCTGCAGCATTTGTTAGTCCAAAAGGCATCACTAGGAACTCATAATGTCCATATTGCGTCCGAAAAGCCGTCTTCGGAACATCTTATGGGTCACTTCAACTGATAATAACCCGATCTCAAATCAATTTTTGAAAATACTCAGAGTTGATTGAATAAATCATCTATCCTCGGCAGAGGGTACTTATTCTTAATCGTCAGCTTGTTTAACTCCCTGTAGTTGATGCACATTCGCAATGACCCGTCATTCTTCTTGACAAAATGAATCGGCGCACCCCACGACAAAAAGCTAAGGCGTATAAACCCTTTCTCCACCAATTATTCTAATTGCTTCTTCAACTTATTCAACTCTGCTGGCGCCAATCTCTAGGGATTCTTCGACACTGGCTCAACTCTTGGATACACATCTATCACAAACTCTATTTTCCGATCCGGAGGCAAATCAGGTAAATCATCTAAGAAAACTTCAGGGAAGTCTTGAACAATTAAAACATCCTGCGGTGTCGAATCCTTGGAAATTTGCATATCTATAATAATGGTAAGAAAACCAAAACACTCACCAGTTAAAATTTGACGAGCACTGATAGGCGCCATCACAGATATCTTCCGAACACTATTTGCGGCTTGAAAAGTATGCTTTTCACCATCCGGCGGTTGGAAGTCCACCGTGCCCACCCTATAGTCAATCGTGGCGTAGTGGTTGAATAGCCAATCCATTCTCAGTATCATGTTATATCCCGTTATACCCATAACAATGAGATCGCTCGATAAATTCTTGTTTCCCATCGACACCACGCTATAATGCAATAATTGATTTGAGTGCATATGCTCACCAGAAGGTAACATTACCACATAACCACATAACCACAGTCCGTTGATACAGGCCATATATCTAACTTAACCACGAATATAGTTGCAATAAACGAATGCGTTGCACCAGAATCAATCAAGGTATAAATAGGTACAAAGTTTACCAATATAGTACCTGACACTACGGTTGGCTGGTTATCCTCGCCCGACTCTTTCATGGCAAATACTCTCGGTGTTGTGCGCGTCAGACCCTTCTTTAAAGCTAGACAATCTCTGCTGATGTGGCCTATCTCGTTACAATTAAAACATCGAACAACCCTAGGCTTCGGGCAGTCTCTGGCCACATGTCCGGCTTCATTGCAGTTGTAGCACTTTCCAGAATTCCATCTGCACTCTCCCGGATGATATTTCATACATTTAGGTCACTGGGGGTACTATACCTGTAACGCCACGAGAACCCACATGTTCTCGGTGCGCTCACTATGTCTACACACTATGACATATAGAAACTTGAAACAAACTTAGTTAATTTAATACCACTTTTGTTTTCAAATCATATTCAAAAGAACATTTGTAAGTAAAAAATAAAATTTTTCGACTCGATTCGAAAACAACTCGCGCCCCTAATAGGGAACACGAAATCCTCAATATAAAATACATAGCTGAAAAGATAAATTTAAAGTAGTTTTAGGAGTAAGTCAACGAAACTTGAAACCCTAGGACGGAGTCCCACAACTCGAACTACACAAATTCGGTGCCGCGTACCCATGTCCCCACTTCGACGCCCCGCGCGCACTCTCACGGTACCGCGCGTGCCAACTCAACATCACTGCGTCACGCGCACGCTGACAGCGCTGCGTGCCCCACGTACCCTGCCTCCGTACAGCACGTACGCACGCTCGCTCTCACCCGACGCCGTACGACCTGTGAGCACCCGCAGGGCTGCGTGCCCTGCGCACCTGCGACCACGCTGCACTCCCACGCCCATCCACACTTCTCTAGCACTCACTATACACATCGCAACCTATTCCATATCTTCTCGACTCCCAACCTCTCTCCCGAAATTTCAGAAGAGTAATGCCTAAAAACTGGCTATCCCAAAAATTTAAACACTGTACGCAGTTCACCAGAAACTAGCAATATCTATCCACCAACCATCTAGAGAATATACATAACAAAAATAATCGCAGTTTAAAGACAACGAAAATCCATCAACTACAAATGAGGAAAGTACACAATATAGAGCAATATCATACTCTAACATATAAAAATACGTATGCGTCTCCAAAACTCTACAACTACTCTATACAATCCTGTACAACCGACGTCTATACAAACTCCTAATATCCACATAAATATCTCGACAGAAAACAACAACCCAAACGCATCTCACCATCACCTACCATCTTCACGGGTCGGGTCGGGTCGCCCTAACAATCTTTAATCCGGTGCCTCGGTCGCACGCCGCCAACCATCCTACACCTCAGGACTAGGCTCTCGGGGCTCACCAACAATATTGTCGGCACTTACACTATAGAACACACATCATAAGCCCAACGCTCAGTAAGTAGTACAATATGAAAGTAAAAGTCGACAATGCAATGCTATCACATGCAGTCTCTACACTCACACTCATGTTGTCACATCTGCGACGCGTAGTTCAGCCGCACCAGGGTGAGGAGGAACTTAGCGCCACCCTACATCCTGACACGTCGCCACCGTCCCGGACTCCCCAGCAACGAGTCTCACAAGCTACACACACGCATCACCACACATCAACCACATCAAGTTGAGGGTGTACCTTGCGCCACACTACACCTGACACGTTGCCCCCGTCTCAGCCTCCCCAGCAACGGGGCCACAGTTGCCACACACACGTTTCGCGACAGCCCAGTCAGCCCACTTCTCGAGCGGAATCTGCGAATGGTGTTGCACCGGTCTACACACTAGTAGGATCCGCGATACCCCTGCCCATCATGCTCAATGTTAACACATACACGCCGTGTAACGGTCTACCTAGCCCACTGCTTGAGCGAAATCCGCAGTTGGTTACGTACCGGCCCACACACTAGTAGGATCCGTGATACCACCGCCACGCGTCTCATCATTTAATCAAAATATGCTCAAAACCATTTTCGTTCTCTTTTTAAAATATGATGCATGTCAAACAATATGTACGCACACCACCATCAATAACATAAATCCTAAGGTTCTACAGTGTAGGACCACTTGGGCAAAACACATGCATGTACTACTTACCTGGCGTACTAAGCTCACTCGACGCACAGCTTCGCCAAAAATGCCTCAACCTAAAATACAAACAATCACTCATTAATCTTCGCTCCAAAATTCACCAAATAAGTTAAAAATAACATCCCTTAACTAATCCCATGAAATTACAACTAAAACGGGTTACCAATTTGGTTCGGCCGAAAACCATCCTAAACTTTGGACGCGCATAAATTTTGCGTCCGTTAACGGAATTGAGCGATTCAAGAGACTACACGTTCCCTCAGGAACCTAGTTTAACAAACTAAGAAGGATTTCAGAACGGTAAGCCACAGATTGGTGAAAAACACTAAAAACTGAATCTGCCCTTTTTATCCAAATTTCACATTTTCGATTCCTTCAACCAAAACTCGCTCAAACCTAGCTTTACGCATTAAAAACAGTCATGCTAATATCACGCGTCACAATTCTACAAAAAACACTCACTAATTTGACTCAGTCCAAAATTTGACATAAATTTCCGACGCGCATAACGTTTGCGTCGGATATCAGAATTGAACGATTTCAGCGGCCAAACGTTCCTCTAACCACCTATTTTAACCCACTAAAACAGAATTTAAAACAATTAACCGTATCCCTGTCAAAATCTCCAAAAACATAACTATTTTTAAACAAAAAACAATCCGAAATCTTAACTTTGATCCAATTTCGCCAATCTTTTCACCGAACATCCACATTCCTACCAATTAAGTCTAATCTGAACAAAACCAAGTATATCGAACTCAAGAACTTGAACCCCACAGCTAACAAGAATCGGGTTTTCTCCCCTCCCCAACCCGAGCACTCACTACCTCCCCTCACTAACACCCGCATTCACAGCACTAAATTCACTCAACACTTCGGCCAAATCCCCAAAACGAAAGGAAGCCGATCATCAAGGTCGGCCAAAATAGGACAGGACAGCAGAGGGAGAGGGAGACTTACTGAATGATGTCGTTCTGCACTCGGGCGGGAGAAGAAGGAGGACTCCAGTAAGGCGCCCAATCACCGGTGGCAGAGTTGGACGGAGACCCACTCCCTCGCGGTCGTCGGCAGAAAGCGCTCGGGCCCTCTGTCTTCAGAAGCTCGAGCCGATGAAACCGAATGGCTTCTGTTCGTCGGAGTAGCAGCACACGCTTGCGGCTTTCCCTTCACGCTCACACTCGTCGGTCGTCGATCGGAGCTCAGACTTCAGCACACGATCGCACTTCACTCTCCGTCGCCCTCTCTATCACTCAGGTGCACGGTTTGTAACAGCCATTAAGACTTCCTCCTGAAGCCATTCAGTTCTTACAATATATATACTTTTTAATTTAATTTAAATAATTAAAATTACCAAAACACCCTCACGTGTTTTTTAACCGCCCGTATTTCGTTAAATTCTCGTATCCCCGGCTTTAAAATTTTGAAAACCATCACAAAACTAGACTCCGAGTTCTATGACTTAATTTCCCCGTCAAAATATTTCTCGAAACTCCAACCGAGATTAAATTAAAATTTTCAAAATTTAGATTTAAAATCTGAAATTTTTCGGGATATTACATCCCCCCATCCTTATAAGAATTTTGCCCCCAAAATTTACGTACCGAAAAAGTTGGGATACTGACGCACCATGTCTTCACGCCGCTCCCAAGTAGTTTCCTCCACACCATGATTGCGCCACAGCACCTTGACCAAAGGGATCTCCTTGTTGCACAGTACTTTCACCGCAGATTCCAAGACCTTCACTGGCTTCTTCTCGTAGGACAGCTTCGGCTGGATCTTTATATTATGCTGTGGCACTACCTGAGAGTGATTGCGCATACACTTACTCAGCATCGAGACATGGAAAACATCATGGATGACATCCATCGATGAAGGCAACTGGAGCTGGTACGCAGTCCCCCCAATCCTCTTGACAATCGAGAATGGTCCCACAAACCGAGGGTTGAGCTTCCCTCGCTTCCCGAACCTCACTACTCCCTTGAACGATAAGATCTTCAGAAATACCTCGTCCCCCTCACTAAACTTCAACTCCCAACGCCTCTGATTAGCATAACTCTTATGTCGACTCTGAGATGATTCAATCATCTTCCGTATCACAGAAATTTTGTCGACAGTCTGCTGTAAGATCTCAGGACCTATCAATCAGGCCTCCCCAACCTCATCCCAATACAATGACGACCTGTACTTCCTTTCGTAGAGAGCCTCGTACGGCGCCATACTAATGGTAGATTGGTAGCTGTTATTATATGAGAACTCCACTAACGGTAAGAACTTACTCCAAGCCGATTGAAACTCCAACACACAGGCCCTGAGCATATCATCTAGAATCTGTATAGTACGCTATGACTGCCCGTCGGTCTGACGATGAAAGGCCCGTACTGAAATCTAACTTGGTGCCCATGGCCTTATGTAGACTCCTCCAAAACTTAGACGTGAATCTGGGGTCTCAGTCTGAAACAATCGACACCGAAATCCCATGAAGTCTGAATATCTCCTGAATATATAACTGGGCAAATTGATCCATGGTATAAGTCATCCTCACAGGCAAAAAGTGAAACGACTTCGTTAAGCTGTCCACAATCACCTAGATAGCATCATGGCCCTTGGCAGTCCTCGATAGTCCCACTACAAAATCCATAGTGATCTGCTCCCACTTCCATTCCAGTATTGGCAATGGTTGTAGCATCCCAGACAGTCGCTGAAGTTCCGCCTTCACCTGCTGGCAGACTACGAAGGTCTCAACATACTCAGCCACCGCTCGCTTCATGTTAGGCCACCAATAGTGCTGTTTCAAATCCCTGTATATCTTAGTGCTTCTGGGATGCACAGAGAAAGAAGATGAATGAGCCTTTGATAATATATCCTTCATTAGCTCCTCATCCTACGGGACGTATCACCTATCCCGAAATTTCATAATCCCATCCTCTGAATAGCTGAACTCAGAATTAGGTCTGGCCTACATACTCGCCTTCAGCTCGGTATACTCTGAGTCAGCCTACTGGGCCTGCCTAATCTTGTCCAGAATAGTCGGGCTCAACGACAAGGCCGAAAGAGTGGCTGCCAGATCAGAAACTATCTCCAAGCTAAAACTCTGCATCTCTGTCATCAACTCAATAGACCCTATGGAAGTCATGGCAGGAGTCGAAGCTGTTACCTGACTCAAGGCGTCTGCCACCAATTTTGCCTTTCTCGGTTGGTACTTGATCTCCACATCATAATCCTTGACTAGTTCGAGCCACCTCCTCTGTCTTAAATTCAGCTCCTTCTACGTGAAAATGTACCTTAAACTCTGATGGTCTGAGTAACTTGCGATGCTGTCCATAAAGGTAATGCCTCCAAATCTTGAGTGCAAATACAACAACCGCCAGCTCCAAATCGTGAGTGGGATAATTTTGCTCGTAAACTTTCAACTGTCTAGAAGCATAGGCAATGACTCTCCAACCATGTATTAAAATACACCCCAAACCAATCCTGTTGGCATCACAATAAATGCAGAACTTCTCTACTTCCACCGGCAGTGTCAATATGGGAGCCGTAGTCAATCTCTGCTTCAATGTCTAAAAGCTGTCCTCACACCTGTCCGTCCATTCATACTTTGCATTCTTTCTGGTCAGCTGGGTCAAGGGAGCCGAGATCTTAGAGAACCTCTCAATGAATCTCCGATAATATCCAACCAATCATAGAAAACTACGTATCTCACTAGCCCTGGTCGGCCGTGGCCATTCCTTCACAGCCTGAACTTTCACCGGATCGACTGAAATACCCTCATAGGAAATAACGTGCCCCAAGAAGTGAATTCTGTCCAACCAAAACTTGCACTTAGAGAACTTAGCACATAGCTGATGCTGACTCAGAATAGTCAATACGGTCCTCAAGTGCTCTCTGTGCTCCTTCTCACTTCGCAAATAAATCAGAATGTCGTCGATAAACACGATCACAAACTTGTCCAGGTACTCCCTGAACACTTGGTGCATCAGATCGATAAATGCTGCAGGGGTATTGGTCAACTCGAAGGACATAACCAAGAACTCAAAATGTCCGTACCTCGTCCTGAAAGCCGTCTTCGGTACATCTTCACCCTTTACCTTCAACTGATGATAACCAGACCTTAGGTCGATTTTAGAAAACACCCGGGCTCCCTGTAGCAGATCAAACAATTCGTCAATCCTCGGTAATGGATACTTGTTCTTCACCGTCAACTTATTCAGCTCCCGATAGTCAATACACGTACGTAGGGATCCGTCCTTTTTCTTGACGAATAGAACTGGTGCGCTCCAAGCTGAAAAACTAGGGTGTATAAAGCCCTTATCCGTCAACTCCTCCAATTGAGTCGTCAGCTACTTAAGTTCAGTAGGTGCTAACTGGTACAGGTTCTTGCACACTGGCTCGGTACGTGGGAAAACATCTATCTCAAATTCGATCTCCCTGTTAGGGGGCAGCCCTGGCAAATCATCACGAAACACCTCCAGAAACTTCTGTACAATAAGAATATCCTGTAATCGAGTATCACCCTGTGACTGCGCATCCTCGACACTTGCCAAAAATCCCTGGCAAACCTTGCCCAACAACCGTGGAGTCTGACGAGAAAAGATAGCAGAAATCTTGGCAAGACCTTTACCTGCTTTGAATGTGTAGCTTTCTCCGCCCAGGGGCCAAAAATGAACCTCGCTGGTCCTGCAGTCAATGTTTGCATGATGTTTGAACAGCCAGTCCATTCCCAATATCACCTCATAGCCGCTCATATGCAGTATGACTAACTCGGCATACAACTGCTTTCTCCCGACTGTCACCACATTGCCCCGCACCACCTGATCTGAATACAAATGTTCCTCTGATGGCAAGGTCACATCATAATGTCATCCGGCGGGGCAGAACTCCAAATTTACCTTAACAACAAAACCCGTCGACACAAACGAGTACGTAGCGCCCGTATCAATCAAGGTATAAGCTGTCACACCAGAAACAAAAATGTTATCTGCAATCACTGATGGCAGGGCAGTATCATCTGGCTCAAAAAGGGCAAAGACCCTCGGTGTAACTCTCTCTGACGTCTTGCTCGTAGCTGGGCATCTGTTGGCAAAGTGTCCCACCTCATTGCAGTTGAAGCAACAGTTCTGACGCGGCTTCTGGCACTCCCTAGACAAGTGGCCCACCTTGCACAATTATAACACTACACTGGGCCCACTCTGCACTTGCCCGGGTGGCTGCTCTGACACTTTAAGCGCACTGGAAACTGTCCCGACCCTTGCGGCCTCTTGGTGCTCCCCTGGCTGCTGCAACTGTCACTAGGCCTATTCAGGTCTTTCTGCATGGACGCCCCCTCTCCGCTCGACTGTGGCAGCGGCTCTCTAAATGATCTCCGAGGTTGCTCCTTGGGTACCGCCCTATAACTAGGAAGCTTCGTCCGAGCCTCATCAATGTCCAGGGCCTTTGCTACCACCTTCTCGTATTGCATGCCTCGAGTCCCCGCAATCCGCATGCCCATATAGATATCCGGCTTCAGGCCCTTCACAAGCTGATGTACTTTATTCTCATCGAGGCTCACCAAATGCCCAGCAAACCGCGACAAGGCCTCAAACTGTCGTACATACTCGGCCACAGTGTCAGTCTGCATCAATTGCGTAAACTCCACCATCTTCCGTGTCCTGACAGAATGGCTGAAATATTTACCGAAAAACACCGACTTGAACTCCTCCCAGGTCAAGGTCTCCACATCTATCGTGGCCACTACAGTATCCCACCAATGGCTCGCATCCTTGGAGAGATAGAATGCCACACTAGAAACTTTGTCCTGCTCCTCCACCTTTGCAAAACCCATCATCCTCTCCATGCTCCGTATCCACTACTCAGCACTGACAGTATCTGGAGATAACTCATCAAAAGTCGGGGGTCCAAGTCTATGCAGCTTATCACCCCCTCTGTCACACGAAACCTGGACACTAGACTGACCCTGGTCGTTCCGCCTCATAAATCTCTTTAGCTGCTGAGACTAGCGGTGGACTAACTTGGTAAACTACTGGATGGTATCATCCATATCGCTCACAGCTCCAGGCGCCTCTCGTCGTGGTCGACCTCTACCTCTGCCCCTCGCCTCTCCTGACATTTTCTACCTTTAACAACCATATGATAATTCGCGTTCTCTCGACTTAAAAATTTCAGAAGCTGCCACTAAATGTAGATTACAAGTTTTATAAATTAATTTAACTGTTAAAATATTTCCTCGAAATTTCAACCGAGATTTAATTAAAAATTTTAAAAATTAGTTCTAAAATCTGAAATTTTTCCGGGATATTATAGATTTACCAAATAAATATAAAAAGAGTTGAAAAGCCAAATTTAGGATCGAAAGAATAGAACAACCGTAAAGAGAATTAAAGTTGTACAATTATATTTTTGTAAATTGGAATGTAATGGTGAATTAAGTGGATTTAAGTGAGGTTTGGAATCCAAGCATCTTGAAGAAGCTTTCTTCTTCCCATCACCAAACACCCATTCTCTCCCTCATTCTTTCCCTCTCCCTCACATTCTTCTTCTTCTGCTTCCAAGAAAAATAGCAGCCCTCCCACACAGTTTCTCTTCTCTATGCCAACTCCTTCTCCCTCTCTATTTAGTTTTGATTTTTGGAAGAAAAACTCACAAGATTATTTTCCTCTTTCTCTAGGTTTGTATCTTTGAAGAGAAACCTACAATCTCTTACAAGTTTCTCTCAAGTTTTTCAAGGTTTTTAAGGTGAGTGTTGAGGTTTTTTAAGAGGATCTTTTTGGTTTATAGGTGATAGAAATAAGGTTAATGTATTATTTTGGTTAAATATTTGGATGGTTGAAAAGGCTAGGGTTTGATGGACGAAAATTTGGTTTCACTTCTCACATTCTTGGATTTATTTGACGCTTTATTGGATTATAATGTTTGGTTGAGGGTTGGAAATAGAAAGGATAGGAGAAATTATGCATGTTGGATTAGTTGCAATTATTTAAAAATTGGAATTTCTAGGCAGTTTCGGGTTTGAGGTTTTTAACCTAATATGTTGGTTTTCATTTGAAAATCTGTTTTGGTATGTTATAATAGACTCTTTAGGTGAACTTTTGACTTCTGAATTATTAGATTTGGATTAGTAAATCAAAAGGGATGAAATTTTGAAGTTATACCAAATATTGATCAATTTTGGGTTTTGAAATCAGTGTTAATTGAATTGGTTTGCATGTTATTCAAGCTATCATGTTTTTTATATTCAAGTGAATTTATGAGTGCATAATCTTCTTCTTTTGGAAATATTTGAATTTGGAATTTTTCAAATTAGATGAGTTCAAAAGGTTATAAAAATAATCAAAGTTATGATATTAATGATGAAGTTAATATGCTATAGGTTTTTCAAGTCACCAAGAAGGTTGATCAATTGCCCTTAATTTGCGCTAAGTACCCCTAGTAAGTAATGTTGCATTTAGGAAGTTTATGTTGTCGATGATTCCAATTGGAGATGTAGTTGTAGTTCATAAATATGTTATGTTGATTTATGGGTTTTGATGCTAACTTTGAGGATGTGTTTATATGACGTAGAGGATTTGCTATGTTTATCGTTAATAGTGGTTCATATTGGTAAGAGTAATGTATATATGGATATGCTATGTTAGAGTTAGGTGTTTGTGTCATTATATTATGTTGTTGGATGATAAGTCTTTAGTACTAACATTGATAGATTGGATAGACATGATATTGGGGTTATGAATGGTTTAGATTTTACGTTATATGAACTATGTATGTTCACGCATTCATGCATCATGTTTTATAAAAGCTACAAAAGTGATTTATGCATACGTTCAATTAAGAAAGAAATAAAGAATGAAACGAAATGAACGAAACGAACGTATGCTTTTGTAACGCCCCAAAAATCCTCCGTGATTCCCAGTTCGCTACCAACTACTACTCGTCACCATCCTTCATATTCTCTACTAAATATTTTATAGATATTTGAAAACTTTGTTTTTCGACCCAAAACGACTATTTTTTTTTACTCAAACGTCTTCCAAAAGAAATACATGTAAATACCGCAGCAAAAACTTCGTTTAAAATCAGTTTAAATAACTTCACTTTTAAAACATAAAGATTAAATAGATCGGTCAACACCTGCAAGAACCAGTCGACACTTAAGTTGTATCGGGTTTTCATCGGTCGACACTAACAAACACCGGTCGACACTAACTTTCTCTCGGGTCTTTTCATCAGTCGACACCAAGAACACCGGTCGACACCTACACACCCATTTTAGAGAGGGTTCGACACCCGCTGTCGCAGGTCGACACCTTGCTCTGTCCGCGTACTGTGACCCTCGCATTCGACACCACTGCCAATTTTACAGGGACCGGTCGACACTTGTAGCTAGGGGTTGACACCTACTACGACTTTGCACTGCGCAGGCCGCGTCTCGTGGTCGACACTCATCCTCTATTTTACACTGACCGGTCGACACCTACAGACTTCGGTCGACACTTTGCACCCAGAAACTTTAACAGAATTCAACAAAACAACACGAATTTTGACTAAACGTTTAAAAACCATAAATCCACTTCTCGAATCAATTTACAACCTATTACGCACGCCAAAATACTCAACAAAAATTCAAATCTCTCTTTTACATTAAAATAACTAAGTATGACTAAAAATACATCACCACACATACTTACACCCGCCATAGTCAAAACGCTTTAATAGCTGTCCCAGTCGTCCCATGAGTGTGCTCCTCCAACTACCTTCTAGTCTTAGGCATGCTCGGGATACTCACTAGATATTGCGTCGTCACCTACATCACAGAACTCAACTATTAGCCTAATGCTAAGTAAGTAATGCATATAAACTTAAACACTGAAAAACATTCACATCCTAACATATGCAGTTTCTACAGTTTCGTCTCTACTTTTATTTTCGTCTATTTCTTACATCTTCTTTATCTTCTTACTACTAGGTTCTTATTTACGTGATAGATCGAGATGACACACCTCACGGTACATCTCACTGGACAATGCCACACTCGATCTAGTAAAGTACACAACTCGCGGTACACCTCACTGGACAAGGTCACCACGTAAGGCGGAGGAACAATGATACATCTCGCGGTCCACCTCACTGGCGTCATTAGCACTCGTAATCCAAAATCTTGTACCCTAACTGGAAAACCTATAAACCCGCACATCCATTAGCTCTACATTCTATTAACTCCATAAAACTTTAAGGGAATCAACCACTCAATCGTCACTCAGTCCAAAACAAAATTCTAACTAACGCTCCGACTAACCCTTCAAAAATTCATAACTCCGCCAATACTCGTCCGATTTGGACGATTCGAAATGCTACGGGATTCTCGTGACATCTAGTTTATAATGATATCATCCATTTCCTAATCCCACACATATAGCTTGGCCGAATGGAAGTCGTTCCGTAACCCGGGTTATTCGGTTATCTACACACTCAATCTTTTCCACAAAAGCTTATAATCCACTTCTATTACTAGCTTAAACATCAAAATACGTACAAAACTGAGTAAAACCTCCAAACTTCGTATCTCCTCCCTAGGGTTCACCAAAAACTCTATCGAACTCAACTTTTACCGCTTAAAATAAATAAAACAATAACTATTTACCAAGAACTAACTAAAATTTACCAAAAATTTGAAGAACGAAGGGGGAAACGGCTGATCGTTGGCTGCTGAATGTAAGTGCCGAACGTCTCGTGCGGGAGAAGAAAAAGAAGAAGAAGAAGAACGGGGGGGAATCCGTTCCTCCCCTTTGTTTTATTATTATTATTATTATTTATTTAATATAATTAATTTTAATTACTATTTTGCCATCAACCATTAAGCGTTTTCTAAATCTGTTATATTGTCCAATTTCTATTTGATTCTTAAATTTTTCTTTTCTTCATTAGTCGCAAAATGATCTTTTACCTAAGAGTAGAAATTTTCTGCCCACAATTCCGAACATTAATCCACCGATTACAATCACGTACTTTAAAAATTAACTTAAACGGAAAAATTCTGAGTGTTACATTTCACCCTACTTAAAAGAAATTTTGTTCTTAAAATTTTGTTACCTGAACTGCTTTGGGTATCGGCTTATCATGTACTGCTGCCGCTACCAAATTGCCTCTTCTACATTGTGGTTGCGCCATAAAACTTTCACCAGTGGAATACCATTGTTACGTAGAGTATTCACTGCATAATCCAGTATCTCCACTGCCCTCTCTTTATACACTAATGTGGGTTGAATCTCCATATCTCGCTGTTCACCACATGAGAAGGATCTCGTATACACTTTCTCAGCATGCACACGTGGAATACATTGTAAATCTCATCCATAGAGGCTGGTAGTTGAAGCTATTAAGCTGTCTTTCCTACTCTCTTCGTAATATGAAATGGTCCAATGTATCTTGGATTTAACTTGCCTCTCTTTCCGAATCTCACAACTCCATTGAACGGAGAGATCTTTAAGAAAACTTCATCATTCACTTTAAATTCTAGCTCACTTCTCCGTTGATCTGCATAACTCTTTTGTCAGCTCTGAGCTGTTAAAATACGCTGCCGAATAAATGCAACTTTCTTTACTGTCTACTGCAAAATATCCAGACCTACTAAGCTTGCCTCGCCAACTTCATCCCAATAAAGCGGGGACCAGCACTTTCTCCCGTAAAGGGCCTTGTATGGAGCCATACCTGTTGTGGCCTAGAAACTGTTATTATAAGAAAATTCTACTAACGACAGGTATTTGCTCCATGATCCTTGGAATTCCAGTACACAAGCTCAAAGCATATCCTCTAGCGTCTGAATAGTTCTCTCAGATTGTCCATCCATCTGAGGATGAAACGCTGTGCTAAAACTGAGCTGCGTACCCATGGCCTTGTGCAACTCTTCCAGAACTTCGATGTAAATCTAGGGTCCATGTCTGATACAATCGAAGTTGGAACTCCGTGCAATCGCACGATCTCTTGAATATATAATTCGACAAAGTGATCCATAGAAGACGTCATCTTCACTGGCAGAAAATGGGCTGATTTGGTTAACCTGTCCACTATCACCCATATTCCGTCATAGCCCTTTGTCGTCCGAGGCAGCCCTACAACAAAGTTCATCGCTATTTGCTCCCATTTCAATTCAGGTATCGACAATAGCTGTAATTTTCTTGCCGATCTCTGATGCTTAGCATTAACTTGCTGGCAGATCAAACACACCTGTACATACTTCGCCACCATTATCTTCATATCAGGCCACCAGTAATGCTGTTTGAGGTCACTGTACATCTTAGTGCTCCCTGGATGCACAGAAAATCTCGAGGAGTGGGCTTCAGCCAATATTTCCCTTCGTAGTTTTTCATTATTCGAAACGAACCACCTATTTCGCAACTTAAGAATTCTGTCGTCCAACTAACTAAAATCCGACCTATCGTTGGAAGCCATGCTTAACTTAATTTCTTTGCATACCGTGCTGTCCTTCTGAGCCTGCTTAATCTTCTCCAAAATAGTGGGCTGTACAGACATAGCCGATAACATGGCCGATACGTTCGACAACACCTATAATTCAAACTTCCGAAACTCCGTATCCGAAGCCACATGCATGCTTAAAATCATAGCCAAAGTAGATGCCGTTACTCTGCTCAAAGCATCAGCAACTACGTTTGCCTTGCCGGAGTGGTACTTAATCTCAATATTATAATCCTTCACAAATTCTAAACACCGCCGTTGTCGCTTGTTTAGCTCCTTCTGAGTAAAAATATACTTCAAGCTTTTGTGATCAGAATATATCTCGCACTGCTGTCCATATAAATAATGCCTCCAAATTTATAGTGCAAAGACTACTGCAGCTAGTTCCAGGTCGTGCATTCTGCTCATAAGCCTTCAAATGTATAGAGTCATATGCTACCACCTTCCCTTCCTGCATTAATACACATTCCAGTACTATCTTTGAAGAATCGTAGTAAATACTAAACTTCCCGTCCACAGTTGGAAGCGTCAGGATTAGAGCAGTAGTTAATCTCTGCTTCAACGTCTAGAAACTATGCTCACAATCCTCAGACGACAGATATTTCACACTTTTCCTCGTTAACCGGGTCAGGGGTGCTGTAATTTTTGAAAATCCCTCAATGAATCTCCTGTAATAACCTGCTAACCCGAGAAAACTCCGTATCTCCATAACGTTCTTCGGTTGTGGCCACTTCTTAACTACTTGAATCTTTGCTGGATCAACCACTATTCTGTCGCTTGAGATGACATGACCAAGAAAATAGATTCTATGCAACCAAAATTTGCACTTTGAAAACTTTGCATAAAGCTGGTGTCGCTTCACGGTTTCCAACACCACTCTCAAGTGCTCCTTATGCTGCTCCTTGCTCTGAGAGTACACCAAAATATCGTCGATAAACACTATTACGAATTTATTGAGATAATCATGGAACACTCTGCCATCAGGTACATAAAAGTGGCTGAAGCATTTGTTAGTCCAAAAGACATCACTAGGAACTTATAATGTCCATACTGCGTCTGAAAAGCCATTTTCGGAACATCTTCCGGTTTGACTTTCAACTGATAATAACCTAATCTCAGGTCAATCTTCAAAAACACAAGCGCACCTTAGAGTTGATCAAATAAATCGTATATTTTTGGCAGAGGGTACTTATTATTAATCGTTAGCTTATTCAAATCTCTGTAGTCGATGCACATGCGTAACGACTCGTCTTTCTTCTTGACAAAAAGAATCGGCGCGCCCCACGGCGAAAATCTAGGGGGTATAAACGCATTCTCTACCAATTCTTCTAATTGCTTCTTTAACTCCTTCAACTCCGCTGGCGCCAATCTGTAGGGATTCTTTGAACACTTGCTAGCTCCCAGATACACATCTATCACAAACTCTATTTGCCAATTCGGACGCAAATCAGACAAATTATCCAAGAAAACTTCAGGGAAGTCTTGAACAATTAAAACATCCTGCGGTCTCGAATCCTTGGGAATTTGCATATCCATAATACTAGGAAGAAAACCAAAATAGTCACAAGTTAAAACTTGACGAGCACTCACAGGTGCCATCACAGATGTTTTCTGAACATTCTTTGCAGCTTGAAAAATATGCTTCTTACCTTCCGGCGGTTGGAAGTTCACCGTGCCCACCCTACAGTCAATCGTGGCATAGTGCTTGTACAGCCAATCCATTCCCAGTATCATGTCATATCCTGTTATACCCATAATAATAAGATCGGCTAATAAATTTTTGCTTCCCACGGACACCACGCTATCTCGTACAATCTGATTCGAGTGCATCCTCCCACCAGAAGGTAGCATCACCTCGTTGCTACAATCCGTCGACACAGGCCATATGTCTAACTTGACCGCGAACATAGTCGCAATAAAAGAATGCGTAGCACCAGAGTCAATCAAAGTATAGGCAGGTAAAGAATTCACTAATATGGTACCTGATACCACAGTTGGCTGCTAATCATCTCCCGACTCAATCACAGCAAATACTCTCGGGGTTGTGCGCGTTGGGCCCTTCTTCAAAGTTGGACAATCTTTGCTGATGTGGCCTATCTCGTTAAAGTTAAAACATCGCACAACTCTGGGCTTCGGGCAGTCTCTGGCCACGTGTCAGGCTTCATTACAGTTGTAGCACTTTTCAGAGTTCCATCTGCACTCTCCCGGATGATACTTCATACATTTGGAGCACTGGTGGTACTGTACCGGTCCTCACGGCCTCTTACTATTTCCCTGGCTGTTAGAACTCTCACTAAATCTCTTGGTGCCTCTCTGTTGTGACAGCTAGGAGACACTTCTGCTCTGCTGTGGGACCACTTCTCTTTAGGATCGCCTGGAAGCCTCCCTCTGACTGATACACTTCATCTCGGCTTGCTCTCCCTCCAATGCCTTGGCTACCACCTCAGAGTAAGGCACATCCCGTATTCCCTCTATCTTCACTCCTTTGTATATTTCCGGCCTCAACCCTTGTACAAACTCAAATACTTTATCCTCATTCCGGCTTACCAAATTGCTGGCAAACCGGGACAAGGACTCGAATTGCCGGTTGTACTCTGTCACTGATGCAGTTTGCTTCAACTGTAAGAACTTCATTCTCTTAGTTGATTGCACCGTACTATTAAAATACTTGTCGTAGAAGGACTTCTTGAACTTCTCCCAAGTCATGTGCTGGGTATCGACGGTGGCCTCTATAGAATACCACTAAAACCAGACATCTATTGCTAAATGAAAGGTGGCCAGTATAACTTTATACTACTCTTACACCTTCGCATATTTAAACATGCTTTCTATTGCTCGGATCCACTTCTCGGTAGCCATTGGGTCTGACACTTGTCCTTCAAAAGTCGGTGGCCACAATCTCTGAAATCGGTCACCTGACTGTTCCTGACTATAACTAGGGCTTGCACCTCCCTTTACTTCTCGGTTCAGCAACATTACTAACTGCTAAGACTGCCGATTTACTAATTCTGTCAACTGTCGAATTGTCACAGAATCGTGCTCACTTCTCAGTTCGGTTGTCTCTATTGGCACTCCGGGACGTCCTGGTCGTCTAGACATTCTGACTCTCTTTCCTGGACAATTGTCAACTATGCTCATAAGTATTTACTAGACAACACTAAACTTAAACATTTAAAGTTGTTGGAGCACGTCGTGCGGTGATAGCCGCTGTTGAGTAATTGTTTGAACGTTTTGACCAAATGGCTCAGATACCAACACTTCAACGCTCCGAAAATCCTCCGTGATTCTCAGTTCGCTACCAACTACTACTCGTCGCCATCTCTCATATCCTCTAATACATATTTCTTAAAAATTTGAAAACTTTGTTTTTCGACTCAAAACGACTCTTTTTTTTTTACTCAAACATCTTTCAAAAGAAATACATGTAAATACCGCAGCAGAAACTTCGTTTAAAATCGGTTTAAATAACTTCACTATTAAAACATAAATATTAGAGAGACCGGTCAATAACTACAAAAACTTGTCGACACTTAAGTTGTCTCGGGTTTTCATCGATCGACACTAACAAACACCGGTCGACACTAACTTTCTCTATGGTATTTTTATCGGTCGACACCGTGGACACCGGTCGACACCTCCACGCCTATTTTAGACAGCCGCTGTCACAGGTCGACATCTTGATCCTCTCTGTCCGCATAGGTAGACCTTCGCGTTCGACACCACTGCCAATTTTACACGGACTGGTCGACATTTGTATCCAGGGGTCGACACCTACTTCGACTCTGCCCTGCACAGGCCAAGCCTCGCGGTCGACACTCATCCTCTATTTTACACTAACCGGTCCACACCTACGGACTTCGGTCGACACTTGGCACCCAGAAAATTTAACATAATTCAACAAAACAACACGAATTTTGACTAAACGTTTAAATTCCATAAATCCACTTCTCGACTCAATTTACAACCTATTATGCACGCCAAAATACTCAACCAAAATTCAAATATCTCTTTTACATTAAAATAACTAAGTACAACTCAAAATACCTCACCATCCATACTTACACCCACCATAGTCAAAACGCCTCAAAAGCTGAATCGGTTGTACCACGAGCGTTATTCTCCAACTGACTCCTAGTACTAGGCATGCTCGGGATACTCACTAGCTGCTGTGTAATAACCCAGAAATTTCGAATTTTAATTTTTAGTTTTCAGAAATTTTTTAGTTAATCCCGGTCGGATTTTGAGAAATATTTCAACGGAAAATATTTAAATTATAAGGCTCGAGGCCTACTTTTGCGATTAGTTTTCGGAATTTAAAGCCGGGAGGTCGAGAAGTTACGAAATTTCAGACGATTGAAGCACGTGAGGGTAATTTGGTAATTTGTATTTATTTTGTAATAAAGAAAAAAAAAATTGTAAACACCCGAATGGCTTCGCGATGAAGCCATTCGGTTGTTTCCTCTGTGCACCCGAGAGAGCCGAGAGGGAAGGAGACGCGGGAGAGGGGAGAGATTCGAGCTCCGACGACGGCCGACGAGCGGATGAGAAGGATTTCGGCAGTCGACGTGGATAAAGGGCTCCGACAAACCGGGAACGACTTGTAACCCAGCCATTCCCGTGCCGAAGACCCAAGGTAAATTGCCCTGCCTTTTTCATTTTTTCGCCAGCAAGTGGGGAGTTCGGTTACTTCCGAACTCTCGCCTGGTTTGAGCTCGGTTCCTGGTGTGAGGGGGGCTAGGATGGGCGCGCTAGGGGCTCGGCATTTCTGCCCCAAACCCGGCCGAGGAAAGGTGGGAATGTCCCATGTTCCTCCTCTAATCGTGGTGGCCGAAGATGTAGGCTACCTGTGTTCCTACCTCGGCTTGTTGTGCCATGGTATGGAGGAATTGCAGCAAGGATAAAGGGTGGGGGAGGGGAGAGCTGGTAGTGCCCTGGTTTCGAGAGGAAAACCAGGGAAGTTTTGCTGCCATTCGAGCTTTCTGATCGAGAAGCTTCGAAATTGTTATGAGTTATGCATAATGGACTGGAATGCGGCTGCTTGGTGAAGAAATTTGCGAAATTTGATCGAATTTAAATTTTCGGCTATTTTTAGGTTAGAAGCAGATTCTATTTTTGGCCATTTTGGCCTAGTTTTGGTTAATCATTTTAAATTCTGTTTTGCGGGTTAAAAATAGGTTGTTAGAGGAACGTGTGGTCGCTGGAATCGTTGGATTCTGATATCCGACGCAAAAGTTATGCGCGTCGGAAGTTTATGCGAGATTTTGGTTTAAGTCAAATTAGTGACCGTCTTTCGTGGAAAATTCGACGTGTGAGAGTAGCATAGCCATTTTGATGCATATAACTAGTTGGGAGTGAGTTTTGGTTGAAGGGAAGTGAAAATGTGAAATTTTAATAAAATGGCAGATTTGGTTATTGGCGTTTTTCGCCTATCTGCCGCCTACCGATTTAAAATCTGTCTTGGAATGTTAAACTAGGTTCCTAAGGGAACGTTTAGCCACTTGAATCGTTTGATTCTGTTGACGGACGCAAAAGTTATGCGCATCCGAACGTTGAGCTGGTATTCGGCCAAACCAAACCAATGGACCGTTTTAGTTGGAATTTAATGAGTGTAGTTAGATAAGGTTATTTTTAGCTAATTGGTAAATGTTGGGAGAAATACTGATGAGAAATTGGTTGTGTTTTAGGTTGAGGCTTTCTGTTGGCAAAGCTGTGTATCGAGCGAGCTTAGGACGCCAGGTAAGTAGTGCATGCATGTGTTTTGCCCAAGTGGGCCTACACTGTAGAACTTTAGTGTTTATGTGATTGATTGTGGTGTGTGTGCGTATTGTGTGACATGCATCATATTTTTTTTAAAACGGGAACGAAAATGATTTTTAGCATGCTTTGATGTATGAGGTGAGACGTGTGGCGGTGGTACCGCGGATCCCGCTAGTGTGCGGGCCGGTGCTTCACCAGTCGCGGATCCTACTCGAGGGGTGGGCCGGCTGGGCCGTCATGCGGCGTGAATGTGTTGGCGGTGAGGATATGGGCAGTGGTACCGCGGATCCTACTAGTGTGTGGGCCGGTGCAACACCAGTCGCGGATCCTACTCGAGGGGTGGGCCGGCTGAGCTGTTGCGAAACTTGTGTGTGTGGCAACTGTGGCCCCGTGCTGGGGAGGCTGGGACGGGGGCGACGTGTCAGGGTGTAGAGTGGCGCGAGGTACACCCTTACCCTGATGTGGTTGCCGTGTGGTGATGCGTGGGTGTAGCTTGTGGGCCTCGTTGCTGGGGAGTCCGGGACGGTGGCGACGTGTCAGGGTGTAGGGTGGCGTGAGGTTCCTCCTTACCCTGGTGCGGCTGCACTACGCGTCACAGATGTGACAACATGAGTGTGAGTGTAGAGACTGCATGTGATAGGATTGCATTGCCGGCTTTTACTTTCATATCGCATTACTTACTGAGCGTTAGGCTTATGTTGTGTGTTCTGTGGTGTAGGTGCTGACGATACCGCTGGTGAGCCTCGAGTGCCTAGTCCTGAGGCGTAG
>CM039517.1:17338308-17391513 GCA_022433055.1 Begonia peltatifolia | reverse complement strand
TGGGGGAAGAAGTGATACACCTCGCGGTCCCCCTCTTGTTACAAGACTACTCAACCCCACCTTCATTATCTTCTTAGGTACATTTTCATTTCATTCGTCACATCATATCCTACTTTTCATTTGGTAAAAATATGAAAATTTATTTTCATTTCATTCTCGTACTTTAAAACAATTAATGCATAATCAACTAAAACATAACATAACATAAAATAAACGTGCATGCAACCTACCAAACTGTGATGTAGGCCCGAAGGCAAAAGCACCTACTACACTACTTACCTGACATCCTTAGCAACTCGTTCGTAAATAGCTCGCTAACTGAAGAACCTATAAAACTACACATTTATCAGCTCTAGTTTCCTTCCAATTCATAAAAACTCTAAATGGAATGACAATTTAATACCTAATCTATCTAAACCCGAATTCTAATCTAATTTCTGACCAACCTTCAGAAATGCACAACTTATCCAATACTCGTCCAATTGGACGATTCGAAATACTACGGATTTCGTAGGACGTCTGATTTCTAATGGTTTAATCCAATTTCTAATCCTTCACCTACCGCTAGGCCGAACGTGGCCGAACAGAAACCGTTATGTAACCTGAGTATTCGGCTATACAAACGCTCAATGTTTTCTATAAAATCTCATAATCTACTACTACCTCTACCTTAAACACCAATACACAGATAAAAATCATTATAAATCTCCAAATTTGTATCTCCCTCCTAGGGTTCCACCAAACTATCCAATACTCTTTGTAACTTTACTTTTAACACTTAAAACAACTAAAGGAATAACTATCTACTAAAAACTAACCAAAACTCACTGTAGATTTGAAGACACGGAGGAAAAACGGAGAATCGTCGGCTGCGTAGGAGAAATCGCCGAAGAGGAGGGTTTTGCGCAGATGAGGGAGGGGAGAAATAGGGGTTTGGTGCAGGGAAGAAAACACCGTAAGGTGTTCTTATGTTTTTATTTTTTTATAATAATGATAATAATAATCTTAATTACTAAATCACCATCAACCTATAACCGTTTAATCAAACTGCTAATAGTTTGTTTCCGGTCGAAATCTTATAACTTTCTCTCCTACATTAGCCCCAAAATAATCTTCTACCTAACCGGCTAAATTTTTCGTCCATAATTCCGACTAGAATTTCGCCGATTACCGTTCTGAAAATCCAAAAATTATTTAACAAAAATTCTAGGCGTTACATTTACGGTTAGTTTTAGTTAGTTTTTAGTAGATTGTTAGTCTTTCTATTATTTTTTAGCGGTAAAAGTGAAGTTAGAGAGGGTATTGGGTAGTTTTGTTGAAGCCTAGGACGGAGATACGAGATTTTGAGGTTAAAGTTAATTTTTATCCAAGTATTGGTGTTCAAGCTGGGAATAGGAGTAGATTATGGGTTTTATGGAGAAGATTTAGTGTTTGGATAACTGGATACTTGGGTTACAAAATGGTTTCTGTTCGGCCACATTTGGCCCAGCTATAATGTTGTAATGGGAAATTAATGAGAATGATAGGAACTAGGCATTCTAAGAAATCCGTAGCATTTCGATTCGTCCAAATCAGACGAGTATTGGATAAGTTATGCATTTCGAAATTTGGTTAGAAATTGTATGGAATTTCGGTTTAGATGGATTAGGAGTTAAAACTGTGATTCTCTTTAGGGTTTTATGAATTGAAAGGAAAGTAGATCTAATAAATGTGTGATTTTATAGGTTTTCCAGTTAGCGTATGAAGTTACCAACGAGTTGCTAAGAACGCCAGGTAAGTAGTGTAGTAGGTGCTTTCGCCTTCGGGCCTACATCAAAGTTTGGTAGGTTGTATACACATTTATTTTATGTTATGCTTTACTGATTATGTATCATGATTTTAAAGTATGAAAACGAAACGAAAATGAATTTTCACGTTTTTACGAAATGAAACAGTAGGATGTGATAAACGAAACGAAAACGTATGTAAGAAGATAATGAAGGTGGGGTTGAGTGGTCTTGTCCCGTGAGGTGTACCATGAGGTGTATCACTTCTTCCCCCGCTTTACGTTGTGGCATTGTCCCATGAGATAGACTGCGAGTTGTGTCACTTTACTAGATCGAGGTTGGCCTTGTCCCGTGAGATGGATCGCGATATGTGTCACCTTGATCTAGCACCTAAAGAAGATGTAATAACCTAGAAAATTTCAGATTTTTAAATCTAATTTCTGAAATTTTTAAATTAATCTCGGTTGGAGTTTCGAGAAATACCTTAACAGGTAAATTAAGTCATAAAACGCAGAATTTAGTTTTGGTGATGGTTTTTGAAATTTAAGGTCGGGAATACGAGAATTTAATGAAACACGGGCGGTTAAAACACGTGAGGGCGGTTTGGTAAATTTAATTATTTAAATTAATAAAAGTATGTTGAGTGGAATGCCTTCCCGAAGAAGCCATTCCACTTCGGTGATCTGCGATCCGAACACCCGAGAGAGAGACGCAAGAGAGAGAGGCCGGGAGGGAAACTGCCGACGATTGACTGCCGAGGGAGAGACCCCAGTATGCAGAGTACTCCGACGAGCTGAAAGAAGAAGTTGGTTCGACCTTCCCGCGCTGAAAGACCGAAGGTGAGTTTTCCCTTGTTACGGTTTTGTCGACCGAGCGTGAGGGCTCGATTTCTTCCGTTTCTCGCAACGTTTACCTCGGTATAGGGGGTGGGGTGAGATTGAATTGTAGAAGAGGTTGGATGGGAGATGTTGTGAATCGAGAGGAACCAAAGGTGAGCCCTGTCAGTTTCCTGTTTTGGCAGAGCTTAGTGCTCGGCTTCCTTTCATTTTCTATGAGTTTGGCCGAAGTGTATGAGTGAAATGTGGCTAACTATGTATAGAAATTGTGGAATTTGAATTGAAATCAAAATCGGATTTTTGTTTTCTTTAATAGCAGATTCTGTTTTTGGCCGTTTTGGCCTGGCTTCGGTTGATCGTTTTCAATTCTATTTTTGTAGATAGAATAGGTTGTTATAGGGACGTTTGGCCGCTGAAATCGTTCGATTCCGATATCTGACGCAAAAGTTATACGCGTCGAAAGTTTATGCCAGATTTTGGACCGAGTCAAATTATTGAGCGTTTTTCATAGAATTGTGACGCGTGGTATTAGCATTGCTATTTTTAATGCGTAATGCTAGTTTTTAGTGAGTTTTGGTTGAAAGAAACAAAAATGTGAAATTTGGTTGAAATGGCAGATTCGGTGTTGTTATTTTTCACCTAGCTGGGGCTTATCGTTTTAAAATTAGTCGTAGTATGTTAAACTATATTTCTAAGGAAACATTTAGCCACTTGAATCGCTCGATTCTGATGACGGATGCAAAAGTTATGCGCGTACGAAGTTTAGGCTAGTTTTCGATCGAATCGAATTAGCGACTCGTTGTAGTTGAGCTTTCACTAGAGATGTTAAACGAGCGAGCCGAGCCGAGCCGAGCCTGAAAAAGTTTGGCTCACCGAGCGAGCCGAGCCTAACGAGCCTGCCGAGCCTAACGAGCTGAGCCAAAAAAATTTTCAACCCCAGCCGGCTCGCGAGCCACAAGCCTAACGAGCCGAGCCGAGCCAGCCCAACGAGTGTAACGAGCCGAGCCTAATGAGCTGAGCGTATATAAATATTTTCAACTTATATTAATATAATATAAGTTTTTCAAACACTTTACTATCAGTAAATAATAAAAGCAACTTGAATTGTCTAAGTCGCTCTTTTTCAAGATGATCGTGGTTGGGACGATCCAATTTTTAGAGAAATTAGAACCGGACCACAAAAATTCGATTTTTAAATTTTTGTATCAATAAATCTAAAAATTTTTTCAGAACCGGGCCAGATTTCTGGTCTCGGTTCTGATCCTCCCGTTTTTCTTTTATTCTTCTCTCTCTCTAAACTTGTCTGCAAATTACAATTTAAAAAAATTTCTTTTTTGTAACGCATAATGCGATTTATGTAAAATATCAAAGTCAAAGCCACAAAAAAAGATAAAAAAACATATAGTAAATGACACAATGTAATTAAATAAAAATTGAAATAGAAAATAATCAAATATACACTATAATAATTAGATGTTTTCGCTATCCACTAATTTACACAGTGATTACATTTAGTTCTTAAATTTTCATCATCGTCATCGTTAACAATATTACAATAATTTCAAATATCAGATGTCTTTATTCTTTATCTTTGAATACTAACACTACAACTAGTCATAGAAGAAATCAAAACAGGGTAAAATCTTAAAAATCAACAAACAAAAGAAACAATTAATAAATACAAGATCGTGATTATCACTTGATTCATTGATAGAGTCACCTAATTCAAACAGTAAGTAAAATGGTGTTTTATAGCAAAAAACACAACGTTTTCTCAGCAAAATTTGTCACGACTCAAAAACCATACAGTGTTCAGACCGCAACTCACTAACTTATCTATAATTTTTTATCTTTAAATCAATTGACAACGTTTTGAAATACTTAGATATTTTTTAAATGATTTAATTCGATATCGCATTCGATTAAATTATTATTAAAACTTTAAAAAAAATATTTTTTACTGTTCACGCACTGTTCACATGAACAGTGTTTGAGGGATTGATCGCCCCACTCCAACAAGTGGGGCGATCTATCGCCCCAATATCGCCCTTTGGGGCAATGTAACGCCCCACTTCAGCAAGTGGGGCGATGCAACGCCTCACTGATTGATTTGCATCACCCCACTTCAGAAATTAGGGCAATGCGTCGCCCCTTTTTTTGCGATACATCGCTCTTCGACATACTACAATTATTTCGAATATGATTAATTATAATGAAAGAAAATTAGAAACGAAAGTGCGAAAGAGTTTTCTTTCTTTCTTGCTGAGTTTGGCGCCGCAAAAAAGAGAGAGGGGTGAGCAGAGACAAATAACGAAGAAAGAAGAAATCGGCTGATCGGCGCCGATTTTGACGAAATTAGTCTTAAATCAATCATCTTTTTTATGTTCGTCAACTTTGTGACTAAAAATCCCACCGTAAGTCGAAATTTCTCCCCGATTTTTTTAGTTGAATGTTGGAGCAGCACTATAAACATTGATTTTTGCAAGGGAAAAATAGTTTTGTTTGTAAAAAAATTAAAATTAACTGCCACCGGTGGAAAGAGGGAACGCGTTGGTTCGCGAGCCTAGCCCGCCAAGCTAACGAGCCAAATCGTTGATTCGCTCGTTTGGCTCGGTCTTTAGCGGGGTCACGAGCCGAACGTTTAAGCTCGGCTCGGCCCGCCTCGTGAGACCGGGCCAAGCTCGGCTCGCTACTGTAGCGAGCCGAGTCGCGAGCCGTGCGAGCGGGCTAGCAAGCCAACCCGCTCGTTAAACATCTTTAGATTTCACGGGTTTAGTTAAGGAATGTGATTTGTAGCGTATTTAGTGAATTTTGACACGAATATTGATGAGTGATTTTTATGTTTTAGGTTGAAGCATTTTTGGTGAACCTGTGCGAAGCTTATCACGTCAGGTAAGTAGTGCATGCATATGTTTTGCCCAAGTGGGCCTACACCATAGAACTTTAAGATTTATGTTATTAATTGTGGTGTGCGTGCATATTGTTTGACATGCATTATTTTTTTAAAAGGGAACGAAAATGGTTTTTAACATATTTTTAGTAAGTGGTGAGACGCGTGGCGGTGGTACCATGGATCCTGCTAGTGTGTGGGCTGGTACGTAATCAACCGCGGATTTCGCTTGAGCAGAGGGAGGGCTGGGCCATCACGTGGCGTGTATGTGTCGACGGTGAGAATGATGTACAGTGGTACCGCAGATTCTGCTAGTGTGTGGGCCAGTGCAACACCAGTCGCGGATTCCACTCAAGTAGTGGGCCGGCTGGCCTGTCACGAAATGTGTGTGTGGCAATTGTAACCTCGCTACTTGGGATGTTAGGACGGGAGCGACGTGTTAGAGTGTAGTGTGGCGCGAGGTACACCCTTACCCT
Organism: Begonia peltatifolia; assembly: GCA_022433055.1. NCBI lineage: Eukaryota > Viridiplantae > Streptophyta > Magnoliopsida > Cucurbitales > Begoniaceae > Begonia > Begonia peltatifolia. The sequence continues at coordinate 17,385,545 of CM039517.1, read as the reverse complement.
GATGTGGTTGCTGTGTGGTGATGCGTGTGTGTAGCTTGTGGGCCTCGTTGCTGAGGAGTCCGGGACGGTAGTAACGTGTCAGGGTGTGGGGTGGCGCTAGTTTCATTTTCACCCTGGTGCAGCTGCACTACGCATCATAGATGTGACAACATGAGTGTGATTATAGAAACTGCATGTGATATGATTGCATTGTCGGCTTTTACTTTCATATTGTACTACTTACTGAGCGTCATGCTTATGATGTGTGTTATATGGTGTAGGTGCTGACTATATTGCTGCTGAGCCCCGAAAGCCTAGTCTTGAGGTGTATTACGATTAGCGGCGTGCGACCGAGGCACCAGATTGCAGATTGTTAGGGCGACACGACCCGTCGAAATGGTAGGTGGTAGCTATACTATTGGGGTATTTTCTTTTGTTGTGTTGGGATATATATTTGATTTGACTAGTTGTATAGGCGTCAGCTGTGTAGGGATTTATGAAGTGTTTGTGATTTTGGGTGACACACGCATACTCTTTACATGTAACAGCTTGGTAATGCTCTATACTGTGAGTTTTCTTCATTTGATGGTTGATGGATTGTTGTAATTCATTTCTTTTTAAAACTCTGATTTGGTGGTCTTTGGATAGGTATGCTGGAAATTTTGGGTGAACTGTGTGCAGGTTTAGAATTTTTGGGATAGCCAATCTTTAGGCGTTACTCTGCCAGATTTTTGGGAGAAAGATTGGGTGACGAGAAGTTATGGAATAGGTTGCAGTGTGCACGGTGGTATACTAGTGGAGTGGCGGTGTACGTGGGAGTGTGGCGGCCCTGCAGGTGCGCGGGGCACGCGGCCCTGCAGGTGCGCACCGGTCATGCGGCGTCGGCTGAGGGCATACGTACGGACGTGCTGTACGGAGGCAGGGTGCGTGGAGCATGCGGCGCTGTGAGCGTGCACGCGACGCGGTGATGTTGAGTTGGTGCGCGTGGCACCGATAGAGTGCGCATGGGGGGTCGAAGTGGGGACGTGGGCGCGCAGCACCGAATTTGTGTAGTTCGAGGTGTGTGTTGGACTTCTTCCTAGAATTTCAAGTTTTATTGTATTATTCTTAAAACTACCTTAAATTATCTTTTTCGCTGCATATTTTAAATTAAGAAATTATGTGTTTCCTCTTCGGGGCGCGAGTTGTTTCGAATCGAGTCGAAAATTTTTATACTTGCAAATGTTCTTTTGAATATTATTTGAAAATGAAAGTAGTATTAAATTAAGTGAGTTCGCATCAAGTTTCTATATGTAATGGTGTGTAGACGTAGGGAGCGCACCAGGAACGTGTAGGTTCTCGGGGCGTTATAGTTACGGTATCAGAGCCACGAGGTCGTCGTTGTTCAGAGCATTACCTAACAGCGCCAGCCGCTGCACGGGAGCACTCCACCAATTATAAGTGTTTAGATTTAATTTTATTGTAATACTAATGTGAGTTTTCTATATTTTAAAGGTAGAAAATATCAAAAGAGGCGAGGGGCAGAGATCGACCATGACGAGAGACGCATATAGTTGTGGGTGATATGGATGATACCGTCTGGCAGCTTACCGAATTAGTTTACTGCCAGTCTCAGCAGCTGAAGAGATTTATGAGCAGCGACGACCAGGGTCAGTCTAGTGCCCAGAGTTCGGCTGACAGAGGGGGTGATAGGCTACATAGACTTAGACCCTCAACTTTTGACGGGTCATCTCCGGATCCTCTCAGTGCTGAGGAGTGGATACGTAACATGGAGAGGAGGATCAGTTATGCAAAGGTGGAGGAGCATGACAAAGTGTCTAGTGCGACATTCTATCTAGATAAGGATGCTAGCCATTGGTGGGATATCGTAGTGGCCACGAGAGACGTGGGGGCCATGACCTGGGAGGAGTTCAGGTTGGTGTTCTTCGGTAAGTATTTCAGCCACTCTATCAGAACACGGAAGATGGTGGAGTTTGTACAGCTCAGGTAGACCGGCATTGTGGCTGAGTATGTCCGAAAGTTCGAGGCTTTGACATAGGTTGCGGGGCATTTGGTGAGCCTCGTCGAGAATAAGAAGCAACAGTTTGTACAGTGCCTGAAGCCAGATATTTATATGGGCATGCGGATTACGGGGACTCAAGGCATGCTATACAAAGAGGTGGTAGCGAAGGCCCTTGATATTGGGCAGGCTCGGGCGAAGCTTCCTAGTTATAGAGAGGTACCCAAGGAATAGACTCCGAGATCATTCAGAGAGTCACTGCCACAGTCGAGCCGAGAGGGGGCATACATGCAGAAGGGCCTGAAGAGGCGTAGTGACAGTTCCAGCAGCCAGAGGAGCACCAAGAGACCGCAGGGGTCGGGACAGTTTCTAGTGTGCCTGAAGTGTCAGAGCAGTCACCCTGGCGAGTGCAGAGTGGGCCCAGTGCGGTGTTATAACTGTGGCGAGGTGGGCCAGATGTGTAGAGAGTGCTAGAAGCCGCGTCAGAACCATTGGTTCAACTGCAATAAGGTGGGACACTTTGCCAACAGATGCCCAGCTGCGAGCAAGACGTCAGTGAGAGTTGCACCGAGGGTCTTTGCCCTTTTTGAGCCAGATGATACTGCCCAACCATCAGTGATTGCAGGTAACATTTTTGTTTCTGGTGTGGCGGCTTATACCTTGATTGATATGGGCGCTACACGCTCGTTTGTGTCGACGAATTTCGTTGTTAATACAAATTTAGAGTTTAGCCCCGCCGGACGACATTATGATGTGACCTTGCCATCAATGGAACATTTGTATTCAGAACAGGTGGTGCGTGGCAATGTGGTGACAATGGGGAAAAAGCAGTTATATGCCAAGCTAGTCATACTCCATATGAGCAGCTATGAGATGATCTTGGGAATATATTGGCTGTTCAGACATCATGCCTAGATTGACTGCAAGACTAGAGAGGTTTATTTTCAGCACCGGACGGGGAAAGCTACACATTCAAAGCAGGTAAAGGTTTTGCCAGGATTTCTGCTATCTTTTCTCGGCAGACTCCACGGTTGTTGGACAAGGGTTTTTAGGGGTTTTTGGCAAGTGTTAGGGATGCACAGTCACAGGGTGATATCCGATTACAGGATATCCTTATTGTGCAGGAGTTCCCGGGGGTGTTTCGTAATGATTTGCCAGAGCTGCCCCCTAACAGGTAGATCGAATTCGAGATAGATGTTTTTCTAGGTGCTGAGTCAGTGTGCAAGAATCCGTACAGGTTATCACCTACTGAACTTAAAGAGCTGAAGGCTCAGTTGGAAGAGCTGACGGATAAGGGCTTTATATGCCCTAGTTTTTCACCTTGGGGCGCACCAGTTCTATTCGTCAAGAAGAAAGACGGATCCATACGTATGTGTATTGACTATCGGGAGCTGAATAAGTTGACGGTGAAGAACAGGTATCCATTGCCGAGAATTGATGATTTGTTTGATCATCTACAGAGTGCCCGGGTGTTTTCTAAGATCGACCTGAGGTCCGGTTATCACCAGTTGAAGGTAAAGGGTGAGGATGTACCGAAGACGGCCCTTAGGACGAGGTACAAACATTTTGAGTTCCTGGTTATGTCACTCGGGTTGACCAATGCCCCTGCAACATTTATGGATCTGATGCACCGAGTGTTTAGTGAGTACCTGGACAAGTTTGTGATCGTGTTTATCGACGACATCCTGATTTATTTGCGGAGTGAAGAGGAGCACAAAGAGCACTTGAGGACCGTATTGACTATTCTGAGCCCGCATCAACTGTATGCTAAGTTCTCTAAGTGCGAGTTTTTGCTGGACAGGATTCACTTCTTGGGGCACGTTATTTCCTCTAATGGTATTTCAGTTGATCCGATGAAAGTTCAGGCTGTAAAGAAGTGGCCGCGGCTGACCAGTGCTAGCGAGATACGTAGTTTTCTTGGGGTTGGCTGGATATTATCGGAGATTCATTGAGGGGTTCTCCAACATCTCAGCTCCCTTGACCTGGCTGACCAGAAAGAATGCGAAGTATGAATGGACTGACAATTGTGAAGATAGTTTTCAGACACTGAAGCGGAAGTTGACTACAGCTCCTATACTGATGCTACCCGTGGAAGAAGAGAAGTTCTGCATTTATTGTGAAACCTCCAGGATTGGTTTGGGGTGTGTTTTGATGCAAAGTGGGAGAGTCATTGTCTATGCCTCTAGGCAGTTAAAGGCTTACGAGCAAAATTATTCCACTCACGATTTAGAACTGGCGGCAGCTGTATTCGCACTCAAGATTTGGAAGAATTATCTATATGGATAGCAGTGCGAGATTTACTCAAACCATCAGAGCTTGAGGTACATTTTCACGTAGAAGGAGCTGAATTTGAGACAGAGAAGATGGCTCGAGCTGGTCAAGGATTACGATGTGGAGATCAAGTACCACCAGGGAAAGGTAAAATAAGGTGGCAGACGCCTTTAGACAGGTGACAGCTTCGATTTCTGCCATGACTTCGATGGGGCCTATTGAATTGATGACAGAAATACAGAGTTTTGGCCTGTAGGTAGTTTCTGATCTGGCAGCCACTCTTTCGGCTTTGTCGTTGAGGCCAACTATTCTAGACAGGATTAGGCAGGCCAGGAGACTGACTCGTAGTGTAGTGAGCTGAAAGCGAGTATGGAGGCCATGCCTAATTCTAAGCTCCGCTATTCGGAGGACGGGATTCTGAAATTTTGGGAGAGGTGGTACGTCCTGAAGGATGAGGAGCTGAGGAAGAAGATATTATCAGAGGCTCATTCATCTTCATTCTCTGTGCATCCCGGAAGCACTAAGATGTATAGGGATTTGAAGCAGCACTATTGGTGGCTGAACATAAAGCGAGCGGTGGCTGAGTATGTTGAGACCTGCGTAGTCTGCCAGCAGGTGAAGGCGGAACATTAGCGACCGTCTGGGATGCTCCAACCATTGCCAATACCGGAGTGGAAGTGGCAGTGAGTCACTATGGATTTTGTGGTGAGACTGCCGAGAACTGCCAAGGCCCATGATGCTATTTGGGTGATTGTAGACAGGTTGACAAAGTTGTCTCACTTTATGCCTGTGAGGATGACTTATACCATGTATCAGTTTGCCCAGTTATATATTCAGGAGATAGTCAGACTACATGGGATTCCAGTGTCGATTGTTTCAGACCAAGACCCCAGATTCACGTCCAAGTTTTGGAAAAGTCTGCATAAGGCCATGGGCACCAGATTAGATTTCAGTACGATCTTTCATCCTCAGACCGACGGGAAGTCAGAGCGGACTATACAGATTCTAGAGTACATGCTCAGTGTCTGTGTGTTGTAGTTTCAAGCGGCTTGGAGTAAGTTGTTACCGTAGTGGAGTTCTCGTATAATAATAGCTATCAGTCCATTATTGGTATGGCGCTGTACGAGGCCCTCTACGGGAGGAAGTGCAGGTCGCCATTGTATTGGGATGAGGTTAAGGAGGCCCGATTGATAGGTTCTGAGATTTTATAGCACATTGTCGACAAAATTTCTGTGATACGGAAGAAAATTGAAGCGGCTCAGAGTCGACAGAATAGTTATGCAGATAAGAGGCGTCGGGAGTTGGAGTTTAGTGAGGGCAACGAGTTATTCCTAAAGATCTTGCCGTTCAAGGGAATGGTGAGGTTCGGAAAGCGAGGAAAGCTCAACCTTCGATTTGCGTGGCCATTATTGATGGCCAAGAGGATTTGGTAGAACTGCGTACCAGCTTCAGTTGTCCTCGTCGATAGATGCCATCTGTAACGCCCCGAAAACCCTACCTATTTACGGTTTGCTACTGCTCTGATACCAACTTCTGTACTCGTATCCCAAAAATTTCGTACAATTTTGAAACTTTTATTCCTCGACTTAAAATGACATTTTTGAAAACATTTTAATCAGCAGTGCAAAGAAAAATTCATTTAAAATCGGTTTAAATAAACTTCACATTTTAAAACATAAAATCAAATAGAACGGTCGACACCAGCAAACGCCGGTCGACACTTAAGTGGTCTCGGGCTTTTCATCGGTCGACACCGGAAACACCAGTCGACACTACATTGCTCTTGGGTCTTTTCAACGATCGATACTAGGAATCACCGGTCAACACTTATACATTCATTTCAAAGAGTGGTAGACACCTGCTTACACAGGTCGACACTCTGATTCTCTCTGTCCGGGTAGGTCGACCCCCGTGGTCGACACCGCTACCATTTTTACATAGACCAGTCGACAACTACAGCCATGAGTCGACACCTACTTCGGCTCTGCCTGCATCGGTCGAACCTCACGGTCGACACCCACCTCCTATTTTACACGGACCGATCGACACATATCGACTTCGGTCGACAACTTACACCAGTATAAGTAAAAATTCAAACTAGTTCATTTAAAAACGCACGGCAAACATTCCTCCATCAAATTCACGGTGTAAAACTTATATTTTAAAAACATCACTTCTCCAAATAAATTTCAAAATAACATGATTTTTCCTCAATTTACGACTGTACCCGTAGTACGCTACCTATAAACTCAAAATCTATACATCGTCATTCAACTCAAAACACTTACAAAATCTCACCTTCTGACTCGCCGTGGTCGTGTCGCCTCAACAACTGCTTGTACCAGCATACGATATCCTCCGCCAACACCGACCTAGGTATGCTCATCACCTAGCAACTCACCGGAAAGCTCGTCGTCACCTACACCACGGAACACAAAACGTAACCCTAATCCTTAACAAGTATGGAATATGGATTAAAATCAATGCACACTCAACCCCTAACACATGCAGTTTCTACGCTTTGTTTCGTTTTCGTTTTCATTATTTACATATTCCACTTTCACGTGTGAGTCAGGTATGCGCACATCCTGCTACAATTAGGACAACCACACCATGACCCACGGAGCGAGATTGAAGGCACACATCGTGATCACACACGGATTGGCCAAACCAAATCTTCTCCTAACAGCGATCATAGAACCCATTATTGGTTTCTCACTAGCACGTTCGACGAGGCGTTCGCAAACCGTGTCATCTTATGCACATTCATCCATGGGAACCCTCGAGTGCTTTCTCACTAACACGTTAACGACGAAGCGTTCACCCATGCGTTGTAAATCTTTTCTTATCTAATAACGTTTCATATGCACAATTCATAACATGCTCAAAACTTGTGCTTTCGTAGTTCAAAACCATGATGCAAGACAACACATATGCAAAACGATCAACCCAAACGACAAAACAAACAATCAAGCAGACAAACAATTCTACCATTCCATGGTGTAGGCCCGAAGGCAATTCACAAGCAATCCATCACTTACCTGGTGTTCTCGAAATCTTTTCGTGCTTCGTAACTTGGTGCTATAACTGAAATACCTATAAAATTATACATCCGTCACTTATAACTCATTAAATTGATAACTCCCTATCTTAAAGGTCATAATTCATGCTAAAACCAAAACTCTTCAGTAAACCTAAAATCCCGCACAATTTTCGTCCAACTTCGGAAATTCACAACTTCTCTAATAGTCATCCGAATTGGACAATTCAAAGTACTACAGTTTCCTGATCATGTCTGGTTTCCTATGGTTTCATCCATTTCCCATTCGGATATCCGAAACTTGGCCGGACGTGACCGGACGGATACTGCTCCACAATTCGAGCGTTCGGCTATCCCAACGCTACATCTTTCTCATCAATTCTCAAAATCTACTCCTATCTCTATCATAAGCGGCAATATGCGGATAGAAATCGACTATACATTCAATTTCCTACTAGGTTTTTCACCGAAACACCAGATAACCTAGCTAACTCTGTTTTTTGTCGTTAAAACCACTAACATACTAACTATCTACCAATAACTAGCTAAAACATACCGTATATTTGAAGATTGACAGAAGAACTGAGGAGAATCGATCGCCGATCGCTTCACGTGGGAGAAGAAGAAACGAGAGAGAGAGGGGAAGTTGGCAAGAACACTTGTTCTTCTTCTCAGTTTATTATTATTTTTTTATATTATTTTCCTAATTACCAAACTGCCCTCCACCCTTAACTGTTTCATAATTCTGTGATTCCGTCCGATTGCAGTTGGATTCTTAATTTTTTTTCTCTTCTCCATTAGCATTGAAAAAATGTTTTACTTAGTGCAGAAATTCTCCGTTATTAATTCGGGCCAAAACTCCACCAATTATAATTACAAAAATCTATAACTAATTTAAACGGAAATTCCGGATATTACATTCCACCCTAATTAAAAAAAATTTTATCTCTGAAATTCGCTACCGAAACAACTCAGGATAACGTTCCATCATATCCTGTTGTCTTTCCCAAGTTGTCTCCTCCACATTATAGTTACGGCACAATACCTTCACCAGCGGAATGTCCTTGTTAGGTAATGTCTTCAATGTATAATCCAAAATCTCCACTGGCTTTTACTCGTATGCTAAGGTTGGTTGTACTTCAATCTGCTGCTAGACCACAACGTGCTACGAATCTCTGAGACACTTTCTTAGAATCGACACGTGGATAACATTATGTACTTCTTCCATGGAAGTTGACAGTTCTAGTTGATACGTAGCCCTTCCAATTGTCTTTGTGCTTGGGAATGGTGCAATGTATCTTGGGCTCAATTTACCCTTCCTCCCGAACCTCATTACGCCTTTAAACGGTGAAACTTTTAGGAAAACTTCATATGCTACTTCAAATTCCAATTCTCGTCTCCTTCCATCGTCATAGCTCTTTTATCTACTTTGAGCTGTCAATATCCGCTGCCGAATAACTTTAATCTTTGTCGTGGTTTGCTGCCTAATTTCTGGACCAATCAAACCAACTTCACCGACTTTATCCCAATATAGGGGCGATTTGTACTTTCTTCCATATAAGGCTTCGTAAGAGGCCATACCTATCGTATGCTGATAGCTATTATTGTACGAGACTTCGACCAAGGGAAAATACTTGCTCCACGAACCCTGGAACTCTAGTACGCGACTCGAAGCATATCCTCCAAAATCTAAATAGTCCGTTCAGATTGTCCGTCGGTCTGAGACTGAAAGACCATACTGAAATTTAGTCGTGTCTCCATTGCTTTGTGCAGACTCTTCCAAAATTTTGATGTGAATCTTGGGTCCTTATCCGACACAATCGAAATCGGCACTCCATGCAATCTTAGTATCTCCTGAATGTACAGGTTAGCAAATTGGTACATATTGAATGTCATCTTCACCGGTAGGAAATGAGCGGATTTGGTCAAACGAACCACGATCACCCACACCGCGTCAAATCCCTTTACCGTCCGGGGTAATCCAACAACAAAATCCATGGATATTTGATCCCACTTCCATTCTAGAATCGACAATGGTTGCAACTTTCCAGTAGGTCTCTAATGCTCAACGTTGATCTGTTGGCAGATCAGGCATGTCTCTACGTACCGTGCCACAAACGTCTTCATACCAGGCCACCAATAATGTTGCCTAAGGTCCCTCTACATCTTGGTGCTTCCGGGATGAACTGAAAACCTTGAGGAGTGCGCTTCAGAAAAAACTTCTTCACAAAGTTGACCATTGTTCGGAACATACCATCTATTACGGAACTTCATAATCTCGTCATTTGAACAGCTGAACTCGTTTCTGTCATCAGATATTATGCCCGACTTAAATTCATTGCACCTTGGATCATCTCGTTGGGCTTCTCTAATTCTCTCAAGAATCGATGATTTCAGAGATAATGCTGCTAATTCTACTGCCACATCTAAGACTAGCTCCAAATTAAATCTTTGAAATTCTGTACTCAATTCTTTAGACATCTCTGCATACATCACTGAAGCTGAGGTCGAAATCTGGCTTAACGCATCGGCCACTACATTGGCTTTGCCGGGGTGGTATTTGATCTACAGGTTATAGTCCTTCACGAGCTCCAACCACCGCCTCTGCCTCATATTTAGCTCCTTTTGAGTGAAGATATACTTGAGATTCTTGTGATCTGAGTATACCTCACATTGCTGTCCATAGAGATAGTACCTCCAGATCTTTAGCGCGAACACAATTGCCACTAATTCCAAATCATGGTTTGGATAATTTCGCTCATAAGGCTACCTTGAAACATACGCGATCACTTTTCTGTCCTGCATCAAGACACAACCTAATCCGATCCTATAAGCATCGCAGTAAATGCTGAACTTGTCATCCATCACCGGAAGTGTCAATACTGGATTTGTAGTCAATTTCTACTTCAGTATCTTGAAACTGTGCGCACAGTCTTCTGACTATACATACTTGACTCTCTTTCTTATCAAACGCGTTAGGGGCGCTGCAATCCTTGAAAACCTCTCAATAAACTTCCTGTAGTAGCCAGCTAACCCTAAAAAGCTTCGAATCTCGCTGACACTCTTTGGTTGAAGCCATTCATTGATCAACTGTATCATAGCTTGATCCACCGATATTCCTCCACCGGAAATCACATGTCTGAGGAAATAGACCTTATCCAGCCAGAATTTGCACTTGGAGAACTTCGCATACAGCCAATGCTGCTTTAAAGTCTCCAGAACCACCTTCAAATGCACCTTATATTATTCTTTGTTACGAGAGTAAACCAAGATATCGTCGATAAATACAATGACGAACTTATCTAGATACTGTTGGAATACCCGATTCATCAGGTCCATAAAAATGGCTGGGGCATTTGTCAGTCTGAACGACATCACAAAAAATTCATAGTGTCCGTATCTAGTCCGAAAAGCTGTCTTTAGGATATCCGGCGATCTAACCTTCAGTTGATAATACCCCGATCTCAAGTGTATCTTCGATAAAATCCGAGCTCCTTGGAGTTGATCAAATAAGTCATCTATCCTCGGCAATGTATACTATTCTTTATGCTTAGCTTATTTAGCTCTCTGTAGTCAATACACATTCGAATCGATCCATCTTTCTTCTTCACAAACAGTACTGGTGCACCCTATGGTGAAAAGCTCGGGCGTGTGAGTACTTTCTCCAATAGTTCTTCCAATTGCTTTTTCAACTCCTTCAATTCAGGGGGAGCCAACCTATAAGGGCTTTTCGATATTGGCTCCGCACCAGGATATGTGTCAATCACAAATTCGATTTCCCGGTCTGGGGGTAAACTAGGCAAATCGTCTAGGAACATGTCAAGAAACTCACTAACTACCATAATATCCTGTCGTTTTACCTCCACGCGAAATTGAGTGTCTATAATTGTTGCGAGGAACAAAAATGTTCACCCATTAATAATTTTTTAGCCTTGATGGGTGCCATTACAGACAGCTTCTCCACATTACTCATAACTTGCAGCGAATGTTTTGCACCATCTGCGAGTTGGAAATTAACGGTTCTAGCCCTACAATCGATCGTTGCGTAGTGCTGAAACAACCAATACATGCCCAATACAACGTCATAGCCAGTTATCCCCATCACAATCAATTCAGCGGGCATAGTTTTAGTCCCAACTGATATGACGCTGCCACGCACCACTTGATCTGAGTACATGCATTCACCAGATGGCAGACTCACTTCATATGCACACCCAACGGGTTTTGCCCACAAATTCACTTTCACCACAAAAGCCATAGCAAAAAAGGAGTGTGACGCTCCTGAATCTATCAACGTAAATGCAGGTTCTGTATCAACTAGTACAGTACCTGAAATAATGGCTGGTCGATCTTCCTTCTCGGGCTCTATCATGGCAAAGATCCTGGGCGTCATCTTGACTATATCCTTATTTGCTCCGGGGCAATCCCTGGATATGTGGCCGGTCTCATTGCAAGTGAAACACCGGTTGACCCTCGGCTTTGTGCAGTTTCGAAAAATATGACCAACTTCATTGCAATTACAACACTTGTCTGCAAATTGCCCGCACTCTCCCGGGTGGCTCTTCAAGCACTTCGGACACTGTGGGTACCTGCTTTGCATTTGTGGCTTCTTTCCTCCCCTTGAATCATCCACCATGCCGCCTGGCCATTTGGTTCCAGAAAAAGATCCTCCCTTGCTCGTCTGCGGTGTGATCTAATTAAAGAATCTCCTGGTGGTCTCTCCTTGTCTTACACATTTGGCTTCTGCTCCCTCCACTGCCAGTGCTTTAGCCACGACTCGTGCATACGATACTCCCTCGGTCCTGGAAATTGTTACACCTCTATATATCTCCAACTTCAGCCGTTGCAAAAACTGCAGCACCTTTTCTTATTCATTACTCACCAACTGGCTTGCAAATCTAGACAGCGACTCAAACTGTATGACATATTCGGCTACTGGCCCAGTCTGCTTTAACTACAAGAACTCCAATCTCTTCGCAGCTTGTACCGTCCAGTTGTAGTAGTTGTCATAAAACATTTCTTTAAATCCTTTCCAGGTCAAGTCCCTACTAGCTATGGTGGTCTCCACTGTCTCCTATCAACTTTGTGCATCGTTTGAGAGGTGAAACGTCGCACATGTAACAATATTTCCTTCCTCCACGTTGGCATACTTGAACATATTCTCCATGCTGCAGATCCACCTTTCCGCAGCCGTTGGATCTGTCATTTGGCCCTCAAACGTCGGAGGCTTCAATTTTCTTAACCTCTCGCCACTAGAGTTTGCTCCATGACTCCCATGTCCCTGACTCATAGCATTCCCAACTATTGGGACTGCCTGTTGACTAACTCGGTCAGCCGTCTGATCGTAGCCGAGTTATCATCACTCTCTGGTCCTACCGCCTCTCTTGGTATTCTAGGTTGCCTCGGTCGTCTATCCATTTCAGCTAATTCCTGTACAAGATTAGCATAATCTAGCCTTACTCACAATCTAACTAAAATAAACAACTATTTATAGTTGGTGGAGCACGTTGCATGGCAGTCGGCATTGTTGGGTAATTCTTTGAACGATATGACCATAATGGCTCTTATACCAACTCTTGTAACGCCCCTGAAACCTTACCTATTTACGGTTCGCTACTGCTCTGATACCAACTCCTGTACTCGTATCGCAAAAATTTCGTAAAATTTTGAAACTTTTATTACTCGACTTAAAATGACATTTTTGAAAACATTTTAATCAGCAGTGCAACGAAAAATCCATATAAAATCGATTTAAATAAACTTCACATTTTAAAACATAAAATTAAAGATAACGGTCAACACCAGCAAGCGCCGATCGACACTTAAGTGGTCTCGGGTTTTTAATCGATCGACACCAGAAACACCGGTCAACATTACATTGCTCTGACGTCCATTCAACGGTCGACACTAGTAATCACCAGTCGACACTTATACATTCATTTCAGATAGTGGTCGACACATGTTTACACAGGTCGACACTCTGATCTTCTCTGTCCGCATAGTTCGACCCTCGCGGTTGACACCGCTTCCATTTTTACATAGACCGGTCGACACCTACAGCCATGGGTCAACACCTACTTCGGCTCTACCCGCACCGGTCGAACCTCACGGTCGACACCCACCTCCTATTTTACACGGACCGGTCGACACATATCGATTCCGGTCGACACCTTACACCAGTATGAGTAAAAATTCAGACCAGTTCATTTAAAAACACACTGCAAACATTTCTCGATCAAATTTACGAAGTAAAACTTATATTTTGAAAACATCACTTCTACAAATAAATTTCAAAACAACATGATTCTTCCTCGATTGACGACTATACCCGTACCACGCTACCTATAAACTCAAAATCTATACATCGTCATTCAAACCAAAACAGTTACAAAATCCAACCCTCTGACTCGCCATGGTCGTGTTGCCCCAACAACTGCCTGCACCGGCACACGACGTCCTCTGCCAACACCAACCTAGGTATGCCCATCACCTAGCAATTCACCGGAAAGCTCGTCGTCACCTACACCACGGAACACAAAACGTAATCCTAATGCTTAGTAAGTATGGAATATGGATTAAAATTAATGCTCACTGAACCCCTAACACATGCAGTTTCTATGCTTTGTTTTATTTTTGTTTTCATTATTTACATATTCCACTTTCACGTGTGAGTCAGGTAGGCGCACATCCTGCTCCACTCAGGACAACCACACCATGCCCACGGAGCGAGATTGAAGGCACACATCGTGATCACACACGGAACGACCACACCAAATCTCCTCCCAACAGTGATCATAGAACCCTATAGTGCTTTCTCACTAGCACGTTAACGAGGAGGCATTCGCAAACCGTGTCATCTTACGTACATTCATCCATGCAAACCCCTTAGTGCTTTCTCATTAGCACGTTAACGACGAGGCGTTCACCCATGCGTTGCAAATCTTTTCTTATCTGATTGCCTTTCATATGCGCAATTCAAAACATGATCAAAGCTCGTTCTTTCGTAGTTCAAAACCATGATGCATAACAACACATATGCAAAACCATCAACCGAAACAACAAAACAAACAATCAAGCAAACAAACAATTCTACTATTCCATGGTGTAGGCCCAAAGGCAATTCATAAGCAATCCATCATTTAACTGGTGTTATCGAAATCTTTTCGTATTTCGTAACTTGGTGCTCTAACTGTAATACCTATAAAATTATACATCCGGCAATTATAACTCATTAAATTCATAACTCCCTATCTTAAAGTTCCTAATTCATGCCAAAACCAAAATTCTGCACTAAACCCGAAATCCTGCACAATTTTCGTCCAAATTCAGAAATTCACAACTTCTCCAATACTCATCTGAATTGGATGGTTCAAAGTAATACGATTTTTCTGAGAACGTATAGTTTCCTATGGTATCATCTATTTCCAATTTGGACATCCATAACTTGGCCAAACGTGGCCAGACAGATACTGCTCTACAATTCGAGCGTTTGGCTATCCCAACGCTACATCTTTCTCATCAATCCTCAAAATCTACTCCTATCTCTATCTTAAGTGGTAATATACGGATAGAAATCGACTCTACATTTAATTTCCTTCTAGGTTTTTCACCGAAACACCTGATACCCTAGTTAACTCTATTTTTCATCGTTAAAACCACTAACATACTAACTATCTACCAAGAACTAGCTAAAATATACCGTAGATTCGAAGATTCACAGAATAACTGAGAAAAATCGATCGTCGATTGCTTCACGCGGGAGAAGAAGAAACAAGAGAGAGAGGGGAAGTTGGCTGGGAAGAAGAACACCGATGGTGTTGTTCTTCTCAGTTTATTATTATTTTTTTTATTATTTTCCTAATTACCAAACTGCCCTCCACCGTTAATCGTTTCATAATTATGTGACTTCGTCCGATTACGGTTGTATTTTTAATTTTTTTCTCTTCTCCATTAGCTCTAAAAAAATCTTTTACTTATAGCAGATATTCTCCGTTATTAATTCGGGCCAAAACCCCACCAATTATAATTACAAAAATCCATAACTAATTTAAACAAAAGTTTCGGCTGTTACACCATCTATGATGTTTTCCATGTCTCGATGGTGAGTAATTGAATTCGCGATTCCTCTCAAGTAGTGCCACAACAGGATATAGAGATACAACCGACGCTGCCCTACGAGAATAAGCTAGTGAAGATATTGGGATCTGCTGTGAAAGTACTGCGCAACAATGAGATTCCTTTAGTCAAGGTGTTGTGGCGCAATCATGGTGTGTAGTATACTACTTGAAAGCGGCGTAAAGACATGGAGCGCCAGTATCCCAACTTATTCAGTACATAAATTTTGGGGACAAAATTCTTATAAGATGGGAGGGAAGTAATAACCCGGAAAATTTTGGATTTTTAAATATAATTTCTGAAATTTTTAAATTAATCTCGGTTGTAGTTTTGAGAAATACCTTAACGGGTAAATTAAGTCATAAAACTTGGAATCTAATTTTAGTGATGGTTTCAAAATTTAAATTCGGGAATACGATAATTTAACGAAACACGGGCGGTTAAAACATGTGAGGGTGTTTTGGTAAATTTAATTATTTAAATTAAAAAAAATATGTTAAGTTGAATGGCTTCACGAAAAAGCCATTCCACTTCGATGATCTGCGAGCTGAACCCCCGAGAAGAGAGATGAGAGAGAGAGAGGCCAGGTGTAATAACCCGAAAATTTTGAATTTTTTTAAATTTAATTTCCGAAACTTTTAATTTAAGTTCGGTTGGAGTTTCAGAAAATATTTAACGGGAGAATTAAATTATAAAACTCGGAGTCTGCTTTTGTGATGGTTTTCAGAATTTAAAGTCAGGAGGTCGTGAATTCAACGAGATTACGAACGATAAAAACCCGTGAGGGCAATTTGGTAATCTTTTATATAAAAAAAAAAAAGAAATTGTTATAACAACCGAATGGCTTCGGGAGGAAGCCATTCGGCTGTTACGCCTTGGCACCGAGAGAACTGAGAGGGAGACACGAGGGAAGGAGGAATTTTGAGCTCCGATCTTCGGCCGACGAACGTGAGCGTGGGAGAAACGGCCGGCGACGAGGTACTCGGTTGTGTCTTGTTCTCCCTTCGACCGAGTGCACAACGATAACGCGGTAAGCCCTTCCCCTTTTGCTGCGTGTTTTTTTTCTATTTTTCTATTTTGGCCGAGCTTGGCACTCAGCCTGCTCTCATTGTCGAGGAAATTGGCCGCAATGTTGGAATGGATAAGAGGGAAGTGCCGTGAATTGAAGGGAAACCGAAGGTGAGCCCTATCGGTTTCCCTGTTTGGCCGATCTTGGTGCTCGGCCGCCTTTCAATTCCGGTGAACTTGGTCGAGGGGTATGAGTGGAATGTGCCTAGTTGTGTAAGGAAATTATGAAATTCGAATTGAAATCAAGAATCAAACTTTTTTTTTTAGGGGGCAGCTTCTGTTTTTGGCCATTTCGGCCTATGTTCGGTCGATCGTTTTAAATCCTATTTTAGTGGGTTTAAATAGGTGGTTAGAGGAACATATGGCCGCTGGAATCGTTCGATTCCGATATCCGACGCAAAAGTTATGCACGTCAGAAGTTTATGTCGGATTTTGTTCCAAGTCAAATTAGTGAGCGTTTTCCGTAGAATTTCAGCATGTGATAGTGGCATGGCTGTTTTGGTGCGTAAAGCTAAATTTGAGTGAGTTTTGGTTGAAGAAAAACAAAAATGTGAAATTGGATAAAAATGGCAGATTCAGTTTTTGGTGTTTTTCACCTGTCTGTGGCCTACCATTTTAAAATCCGTCTCAGTATGTTAAACTAGGTTTCTAAGAGGACGTTTAGCCACTTGAATCGTTCGATTCCATTAACAGACGCAAAAGTTATGCGCGTCCGAACTTTAGGCTGGTTTTCAGCCAAACCAAATTGGTGACCCGTTTTAATTGGAATTTCATGAGTTTGATTAAGAGATGTCGTTTTTAGCTATTTGATGAATTTTGAAGCGAGATTGATAAGTGTTTCGTTGTGTTTTAGATTGAGACACTTTTTGGCGGATCTGTACGTCGAGTGAGCTTGGGACGCCACATAAGTAGTGCATGCATGCGTTTTGCCCAAGTGGGCCTACACTGTAGAACTTTAGGGTTTATGTGATTGATTGTAGTGTGCGTGCGTATTGTTTGACATGCATCATATTTTAAAAATGTGAACGAAAATAGTTTTGAGCATGTTTTGAGTATGTGGTGAGACGCGTGGCGGTGGTATCGCGGATCTTGCTAGTATGCGGGCCGATGCTTCACCGAGGAGTGGGTCGGCTGGGCCGTCATGAGGCGTGAATGTGTTGACGGTGAGGGTGATGGGCAGTGGTACCGCGGATCCTACTAGAGTGTGGGCCGGTGCAACACCTGTCGCGAATTCCGCTCGAGGAGTGGGCCGGCTGGGCTGTCGCGAAACGCATGTGTGGCAACTGTGGCCCTGCGCTGGGGAGGCTGGGATTGGGGCGACGTGTTAGGGTGTACTGTGGCGCGAGGTACACCCTCACCCTCATGTGATTGCTGTGTGGTGATGCGTGTGTGTAGCTTGTGGGCCTCGTTGCTGGGGAGTCCAGGACAGTGGCGACGTGTCACGGTGTGGGGTGGCGTTAGGTTCCTCCTTACCCTGGTGCGGCTACACTACGCGTCACAGATGTGACAGCATGAGTGTGAATGTAGAGAGTGCATGTGATAGGATTGCATTGTCGGCTTTTACTTTCATATCTCATTACTTACTGAGCGTTAGACTTATGTTGTGTGTTCTGTGGTGTAGGTGCTGACGATATTGCTGGTGAGCCTCGAGAGACTAGTCTTGAGGCATAGGATGGTTGGCGGCGTGCGATCGAGGCACCGGACGGCAGATTTTGTTAGGACGACCTGACCCGTGGTGGTGGTAGGTGATGGTGAGATGCTTTGGGTTGTTATTTTGTGTCGGGTATTTATGCGGATAGAGGAGTTCGTATAGTTGTCGGTTGTACAGGATTGTATAGAGAGGTTGTAGTGTTTTGGGGATGCGTACGTATTTTTATATGTTAGAGTATGACATTGCTCTATACTGTGATTTTTCTTCATTTGTAGTTGATGGATTTCGTTGTCTTTAAACTCTGATTTTGTTATGGAGACCCTCTGGATGGTTGATAGATATATACTGTTGGTGTTTGGTGAACTGTGTGCAGGGTTTAAATTTTGGAGATAGCTAGGTTTTAGGCATTACTCTACCGAAATTTTGGGAGAGAGGTTGGGAGTCGAGAGGATATAGAATAGGTTGGGATGTGTACAATGAATGCTAGAGAAGTGTAGATGAGCGTGGGAGTGTGGCGTGATCGCAGGTGCGCGGGGCACGCGTCCCTGCGGGTGCTCACGGGTCGTTCGGCGCCAAGTGAGGGCATGCATGCGGACGTACTGTACAGAGGCAGGGTGCGTGGGGCACGCAGTGATGTGTGCATGCGCGAGATGCGGTGATGTTGAGTTGGCGCGTGCGGCATCGTGAGGGTGTGCGCAGAGCATCGAAGTGGGGGACGTGGGTGCGCGGCACCAGATTTGTGTAGTTTGAGGGGTGTTGGATTCTTTCCTAGGATTTCGAGTCTTGCCGTTTTATCTTAAACTATTTTAAATGATTTTCTTTTCCGCTGCGTAGTTTTTATATTGAGGATTTCGTGTTCCCTCTTCGGGACGCGAGTTGTTTTCGAATCGAGTCGAAAATTTTTCATACTCACAAATGTTCTATGAAGATGTTTTGAAAACGAAAGTGGTATTAAATATAGTGAGTTGTTCAAGGTTCAGTGGTGTCATAGTGTGTACTGTGTAGATGCACTGTAGCGCACCGGGAACGTGGGGTTTCTCGGGGTGTTACACCGAGAGGGAAACTATCCAAGACCGACTGCCAAGGGAGAGACGCTGGTGCGCAGAGTACTCCAGCGAGCTGAAGGAAGAAGTTGGTTCGGCGTTCCCGCGCTGAAAGACTGATGGTGAGTTTCCCCTTGTTACGATTTTGTCGACCGGGCATGAAAGCTCAATTTCTTCCATGTCTCCCAGGGTTTGGCTCGGTATAGGGGGTGGGTTGTGATTGAATTATAGGATAGGTTGGATGAGACACGCTGTGAATCGAGAGGAACCGAAGGTGAGCCCTGTTGGTTTCCTGTTTTGGCCGAGCTTAGTGCTCAGCTTCCTTTCATTTTTTATGAGCTTGGCTGAAGTATATGAGTGAAATGTGGCTGATTGTATATAAAAATTGTGGAATTTGAATTAAAATCAAAATCAGATTTTTGTTGTGTAATAGCATATTCTATTTTTGGCCGTTTTGGCCTGGCTTCGGTTGATCGTTTTCAATTCTATTTTGTGTATTAGAATAGGTTGTTAGAGGGACGTTTGGTCGCTGAAATCGTTCGATTCCGATATCCGACGCAAAAGTTATGCGTGTCGGAAGTTTATGCCAGATTTTGAACCTAGTCAAATTATTGAGCATTTTTCGTAGAATTGTGACGCGTGGTATTAGCATTGCTGTTTTTAATGCGTAAAGCTAGTTTTGAGTGAGTTTTGGTTGAAGAAAACGAAAATGTGAAATTTGGGTGAAAGGGCAGATTTGGTTTTGGTTTTTTTTTCACCTAGTTGCGGCTTACCGTTTTAAAATCCGTTGTAGTATGTTAAACTAGGTTTCTAAGGTAACGTTTATCCACTTGAATCGCTTGATTTCGATAACGGACGCAAAAGTTATGCGCGTCCAAAGTTTAGGCTAGTTTTCAGCCAAACCGAATTAGCGACTCGTTGTATTTGAGATTTCACAGGTTTAGTTAAGTAATGTGATTTGTAGCATGTTTAGTTAATTTTGACATGAACATTGTTGAGTGATTGTTTATGTTTTAGGTTGAGGCATTTTTGGCGAATCAGTGCGTCAAGTAAGCTTAGCATGCCAGGTAAGTAGTGCATACTTGTGTTTTGCCCAAGTGGGTGTACACTGTAAAACTTTATGATTTATGATATTAATTGTGGTGTGCGTGCGTATTGTTTGACATGCATCATTTTTTTAAAAGAGAACGAAAATTGTTTTCAACTTATTTTTATTAAGTGGTGTGACAATATGAGTGTGAGTGTAGAAACTGCATATGATAGGATTGCATTGGTAGCTTTTACTTTCATATTGTACTACTTACTAAGCGTCAGACTTATTATGTGTTCTATGGTGTAGGTGCTGACGATATTGCTGATGAGCCTCGAGAGCCTAGTCCTGAGTTGTAGGACGGTTGGCGGCGTGCGACCGAGGCACCAGACTGCGTATTATTAGGGCGCCCCGACCCGTGGAGATGGTAGGTAGTGGCTAGGCTATTGGTGTATTTTCTTTTGTTGTGTCGGGATATATATTTGATTTGACGAGTTGTATAGGCGTTAGTTGTGTAGGGATTTATGGAGTGTTTGTGATTTTGGGTGACGCACGTGTACTCTTTACATGTAGCAGCATTATAATGCTGTATACTGTGAATTTTCTTCATTTGATGGTTGATGGATTGTTGTGGTTCATTTATTTTAAAACTCTGATTTGGTGGAAATCTTTGAATAGGTATTCTGAAAATTTTGGGTGAACTGTGTGCAGGTTTAAAATTTTTTGGATAGCTAATTTTTAGACGTTACTCTGTCAGATTTTTGGGAGAAAGATTGGGTGACGAGAAGGTATGGAATAGATCGGAGTGTGCACAGTGGTATACTAGTGGAGTGGCGATGAACGCCGGAGTGCACGAGGCACACGGCCCTGCGGGTGCGCACGAGTCGTGCGGCGTCGGGTAATGGTATGCGTGCGCGTGATGCAGTAATGTTGAGTTGGCACGTACGGCACCGAAAGAGTGTGCGCAGGGCGCCGAAGTGGGGACGTGAGCGCGCGGCATTGAATTTGTGTAGTTCGAGGTGTGTGTTGGACTCTTTACTATGATTTCAAGTTTTGTTGTCTTATTCTTAACACTACCTTAAATTATCTTTTCCGCTGCGTATTTTTTCTTGAGGAATTATGTGTTCCCTCTTCGGGGCACAAGTTGTTTCAAATCGAGTAAAAAATTTTTATACTTACAAATGTTATTTTGAATATGATTTGAAAATGAAAGTGGTATTAAATTAAGTGAGTTGCATCAATTTTCTGTATGCCATGGTTTGTAGACGTAGGGAGCGCATTGGGAACGTGTGGGTTCTCGGGGCATTACAGAAGAACCCAATAGTAAAAAGATAAAGAAGATGTAAGAATGAGACAGAAACGAAAGTAGAGACGAAACTGTAGAAATTGCATATGTTAGGATATGTTTGTTTTCATTGTTATGTTTTTATGTGCATTACTTACTTAGCATTAGGCTAATAGATGAGTTATGTGATGTAGGTGACGAAGCAATAATTGGTGAGTACTCAAAGCGAGCCCAAGACTAGGAGACAGTTGGAGGAATGCACTCGTGGGATGGTCTGGCCCACTATTAGGGCGTTTTGACCATGATGGGCATATGTACGGATTTTGTTGTTAGTTGGAATCGTTATAAATTGTTTTGAGTCATTTGAATGTATAGACAGTTTCAAACTTTTAGTAGTCGTTTTGAATGATAAAGTTGATTTTGAATCAATTGGAAGTGGGTTGTTTCATTATTTTTAATGTTGAGTCAAAATTCGGCTTGTTTTGAAGAATTTAAAGTTTTGTGCAAATTCTGAGAAGTAAGTGTCGACCGATAGGTTTAATGGTTTACTGAACTTGGCAGGAGTCGACTACAAAGGTCGACCTTGAAGGCTGAGCCGAATCAAGTGTCGACTTACATCTGTAGGTGTCGACCGGTAGTGTAAAAAAATAGTAAGGGTGTGGACCACAAGGTACGACCGGGGCAGACAGAGAAGATTGAATTGTCGACATGCATCTGTAGGTGTCGACCAATAGTGCAAAAATGCAAAGTTGTCGGCCGCAAGGTTCGACCGTAGCGGACAGATAGTATTAAGGTGTCAACTTGTGCATACATGTGTCGACTGGTTAGCATGATGAGCAGGGAGATGTCGACCGATGCAAGCAGAGGCATCCGAGGTGCCGACCGATGATTATAGGTGTCGACCATTTGGGTGCAGCAAGGGTCAACTGTCTACCGCAACCTACAGGGGTCGACTGAAAAATTCTTTTAATGTTTTAAAAGCTTGAAATTGTATTTAAACTGATTTTGATCAAAGTCTTCTGTTGCGACAATTTTAAACGTTTTCAAAAAGGTCGTTTTAAGTCGAGAAACAAAGTTTTAAATTTTTATATGAAGTTTACCCAAGTATATGTGTATGAGTAGACTTAGCGACCCGAATCTGGGGACGACTCGGGGACGCTACAGATAGGGTATCAGAAAAGAGAACGAATCGGAAACGTGTGGGTTTTCAAGTCGTTACAGTTATGGTATCAGAGCCAATTGGTCAAACCGTTCAAACGATTACCTAACAGTGCTGATCGCCGCATGACGTGCTTCGACAACTGTAAGTATTTAAGTTTAGTGTTAGTTATTAGATACTTATAAAAGTGATTAACCTTTGTCTATGAAAATTAGTCGAAATGTTTAGACGACCAAGACATTTGAGGATACTGAGAGAGACAACTGATTCAAGAAATGAGGATTATTCGATGATGATTAGACAGCTAATGAAGTTAGTGAACAGACAGTCCCGACAGTTAGGAATACTATGAACAGAGAATGACATGAAAAGGCCCTAGCCCGATTAACAGCCAAAGTAGAGAGAGGTTTATGAGCAGAGAAAATCATGGAAATTCTGGGTCAAGTACCTCAGTTGATCAAAGTGGAGAGGAAATTGGAAATAGCACTATGTGCCAGATTTACGTGAAAGATGAGCACTACCATATGGATAAGTGGCTGGCACGTGAGTTCCCATAAGAAGGGGGAATGGTTAGACCCATCATTTATTAAGAGTTTAAAATTCTATGGGATAGAAGTTGGAAGATTAGAGTGCATGTTTCTAGGTATGATATCTAGGATGGAATATTCATTATTTAGTGAATATTTTGATCGAGTCTCAGGTTATAGATTATTGGAGCATTGTAAACCGAAATAGTAATTATGATAATAGAAATTAATGGGGAAAAAACTTAAGATAGAAATTTGAGGTCAAAGTTAAAACCTAAGATTGTTTCTGTGAACATGGTTTAAGGTTATACTTCACGACTTCCTTTTAGGGTCCTGAAATAAAGGTTTCATGCATTGGAAAATATACACTAAACCATGAGGAAATGCGAACATTAGAATTTTATTTTACTATTGAGCATATAATTTATGAGGTATAAGTCAGAATGATTAGAGTCATATTCTAGTTTGTGAACTTCCTCAAAGTTGATTTCCTTATACTAAGGATAATATCGAAGAGGCTCGACATAGGATTGTTTAGTTCAATCATTAATTAAGAAGAGGTGGGGCTTATTCTTCATATGGAAATTGGTGTATCTCGAGGGGTATAGACAACTGGTGAAATATTAAGGACCTTACGTTCAACTTATATCGAGCTTATAGCCAGTGTAACAACTGTAGGAATGGAATGAATTAGGACAGTGGAAAGATTTCTTTTGACTTTAGAACGTGAAGGTTAAATTATGGAGTTATAGTTGATCCAACTAAAGTTACGAGACGTAAGTGCAAGGTTTATATTCATGGTGGTACATAGGGGAACCCTTATTGTGGAACAATAAGAATGAGTTCAGAGACTTAATTTATTGATTTTGAAAACTTACGCTGTTAGAGTTAAGTTGACAAAGCTAAGTATGAAATTGGACTCCAAGATTTAATTTATAGGCAAGCATGGTTTGACGAAATCAAATAACTGACTTTGAATAAGAAGTTACTGGAATGTCAAGGGTATTTGAGCATTGAGAAACCTCGACGTGAAGCTCGTATTCGAATGGTTAACGGAATGACTAGATAGTCAAAGGAGAATATGAAACTGGATTTTTATTAGTAAAAGATTGAGATTACTAGGGCTATCGTGAGTAAATAGAAAGCACAATAGGAGGATTAATGGGACGAGCTACTAGCATTCAGGTACGACATATCTACCCTAGTCATTACGGATGCATAGCCTATTTTGATACGTATAAAGGAATTCATCTACCTGATAGCAATTGCTCATAGGACGTATGTGTTAACTTAAAATGTGTTTAAGATTAATAAGTTTTTTTTGATGTTTTAATAAAATGTATTTAAGGTTAACATAGTTGATGAATGTTTAAAATATTGAATAAGCGTAATAAGTAAATTAGTTGTTGTTTTTATTAATTGAAAATGCCCTTGAAAAGAGGTATTTCGTACTAATAAACTATTGTTAAGTTGATGGTAGTATAGACAAAGAAATATAGTTTCAAAGTGTCGACCGGAACATAAAGGTGTCGACCGAACCTTGAAAGTGTCGACCAGAGAGAAGGTATCGACCCATCTATCCATAACCAATTAAAGTGTCGACCGATATTTCCAGAAGCAATTGACGTGTCGACCACAAAGAACGACAGATGCAAGACAGAAACAAAGCAAGTGTCGACCGGTATATCAAGTGGTCGACCGATGAATTCAGAAAAGAACAAAGGGTCGACCAATACTATTTACAATGTCTATCAACGAACACCAGCGATCACAAAGTGTCGACCGAAACTCAAAGAGGGTGACCAAAACGGCTTACAACGGTATTATATCTATGTACAACGGTAACAAGGTGTCAACCGATTTTTAGATAGGTGGATCGATCGTAGGCAGAAGTGAGAAGGATTATAAATTGAAGAATGAAGATTTTTTACAAATAGAACAATCAAACAACTACCGAAAAAATTCTCTCAACTTCAAAGAGCTTCAATTTCTCAATCCTTTATATATCTCTCAAACCCCAAAAAAAAACTTGATATTACATTATTGAGAGAATGCAATTTAAGTTTCAACTCAACCTTGTATTAGAACGTTGTAAAAGGGTGAATCCCAAAGAGAAAGGCGTAAAGGCAGTTGATTGACGGCCGTGAAGTTCAATCAAAGATTTTCTCAGAAGAGAAGGAAAGAATTTTCAAGAGAAGTTCTTGAAACGCAGACGTATGCAAGGTTGGCCGAACTGCGTAAACAATTTCAGTGTCATTTCCTTTTTCCCTGAACTCTTTATTTGCTATTGATTACATTATTTCTATCAAATTATTCCGACAATCATGAAGTCAATACACCTAATTGCGAACTTATTAATTTATTAGTGATCACAATTACTAAGTTTTATAAGAAGCAAAAACCTAATTTACCCCCCTCCCCCTTAGGTAAAAATGATCTGACAATTGGTATCAGAGCAGGGTCTAATATCTCTTTAATTGTGATTAAAAATAGTTACATATTTAGAAATGGCATTCAACACAAACACTTCACATGTAGAAGGTTAATCCATTACTAGACCACCATTTTTTGATGAAAATGATTATGTCTATTGAAAAGCTAGAATGAGAATATTTGTTCAAGCCTTGGATTATGATCTATGGAACATTATTGAAAATGGTCCATTCAAAGCTATGAAAAGTGAAAATGGTATTAACATACCAAAATCATCTCATGAATTAGATGATTATGACAAGAAGAATCTAAGTTTGAACGCTAAGGCGATTAATACTTTATACTGCGCTTTGAATAGAGATGAATTTAATAGGGTACAAGGATGTGATAGTGGATTTGAAATTTGGCGTTTACTTGAAATTACTCATGAAGGAACAAATCAAGTAAAAGAAAGCAAAATGAGTATGTTAATGCATGAATATAAATTATTCTCTATGGAAAAAGATGAATCTATTGGTTCAATGTTTACTCGTTTTACTAACATTACTAATAGTTTGAAAAGGCTTGGTGGAACATACCCAAATGAAAAACTAGTAAGAAGATTCTTAGGTATCTACTAAGAGGACGACAACCCAAAGTGACAGCCATTAAAGAAACTAGGTATCTCAAGGTCCTCAAGCTAGAAGAACTCATTGGCTCTCTCATGACACATGAGATAACAATGAGAGCAAATGAGAAGGAAGATCTAAAAAAAAAAGAAGTCTCTAAAAGAAAAGTCATTACTCTCAAGGCCTCATCAAGCAAACACGAAGAGCTCGAACAAGAAGAGCATGACGAGAAGATTGCTTTCATCACAAGAAAATTTAGCAAATTTTCTCCAACGGAAGAGGATACAAGGTAGGAGGTTCTCAAAGGGAGACTGACCTCAAAAGGAAAAGGAAATCACTTGTTTTGAGTGTGGAAAGCCGGGACACATCAAGGTTGAGTGTCGTCAAGCTAAGAAGAATCCCAAGAGGTTCAAGAGCAGAGCCATTAAAGCAACATGGGATGACAGTAACAACGACTCTTCCGAAGATGAGGAAGTGGGCAACTTATGCTCCATGGCCAAGGAGAATGAGGTTAGTGATTCTTCTAGTGATAACAATAATGACAATCTAATTGATGCCTTCAATGACTTAGTCAAATAATATGGCATGCTTAAATCTAAATACAACATGTTGAAGAAGGAAAATGCTAACTTCACTGAAAAGCATGCTAAGGAGATTAACTTGCATGAAATAGAAATTAGTGAACTTAAAACAAAAAATGAAAGTTTGAATGATGTGATTCTAAAATTCACTAATTGGAGCAAAAACTTGAATATGCTCTTAGGAAACCAAAGTGTAACCTTTAATAAAGTCGGAATTGGTTACGAAAAATTTAATAAAAAGAAAGTATACATGAATTTCTTTGTCAAACCATCTACGTGTCATATTTATAATGAAGTAGGCCATAAATCGTTTGTATGTCTGTAATAACCTGGAAATTTTGAATTTTTAAATTAAATTTCTGAAACTTTTAGTTTAAGTTCGGTTGGAGTTACGAAAAATATTTTAACGGGAAAATTAAATTATAAGACTCGGACTCTAGTTTTGTGGTGGTTTTCGAGATTTTAAGTCGGGAGGATGAGAATTTTACGAATTTACAGACGATGAAAACACGTGATGGCGTTTTGGTAATTTGCAATTAAATTAAAATTTTTAATTTAATTAAAAGAGTGGAATGGCTTCAGGTGGAAGCCATTCCACCCTGTTTTTTTGTCCCGCGGCTGAGAGTAGAGGGAGACGTGAGAGAGGGAGGGAGCGATCGGGAAGAGGAGTCCGACCATTAATCGCCGAGGGTGCAACGCCGGTGCGGTGAGTGTCCCAACGAGCTGAAGTGGAGGCGCGGGTTCGGTTCTCATGAGCTGAAAATTTCGGGTGAGTTCTCCCTTGTCTGGTTCCTGTCGACCGAGCATGGAGGCTCGGTCCTTTCTTGTTTTCCGACGATTTAGCTCGGTATAGGAGTCGGTTATGGGCTGCGAATGTGGGTGTAGTGAGCGGACAATGAGTGCTCGGGAGGGAGGGGAAAAACCCGAGGCTTGTTGGCTCTGGGGTTCGAATTTTGAGTTCAATATTCTTGGTTTTGTTCAGATTGTGCTTAATAGGTTGAAATGTGCTTGTTCAGTAAAGGAATTGGCGAGATTGGATCGAGGTTGAGATTTTGGCTATTTTTCGTATAAAAATAGATTCTGTTTTGGCCATTTCAGCCTAGTTTCGGTTGATTGTTTCCAATTCTATTTTTGTGGGTTAAATTAGGTTGTTAGAGGGGCGCATGGCCGCTGAAATCGTTTGATTCCGATATCCGACGCAAAAGTTATGCGCGTCAGAAGTTTATGTCAGATTTTGGTCCAAGTCAAATTAGTGAGCGTTTTTCGTAGAATTTCGTCGAAGCTGTGCATCGTGCGAGCTTGGGACGCAAGGTAAGTAGTGCATGCATGCGTTTTACCCAAGTGGGCCTACACTGTAGAACTTTAGGGTTTATGTGATTGATTGTGGTGTGAGTGCGTATTGTTTGACATGCATCATATTTAAAAAAAAAACGTGAACGAAAATGGTTTTGAGCATGTTTTGAATATGTGGTGAGACGCGTGGCGGTGGTACCACGGATCCTGCTAGTGTGCAGGCCGGTGCTTCACCAGTCGCTGATTCCGCTCGAGGAGTGGGCCTGCTGGGCAGTCACGCGGCGTGAATGTGTTGACGGTGAGGGTGATGGACAGTGGTACCGTGGATCCTACTAGTGTGTGGGCTGGTACAACACCAGTCGCGAATTTCGCTCCAGGATTGGGGCGGCTGGGCTGTCGCAAAACGTGTGTGTGTGGCAACTGTGGCCCCGTGCTGGGAAGGCTGGGACGGGAGTGACGTGTCAGGGTGTAGTGTGGCGTGAGGTACACCCTTACCCTGATGTTGTTGTCGTGTGGTGATGCGTGTGTGTAGCTTGTGGGTGTAACACCCCGACAAACCCCGCGTTCTCGGTGCGCTACAGTGCATCTACACACTACACACACACACTAACACTTGACCTAACTAACTCAATTCAATACTCCTTTCGTTTTCAAATCATTTTCAAAAGAACATTTGTGAGTATGAAAATTTTTCAACTCGATTCGAAAAACAACTCGCGTCCCGAAGAGGAAACACGAAGTCCTCAACATAAAACTACGCAGCGGAAAAGAAAACCATTTAAAACAATTTGAGATAAAACGGTAAGACTTGAAATCCTAGGAAAGAATCCCACGCACCCCACGAACTACCCAGTCCGGTCCCAAGCACTCACGTCCCCACTCCGACACCCCGCATACACCCTCGCAGTGCCGCACGTGCCAACTCAACGTCACTGTATCTCGCGCACGCTCACAGCGCTGTGTGCCCCACGCACCCTGCCTCTGTACAGCACGTCCGCGCGCAAGCCCTCACCCGGCGCCGCATGACCCGTATGCACCCGCAGGGCCGCGTGCCCCTCGCACCTGCGATCACGCCGCACTTCCACACTCATCTACCTTTTTCTAGCATTTACTGTTCACACCTCAACCTATTTCGTATCTCCTTGACTCCCAACCGCTCTCCCGAAATTTTGGCAGAGTAACGGCTAAAAACTGACTATCCCAAAATTTAAACTCTGCACACAATTCACCATAATCCAACAATGTTTATTCATCCATCATCCAAAAAAAATCACCATAACCAAATCAGAGTAAGAAGACAACAAGAACCCATCAAATACAAATGAAGAAAGTCCCCCAAAACACTACAACCCCTCTATACAATTTGAAAAGATCAATGTCTATACAACCCCGCTATCTACACAAATACCCAACATGAAATGATAAATCCACTATCACCTACCACCACCACGGGTTGGGTCGCCCTAACAAAAATCCACCATCCGGTGCCTCAGGTGCACGCCGCCAACCATCCTACGCCTCTGGACTAAGCTCTCGAGGCTCACCAGTAGTATCGTCAGCACCTACACCACAGAACACACAACATAAGCCTAACGCTTAGTAAGTAATGCAATATGAAAGTAAAAGTCGACAATGCAATCCTATCACATGCAGTCTCTACACTCACACTCATGTTGTCACATCTGTGACGCGTAGTGCAGCCGCACCAGAGTAAGGAGGAACCTCACGCCACCCTACACCCTGACACGTCGCCACCGTCCCGGACTCCCCAGCAACGAGGCCCACAAGCTACACACACGCATCAGCACACGGCAACCACATCAGGGTAAGGGTGTACCTCGCGCCACTCTACACCCTGACACGTCGCCTCCGTCCCAGCCTCCCCACCACGGGGCCACAGTTGCCATATACACACGTTTTGCGACAGCCCAGCCGGCCCACCCCTCGAGTAGGATCCGCGGCTGGTGTTGCACCGGCCCACACACTAGTAGGATCCGCGGTACCACTGCCCATATCCTCACCGTCAACACATTCACGCCGCATGACGGCCCAGCCGACCCACCCCTCGAGTAGGATCCGCGACTGGTGAAGCACCGGACCGCACACTAGCGGGATCCGTAGTACCACCGCCACACGTCTCACCTCATACATCAAAATATGCTAAAAATCATTTTCGTTCCCGTTTTTAAAAATATGATGCATGTCAAACAATACGCACACACACCACAATCAATCACATAAACCCTAAAGTTCTGCAGTGTAGGCCCACTTGGGCAAAACACATGCATGCACTACTTACCTGGCGTGCCAAGCTCGCTCGACGCACAGCTTCGCCAAAAGAAAGCCTCAACCTAAAACACAACCAATTTCTCATCAGAATTTATCTCAACATTCACCAATTAGCTAAAAATAACCTTCTCTAACTACACTCATGAAATTCCAACTAAAACGGTCCATTGGTTTGGTTTGGCCTAAAACCAACCCAACGTTCGGATGCGGATAACTTTTGCGTCCGTCAATGGAATCAAACGATTCAAGTAGCTAAACGTCCCCTTAGGAACCTAGTTTAACATACTAAGACGGATTTTAAAACGATAAGCCGCAGACAGGCAAAAAAATGCTAAAACCGAATCTGCCACTTTTATCAAATTTCACGTTTTCACTTCTCTTCAACCAGAACTCACTCCCAGCTAATTATATGCATCAAAATGGCTATGCTACTCTCACACGTCGAATTTCCACGAAAAACGCTCGCTAATTTGACTTGGACCAAAATCCGGCATAAACTTCCTACCCGCATAACTTTTGCGTCGGATATCGAAATCGAACGATTCTAGCGGCTATACGTCCCTCTAACGACCTAGTTTATCCCACAAAAACAGAATTTAAAACGATCAACCGAACATAGGCTGAAATGGCCAAAGACAGAAGCTGTTTTTATGCAAAAAATATCCGAAAATTCAACTTCGATCCAATTTCGCCAATTCCTTCACCGAACAATTACATTTCGATCTACCAATGCATACATTAACAATTTGGGGAGTTCCTAATTGGAAAACAGCATGGCAGTACCAAAAACCTTCACGGTTTTCTTCCCAAAACTGAGAAATCCTCAATCAGTTCATTGAGCCCTGAACCCCTCCCTCATTCCTTCCAAATTTATCTTATAATCCTCTGAAAAGCAGATGTCGAAACAACCCCACGCTCGGCCATCAGAGCAGGGTGAAATCAAAGGGAAACTCACTGTTCCCGGTCGGTTTCGTCATGGGAATGCCGAGCCACACACTGGCTCCAGAACACACACACACTCGGTTCTAAAATGCCCCAACAACCGAGCTCTAACCGTAGGGAGTTCAAGAACAACCGAACTTCCACGCTCGGTCGACAGAACCGAAAAAAAAACAGGGGAGAACTCACTTTCGGTTTCTCAGCGTAGGAAGGCAAAACAGCTCTTCACTCCAGCTCGTCGGCACCCCTTCCGCACAGCCGTCGTTCGTCGGCAGCACACTCCCTCTTCGATCGACTGGTTCTCTCTCGGGTGCTCTCTCCTCTCGGCCGCGCGACAACACGGTGGAATGGCTTCCACCCGAAGCCATTCCACCATATAACATAATTTATTTTTTTTTTAACTTTTAATTTAATTACAAAATTACCAAAATGCCCTCACATGTTTTAATCGTCCGTAAATTCGTAAATTTCTGGACCTCCCGACTTTAAATTCTGAAAACCATCAAAAAAGTAGGCTTCGAGCCTTATAATTTAAATCTTTCCCGTTGAAATATTTCTCAAAACTCCGACTGGGATTAAACTAAAAATTCCAAAAATTCAAAATTAAAATTCAAAATTTTCGGGTTATTACAGTGGGCCTCGTTGCTGGGGAGTCTGGGATGGTGGTGACGTGTCAGGGTGTAGGGTGGCGTTAGGTCTCTCCTTACCCTGGTGCGGGTACACTACGCGTCACAGATGTGACAACATGGGTGTGAGTGTAGAGACTACATGTGATATGATTGCATTGTCGGCTTTTACTTTCATATCGCATTACTTACTGAGCGTTAGACTTATGTTGTGTGTTCTGTAGTGTAGGTGCTGACGATATTGCTGGTGAGCCTCGAGAGCCTAGTCTTGATGCATAGGATGGTTGGTGCGTGCGACCGAGGCACCGGATGGCGGATTTTGTTAGGGCGACCCGACCCGTGGGGATGGTAGGTGGTGGATGGGTTCGTTTGCGGGTATTTTTTTCTTTTGCTATGTTGATGTACAGTCGATGAGATGAATTATATATGCGTCAGTGTGTAGGTGTATATGGAGTGCGTGTGATTTTAGCGACGTACGCATATATTTTACATGTAGGAGCTTGGAATTGCTCTATACAGTGAATTTTCTTTATTTGCATTTGATGGATTTTCGTCGTCTTCATACTCTGATTTTGTTATGGTGATTTCTCTGGATGGTTGATAGATATTTACTGTTGGTGTTTGGTGAACTGTATGCAGAGTTTAAATTTTTGGGATAGCCAGTTTTTAGACATTACTCTACCGAAATTTCTGGAGAGAGGTTGAGAGTCGAAAGGATATGGAATAGGTTGAGATGTGTACAGTGAATTCTAGAGAAGTGTAAATGAGCATGGGAGTGCGGCGTGATCGCAGGTGTGCGTGGCACGCGGCCCTGCGGGTACTCACGGGTCATCCGGCGCCGGGTGAGGGCGTGCGCGCGGACGTGCTGGCAGGGTGCGTGGGACACGTGGCGCTATGAGCGTACGAGAGACGCAGTGACGTTGAGTTGGTGCGTGCGGCACCGCAAGGGTGCGTGCGGGGTGTCGAAGTGGGGACGTGAGTGCGCGGCACCGGATTGTGTAGTTCGAGGGGTGCGTTGGATTCTTTCCTAGGATTTCGAGTCTTGTCGTTTTATCTTAAACTATTTTAAATGGTTTTCTTTTCCGCTGCGTAGTTTTTATATTGAGGATTTCGTGTTCTCTCTTGGGGACGCGAGTTGTTTTCGAATCGAGTCAAAAATTTTTCATACTCACAAATGTTCTATGAAGATGTTTTGAAAATGAAAGTGGTATTAAATTGAGTGAGTTGTTCAAGGTTCAATGGTGTCATAGTGTGTAGTGTGTAGATGCACTGTAGCGCACATGGAACGTGGGGTTTCTCGGGGTGTTACAATGTCCACTGAAATTTAACAATAATAATTTATTTGGTAAGTTACAATGGGTTCCTAAGGGAGATTACTTGATTATCGAGTTCTCACTTTAAAAACTTATGGTATCTTGATAGCTGATGCTCAAGACATATAACGGGAGATTCCTCCAAGAAAGGAAACGTTACTTTTGGCAGAAATCAAAAAGGAAAAATAGTCAGCATCGGTAACATAGGTACCAACACTAATCGTATAATTGAGAATGTTTTGTTAGTTGAAGGTTTAAAACATAATCTGTCAAGCATTAGTCAATTGTGTGATAAAGGATATAAAGTTGTTTTTAAATCAAGATCATGTGTAATTAAAGATAACTCAAGTAGTAAAATTTTGTTTGTTGGCTTTAGAGAAGAAAATGTGTACACGATTGATTTAGATAATATTGAATGTTTTGATGTGAACTCTTTGAATGATAATTGGTCTTGGCATAGAAGATTATGACAAGTAGGAATGGATACATTAGCTAAGATTTCTAAGAATAATCTAGTTAGAGTACTTCCAAAATTATCCTTTGAAAAGGATAGAGTTTGTGATGCTTGTCAAATGGGCAAGCAAACTAAAAGTTTGTTTACTTCAAAGAATGTCGTCACAATTTTCAAACTCCTACAAACATAACTAGTCTAGGAGACAAACATTATGCCTTTGTCATTGTAGATGATTTCTTTAGATTCACTTGGGTATTCTTTTTAAAATCAAAGGATGAAACTTTTGACATCTTCTCTAACTTTAGGAAGAAAGTTCAAATGAAAAGTATCTTGCCATTGGTAATGATCATGGTGGAGAACTTGAAAATGAAAAATTTAAACTTTTATGTGTCAAACAAGGAATTGAACATAATTTCTCTACCCCTAGAACCACTCAACAAAATAGAGTTGTTAAGAGAAAAAATAGATCTCTACAAGAGCTTGCTAGGACTATGCTTAATGAAAACTCTCTTCCAAAATATTTTTGAGGGGAAGTCGTGACTACGACTTGCTATGTGCTAAACCAGGTCTCCATAAGACATATCCTTAAGAAAACCCCTATGAACTTTGAAATAATAAAATTTCTAATGTCAAGTATTTTAGAGCCTTTGGTTGTAAATGCTTCATTCTCAACACCAAGGACAACTTGGGAAAATTCGATTCTAAGACGGACCTTGGAATATTACTTGGATATTTTTTAACTAGTAAAGCATATAGAATGTATAATAAAAGGACACTAGTTGTAGAAGAATCCATGCATGTCAATTTTGATGTGATCCCGCACAATTTCTGTCCAAATTCAGAAATTCACAACTTCTCCAATATTCGTCCAAATTGGACGATACAAAGTAGTACAGATTCCTGAGAACGTCTAGTTTCCTATGGTCTAATCCATTTCTCATTCAGATGTCTACGACTTGACCGAATGTGGCTGAACGGACACCGTTGCAAAAATTCACATACTCGGCCAATCAACCACCAAATCTTTCCACCGAATTCTCGTAATCCACTCCTATTTCTATCCTAAGCACCAATATGCGGATGAAATTCAACTTTACAATCAACTTCTCTCATTACCCTCCTAGGTTATCGCCAAATCCTCCGATACACTTACTACATCCGTTTTTCGTCGCTAAAACAACTAGCATACTAACTATCTACTAAGAACTAGTTAAAACATACCGTATATTCAAAGATTCACGGAAGATTTGAGGAGAATTGGCTGAGCGCTTCACGCGGGAGAGGAGAAGAAACAGGGGGGAAAAGCCTTCAGGAAGGAGAACACCGATGTGTTCTTCTTCCTCACCCGTTCTTCTTTATTTATTTATTTTATTATTTTAATAATATTACATAATTACTAAAGTGCCCTCAACTATTAATCATTTAGCAAATCTGCCATACCGTCCAATTACGGTTGAATTCTTAAATTTTTTTTCTCCTAAATTAGCATCAAAATAATATTTTACTTCGGGGTAGAAATTTCCCGCTCATCATTCCGACCAAAACTACACTGACTATAACTATAAAATCCGTAATTAATTCAAACGAAATGTCTAGGTGTTACAGCGTGTGCTTATATGCTAGTTCAAGCATCCCCTAAGGAATCTCACTTAAATACAGTTAGGAGAATATTCAAATATCTAAGTGGCACCTATGATTTGGGATTATGGTATCCAAAGAGTACATCTTTTGATTTAATAGGATATTTTGATTATGTTAGAAGTCGTGTAGATAGAAAAAGCATAAGTGGAACATGTCAATTTTTTAGGTAAATCTCTTGTGTCTTGGTATTCAAAGAAACATAATTTAGTAGCTCTTTCAATGGCCGAAAGCGAATATATCGCCGCTGAATATTATTGTGCTCAAATGCTTTGGATGAAGCAAACATTATAGGACTACAACCTATTCTATGATAGGATACTGATTAGATGTGATAATACTACTGCCATCCAAGAATCCTATCCAACACTCACGAATAAAACACATTGAAATACGATATCATTTTATAAGAGATCATCTACAAAAGGGAGATATCACTTTAGATTTTGTAAGTTCTTTGGATCAATTAGCCGATATCTTCACGAAACCCTTAGATGAGAAGACCATTAATGATATTCGTGTTTGTTTGGGTCTGATTAGAATTGAGAAGTGATAGAATTGGAATCTCATTTTCAAGTGTCGACCACTATTATCGGTCGACACCTCAAAGTCCTTGTTTACCTCTGTAAACAACGTACGTGTCGACCAATACTAATACCGGTGGACACCTTAGTCTGTCAATTCATTCATTTTACGAATAAAGTGTGGACCGCCTTTAAAATCGGTCAACACCTGAGTCACTCTATAAATAAAACTGGTCGGCCGAAACCCTAACCGTGCGACCTCTTCTAGTTTTTCCAGCGAATTCTCTTCCAAAATTTTAAATTTCCGCTTCATCTCTTCCAGAAAATCATAATATTTAAACCTCTAAACCTTAAATGGCATCATAATCACAGAGCAAACTCGTCTTTACCTGAAAGAAATCAAAGAATTTCACTCAAGAAACTCAGCAAGAGCCTCCGTCACATTGGCCGTCTCCACTCTTCACAAAAGCAGAGGCTTTAGATAGGTATCAACGAGATTTTCAATTTAAGCCATTAATTTTGTGTCGAATAGTAGAATTTATGGAGATATTTAGTTTAAATTTGATTGAACCCTTGAAGATTATGGGATTGAATGACTTGTTTGACTACGATGGCTCGTGCTATGATACTGCAGTAAGAATGTTTTATGCAAATTTAGAGCATTCTCTGATACATCTTAAAATTGTGAGTTATGTGTATGGAAAGCACATCGAGATAACCCCGCGCTCGATAAATGCTATTTTAGAATGCGAATTTAACAATGCTAGTGAAAAGTACTACGAAACAGCCAAGGATCCTGACTTCATAGGAACAAGTGAAGGTATCGAATTTTTAAGGATGATAGTCAAGAATCCAAGCCGATCTCTTCCCCCAAAGCCGAAGGCTAAAGATTTGAATGTGCAAGCAATGATCTGTCATCATATGATTACCTATAATTTGTTACCTCGAGATGGACATCGAGATCATGTTAGTGAGATGGATCTCTATGTCCTTTACAAAATCTATCGAAGTGAACAATTCAATGTGGGATACTTAATTCTGAACAGGATGCTTCAAGTGTTCAACAACGCTTCAAAATCTCTACCATAAAACCTCCTTCTATTAAAGATCTTTGAGAAGAATGGGGTACAAATTCCAAGAACCGAGATCCCATTACCACTAAAGAAAATTGATACCTACACAACCTCTTCCCTTGCTCGAATGAGAATAAGCCTCAATGCTGAAGGTGAATGGATATTTAAAAGAGAACAGTTTGGTGCATCTCGTGTTGGACCATCCCACATGGATGTAGATGATGATGGTCATAAGTCAGTACAACCTCCTGCACCTCACTTCAACATGCCTCGAGGGAGCGCTTCCAACACGGAAGAATGACTCAACACCCTTTAGGCTCGTATAGACAACATTGCCACGGCCATGAGCACATTTCAAAACTTGATCATCACTCGTATCGATAGGATGGAAGCTGAACAACGCCACTAGTTCAACAAAGTCCATCAAAGTATTGAAGATATTAAAGTCTACTGGGATGATGAGTATGATGAGGAAGATCTTTCAATACATCATAGTGTTCCTCCAATCGAGTGATTAGTCTTATTTGGGAGTGTTTCCTTATAATTGTCATAGTTTTTGTCTCTATCTTAAGTCTCAATTGTATATTTGTCAGCACTAAATATTAGTAGTTTCATCTTTATTTTTAACTTGAAGTATGTTTGTTTGTTGAATTATCTTAACATGCTTGTTAGTATTGGTATCTTTTTAATATGTCAAAAGGGAGAGAAATAGATATATAGTGAGGGAGATTTAAAGAGAAATAGATATATAGTTCATATATTGTGGAGGAGATTTTATCTTTAAATAAACGTGAAGTATGTAATCCATTCAATATTTTGTCATCATAAAAAAGGAGGAGATTGTTAACTTAAAATGTATTTAAGATTAATAAGTTTTTGATGATGTTTTAATAAAATGTATTTAAGGTTAACATAGTTGATTAATATTTAAAATATTGAATAAGCGTAATAAGTAAATTACTTGTTATTTTTATTAATTGAAAATGCCCTTGAAAAGAGGTATTTCGTACTAATAAACTATTATCAAGTTGATGGTAGTATAAACGAAGAAATACAGTTTCAAAGTGTCGACCAGAACGTGAAAGTGTCGACCGAACCTGAAAAGTTTAGACCAGAGGGATCGACCGATGGAAATAGAACCATTTGAAGTGTTGACCAGACCATGAAGGTGTCGACCGATCTATCCAGAACCAATCAAAGTGTCGACCAAAGGGATGACCGATGGAAACAGAACCATTTGAAGTATCGACTGGACCTTCAAGGTATCAACCGATCTATCCAAAACCAATTAAGGTGTCGACTGGATCTTGAGGTGTCGACCGATATATCCAGAAGCAATTGACGTGTCGACCACAAAGAACGACCGATGCAAGACAAAGACAAAGCAAGTGTCAACTGGTATGTCAAGGGGTCAACCGATGAATTCAGAAAAGAACAAAGGGTCGACCAACACTATTTACAATGTCTATCAATGAACACCAACGATCACAAAGTGTCGACCGAAACTGAAAGAGGTCAACCAAACGGCTTACAACGGTCTTCTATCTATGCATAACGGTAACAAGGTGTCAACTGGTTTTAAGATAGGTGGACCGATGTAGGCAGAAGTCAGAAGGACTATAAATCGAAAAATGAAGATTTTTTACAAATAGAACAATCAAGCAACCATCGAAAAAATTCTCTCAACGTCAAAGAGCTTCAATTTCTCAATCCTTCGTACACCTCTCAAACCAAAAAAAAACTTGATATTACATTATTGAGAGAGTGCAATTTAAGTTTCAACTCAACCTTGTGTTAGAAGGTTGTAAAAGGGTGAATCCCAAAGATAAAGGCGTAAAGACAGTTGATTGACGCTCGTGAAGTTCGATCAAAGATTTTCTCGAAAGAGAAGGAAAAAATCTTTAAGGAAAGTCCTTGAAGCGCGGATGTAGGCAAGGTTAGTTGAACCGCGTAAACAATTTCAGTGTCGTTTCTTTTTTCCCTTAACTCTTTATTTGCTATTGATTACATTATTTCTATCAAATTATCTTGAGAATCATTAAGTCAATACACTTAAGTGCGAACTTATTAATTTGTTAGTGATAACAATTACTAAGGTTTATAAGAAGCAAAAACCTAATTCACCCCCCTACTCTTAGGTAAAAACAATCCGACAGTACGCTGTTAGAAAGGTTACGTAGAGTATCAGTTGGGTAGTTAGAAGTTTGAGTTAAACCGAGCAGCTATACGCGAGGATAAAGTCGAACAATGAGAAGTTGAGAAAATAGAGGATACTAGAGTATGACGTATGACGTTGTTTAGAAGTTTAAAAATCATATTTTAGCAGTTATTTGGTTACGTAAGACTCGGAGACGTAGAAAACTATATTAGATAGTAGTTCGAGGCTTTAAATGATCAATGAACAATTTAGGAAATTATGTTTGAAGTTATACATGGTGACCAACCTAAATAGTAGAAGTGCTAAGTGTTAAGTATTGTTTGATTAAGGAGTATAGACGTTGCTTAAAACATACAGATATATTTGAGATATCTAGATATAAGATTGAATGATTGTAAGTGTAGGAGCATAGCTGATCACAAAGAAGTTGAGGGATTGGATTTGGAATTCTGCATTGTTAGGGGAGTAAAAGTTTATATGACAATATTGAGAGATTTAAATTAGTTGAAACACGATCGAAAAATCTAGAAATGAGCTGAGCGTTCAAGTGCATAATTTCTGTTAAACGTGGTTGAAGATGGACGGATTAAATGATAAATGTTTGAAGCTCTAATTAAGGGAAATTTTGAAGAGCTGCGTCGTTGAGATGGTGGATTACCGACAAGGATTTTGTAGAAGTTTAGTTTATCCAATGTAAATCAAGAACTTAAAAGTCTTAATTAAGAAACTTAGTCAAAACAAATATTACTCGAGGAATTTTAGAGTAATACTTTATCAGCGGTACTAAGTATGAGTTTGGAAATTGAGAATTTGGATAAATTTCATTAAGAGAAATTCAGTTAGGTGATTTCAGAAGTTGGGGTTATGGTAAGTTGAATAGAATCACCTATTGGGTTACACCTGACGACTTAAGAATTCGAGAAAGCAAGGAGCAACAGTGTAGCATAGTCTACAATTAGTTTGCAAACAAGAAGATTGTTGGATGAATTATGGTAAGGAAGTAAGAAGAATATTCAGAAATGATTTAAGGTTAGAATGAATAGCTTAAAACAGTTCAAGTGTGAAGCCTTTAAGGATGATCAAGATAGAGAATTTAGGATTTAAGAAAATTCTAGTCAAGGGAACCTAGATATGTATTTAGAATAGAAGACTTTGAGAAGTTAGATTATAGTTGGTTAAGTTAATTAGCAAAGTACAAAATTGAGTTATGGGAATTGGATAGTGCTTAATACAGAGTTAGGGATGCAGATTAGTTTAAATTGAATGTTGCAAATGCGATCGTGGGACAAGAATTGGATACATGATTTTAGAACTTATTGACAGGAGAACCATGAGATTAAGATCTTACTAGGTGAACCACTAAAGTTTTGGAAGAGAAATGGAAATCAAAAAGTAATTGGATGAAATAGACTCGAGGATATGTAGGATATCACAGACTTAAGAATGAAGTTAAATGCAAGGACGTTAAAGAACTAAGAGCTTAAGGTAGATTTGACGTTGTTCGAAGAGAGTCTGGATATGAGACAATGGATTTTGTGGCATCGATATCAGGAGTTGATCGCTATGCAAATTTTGAGGACAAAATTTTTTAAGTAGGGTGGAATGTGATGCCCAAAATTTCCGTTAAATAATTTTCAGAATTTCGTATCTGTAAACGATAGAGTTCTAGTTGGAATTAAGGGCAAAAAATTTAGTCGGTTAGGTAGAAGATTATTTTAGAGCTAATGTACAAAACAGATTCATAAGATTCTTACCGGAAACGAATCGAATAACAGTTTAATTAGACAGTTAAAGATTGAGAGCGAAGATGTAATTAGTATTAATTATATTAAATAATATAATTAAAATAAAAAAAATGGAGAAGAATCGTGAAATCCCCCTCCCCCTCCCCCCCCCCCTCCCTTGTGAGAAGAACCCCTTTCTCCCCTCCTTTCTTTGGCGATTTCACCTTCCAACCAAGGATCCTCTCCGTTCCTTCTTCAATCTTCAGATATACGGTAAGTTTTAGTTACTTCTTAGTAGATAGTTAGTTTTTTAGTTGTTTTGAGCGGTAAAAGTGAAGTTAGATAGGGTATTGGGTAGTTTTTGTGAACCCTAGGAGGGAGATACGAGATTTTGAGATTAAAGTTAATTTTTATCCGTGTATTGGTGTTCAAGCTGGGAGTAGGAGTAGATTATGAGTTTTATGGAGAATATTGAGCGTTTCGATAACTGGATACTTGGGTTACGGAACAGTTTTTGTTCAGCCACATTTGGCCAAGCTATAGATGTTGTAATGGGAAATGAATGAGATCGTTAGGAACTAGACGTACCAAGGAATCCATAGCATTTCGAATCGTCTAAATCAGAGGAGTATTCAATAAGTTATGCATTTCCAAATTTTGTTAGAAATTGTATGGAATTTGGGTTTAGATGGATTAAGTGTTAAAATTGTGATTCACAGTTCGGTAGGTTGGATGAACGTTTATTTTATATTATGCTTTATTGATTATGCATCATGTTTTTAAAGTACGAGAACAAAATGAAAATGAATTTCCATCTTTTTACGAAATGAAACAGTAGGATGTGATGAATGAAACGAAAATGTACATAAGAAGATAATGAAGGTGGGGTTGAGTGGTCTTGTCCCGTGAGGTTGACCGCGAGATGTATCACTTCTTCCCTTACCTTACGTGGTGGCATTGTCCCGTGAGATGGACTGCGAAGTGTGTTACTTCACTACATCGAGGTTGGCCTTGTCCCATGAGGTGGATCACGAGATGTGTCACCTTGATCCAGCACGTAAAGAAGAACCCAATAGTAAGAAGATAAAGAAGATGTAAGAAAGAGAGGGAAACGAAAGTATAAACGAAACTGTAGAAATTGCATATATTAGGATATGTTTGTTTTCAATGTTATGTTTTTATGTGCATTATTTACTTAGCATTAGGCTAATAAATGCGTTCTGTGATGTAGGTGACGAAACGATAGGTGGTGAGTACTAAAAGCGAGCTCATAACTAGGAGGCAGTTGGAGGAGTGCGCTCGTAGGACGATCCAACCAAAATGTTGGGGCATTTTGACCATGGTAGACGTATGTACAGATTTTGGGGTTAGTCGGAGTCATTTTGAATCGTCTTAAGTCATTTGGATGTGTAGACGGATTTCAAACTTTTAGTAGTCGTTTTCAATGTAAAGTTGATTTTGAGTCGATTGGAAGTGGATTGTTACGTTATTTTTAACGTTGAGTCGAAATTCGACTTGTTTTGAAGGATTTAAAGTTTTGTGCAAATTCTGGCAAGGAAGTGTCGACCGAACTTGACAAGAGTCAATCGCAAGGGTCGACCTATGAAGGTAGAGCCGAATCAAGTGTCGACCTACGTCTGTAGGTTCGACCGGTAGTGTAATAAAATGGTAGGGGTGTCAACTGCAAGGTACGACTGGGGCAGACAGAGAAGATTGAAGTGTCGAATTGCGTCTGTAGGTGTCGACCGAAAGGTTATACCGGGGTGGACAGAGAGGATTAAGGTGTCGACCTGTGCATACAGGTGTCGTCTGGTTAGCTTGATGAGCAGCGAAGTGTCGACCGCTAGGGTTGACCGATGCAAGCCAAGACATCCGAGGTGCCGACCGGTGATTATAGGTGTCGACCCTATGGGTGCAGCATGAGTCAAGTGTTGATTGCAACCTGCATGGGTCA
Organism: Begonia peltatifolia; assembly: GCA_022433055.1. Lineage (NCBI taxonomy): Eukaryota > Viridiplantae > Streptophyta > Magnoliopsida > Cucurbitales > Begoniaceae > Begonia > Begonia peltatifolia. The sequence goes on along the minus strand of CM039517.1, from coordinate 17,342,771 downwards.
ACTGAAAAGTTCTTTTAATGTTTTAAATGCTTGAAATTGTATTTAAATTTATTTTGACCAAAGTATTCCACTGCGATGATTTTAATGTTTTCAAAAAGGTCGTTTTAAGTTGAGGAACAAAATTTTAAATTTTTACACGAATTTTACCCGAATGTTTGTGTATGAATAGAGTTAGTGGCACTAGTCTGGGGACGACTCGGGAGCGCTACAGATATGGTATCAGAGAAGGGAACGAACTGGAAACGTGTGAGTTTTCGGTCGTTACATATACGCAGTAAAATTGGTCATAAATATTTTTCTTTTTTTTTTCTCTATGGAAATTAATTATAATAAATCATTTGGTAACATGAAATGGGTTCATAAAAGAACAACAACTAGAACTCGAGGACTTTAAAAAATTCGATACCTAGGAAAAGCACTTCAAAATTTTGTTGAAGGTTTGACACTCACACAAAATATGATTGGTACCTAGATGGCGGATGCTTAGGCACATGACAGGAGATTGCTCAGAGTTTGTCTCCATTTCTAAAAAGAAAAGACATTTCACATCCGGAGACAATAAAAAAGGAAAAATAATAGGTCATGGCAACATTGCTTGAAATCCTATTATTTAAAATGTTCTATTAATTGATGGTTTAAAGTATAATTTATTGGGTATTAGTCAACTATGTGATGAGGGATATAAAATTAATTTTTAAATAAAAAATTTGCATGATAGAAGATAAAAAGGATGACAAAATATTGTTTATAGAATATAAAAATGAGAATGTTTATATGCTTGATTTGAATAATTTATCTAGATTTTATAGAAAGTGTATTACTATTAATCTTTCTTCTAGTGACTATTGAACTTAGCATAAGAGATTCAGACACATAAGAATGGGTACCATAGCTAAGATTTATGACAACAATCTTGTTACTTCCCAAGATATTTTTTTGAGGAAAACGAGATTTGTGAAACTTACGAAATGGAGAAGCAAAGTAAGAGTTCATTTGCTTCCAAAAATGTAGCATTTACAACTAAGCAACTTCAATTGCTAGATATAGATCTTTTTGGTCCATCCAAAATAGCAAATTTGGGAGGCAAGCACTTTGCCTTTGTGACAGTGGATGACTATTCAAGATTAATTTGGGTTTTCTTCTTAAGAATAATTGATGAAACCATTAACACATTGTCTAGCTTTAGAAAGAAAGTTTAAAAAGAGACAGATCTTTCTACTATAGCAATCCATAGTGATCGTGGTAAAGAATTCGAGAATGAATGATTGAAGGCTCTTTGTCATGAGAAGGACATTAAACATAATTTTTTCTTACCTAAAACCTCTAAAAAATGTAGTTGTTGAAAGAAATAATAGAATCTTTCAAGAAGTGGCAAGAACAATGTTAAATGAGAATAACCTACCCAAGTACTATTTGGCTAAAGCCATTGCAACGGCATGGTATGTTCTTAATCAAGTATCTATTAGACCACTTCTGAAAATGAATTATCAAATGAGAAAACTTAAGAAACTTTGACTCTGAAACATATGAATTTTTCTAGGATACTCCACAATTAGTAATGTAATGACCCGAAAGTCGTTACATCTTTTTCCGTAAAACTTTATAAAATCTTTTTAAATATTTGCACTTTGTTTTATTGGCTCGAAACGCATAAACTGTATTCGTAAAACTTTGTAAAAATTTTGTTAAAATTTTTGAATTTTTTTATAATGTGAACAGTAGCCGATCGATCGACTAAATGTGTCGATCAATTAGCACTACCTCTATTTTTTCTTTCTAAAATCGCGAAAACGACGATCGATCCCCAAAATCGGCGACTGATCGGCACCGAAACTATTTTTCTTTCCCCATATTTTCCCTTTTAAAATTTCATATATTTAAAACATTCATTCATTCGATCCTTTTCTATTTCCATAATAAACATCACTATCCTTCATAAAAATACGTTTTAAAAAAACATGTAAACAATATACATATTTTTTGTACCAAATTAATAACCGAATCAAAACATTTCAATCTTTCAAAACCTAACACATTTATCTCAAAACTATCCAATTTCATATCAAAATATTTATATACATCAAAATGTGGTTTAGCAAAACATTTAAATCCATAAGTTTCTATAAGCATAACTTAAACCAAAACTTAACATACTCGCCCACGGGTCTTAGTCACTCTAACAACAAAAAAGTCACTATGGATGTGCTCCGTCAACTGTCTCTTCGATCCTAACAGTGCGTAAGACCCTTACCTGTACTTCCGTCACCTACATCACAAATTTCATCTAATGAGCCTAAAGCCCAGCAAGTAATGTATAATAAATGTTCATGTAATTCATAAAATCATACAGTTTCCTTTCAGTCTTTTCTTTCTTTTAACATAGGGTCACAACATCAAGACCTCATATTATTGGGGGGCAATCAATCCCACCAAAGCTGTAACACCCAGAATTTTTCCTTTTAAGTTAATTTTGAAAGTACGTAATTGTAATCAGCGGAGTAATGGTCGGAGTTGTGGGCGAAAAATTTCTACTTTTACGTAAAAGATTATTTTAATACTAATGAAGTAGATAAAAATTTAAAAATTCAATCGAAATTGTACGATATAACAGATTTAGAAAACGGTTAATGGTTGAGGGCAAAATAGTAATTATAATTAATTATATTAAATAAAATAATAATAATAAAAAAACAGAGGGGAGGAACAGATCCCCCCCCCCCCCCCCCCTTCTTCTTCTTCTTCTTCTTCCTCTTCTTCTTCTTCTTCTTCTCGTACGAGACGCTTGGCACTTCCCTTCAGCAGCCAACGATCAGCCGTTTCCCCCTTCGTTCTTCAAATTTTTGGTAAGTTTTAATTAGTTTTTGGTAGACAGTTAGTATTTTAATTATTTTAAGCGGTAAAAGTAGAGTTACATAAAGTTTTGGGTGAACCCTAAGTAGGAGATATGAAGTTTGGAGGTTTTAGTCGGTTTTGTACGTATGTTGATGTTTAATCTAGAAATAGCAGTGGATTATAAGCTTTTGTGGAAAAGATTGAGTGTGTAGATAACCGAATAACCCGGGTTACGGAACGGGTTCCGTTCAGCCAAGCTGTATGTCTGGGATTAGAAAATGGATGAGACCATTAGAAACTAGATGTCATGAGAAGCCCGTAGCATTTTGAATCGTCCAAATCGTACGAGTATTGGCGGAGTTATGAATTTTTAAAGGGTTAGTCGAAGCTTTAGTTAGAATTTCGGTTTGTACTGAGTGATGATTGAGTGGTTGATTCCCTCAAAGTTTTACGGAGTTAATGGAATGTAGAGCTAATAGACGTGCGGTATTATAGGTTTTCCAGTTTGCGTGCGAAATTTTGGATTACGAGTGCTAAGGACGCCAGGTAAGTAATGTAGTAGAAGTTTTGCCTTCGGACCTACATCACAGTTCAGTAGTATGCATTGCACGTTTACTTTATGTTATGCTTTGTAATATACATCATGGTTTCAAAATACGAAATGAAACGAAAATTAATTTCCATGTTTTTATGAAGTAAAACAGTAGGATGTGATGAGACGAATGAAATGAGAAGATACGTAAGAAGATAATAAAGGTGAGGTTGAGTGGTCTTGTTCAGTGAGATGGACCGCGAGGTGTATCACTCTTCCTCTGCTTTACGTGGTGACCTTGTCCAGTGAGGTGCATCGTGAGTTGTGTCACTTTACTAGATCGAGTTTGGCCTTGTACAGTGAGCTGGAGCGTAAGTTGTGTCTTCTCGATCTGGCACGTAAAAAAGAACCCAGTAGTAATAAGATAAAGAAGATGTAAGAAAGAGACGAAAATGAAAATAGATACGAAACTGTAGAAACTGCATATGTTAGGATGTTAGTGTTTTTCAGTGTTTAAGTTTACATGTATTACTTACTTAGCATTAGGCTAATAGTTGATTTATGTGATGTAGTTCACGACGTAGCATGTAACACCCCGAGAAACCCCGCGTTCTCGGTGCGCTACAGTGCACCTACACACACACACTAACACTTAACATAATTCACTCAATTTAATACCCTTTTGTTTCCAATTTACTCTCCTCTCTTTTTTTTTTGACTCGATTCGAAAACAACTCGCGTCTCCCCTTCGACACCTCACGCACACTCTCACGGTGCCGCACATACCACTCAACGTTACTGTGTTTCGCGCACGCTCACAGCGCCGCGTGCCCCACGCACCCTGCCGCTGTACAGCACGTCCGCGCGCACACCCTCACCCGGTGTCGCACGACCCGTGGGTACCCAACAGGGCCGCATGCCCCGCGCACCTGCAATCACGCCGCACATCCACACTTATCTAAACTCCTCTAGCATTCATCATACACACACATTGACCTATTTCCTATCCTCTCGAATCTCAACCCCTCTCCCGAAATTTCGGCAGAGTACCGCCTAAAAACTGGCTACCCCAAAATTTAACCCTGCACACAATTCACCA